>OZ035884.1:62890381-63490381 GCA_964034835.1 Muscina levida
GTATAATTCACCGAATATAGGAGGCCCATGATATTGCCACTTGAGGCTGTGGTGAGAGAATTGCATACATTTCTATCGCAACTCTACATAAATAACCAAATGTTGGCAACTTTGCTTGAGAGAAAGCAAAAAAGTTAAAATACATTTGCATATTTCTTTTGTGTGTTTTCTGCCTTAACGGAAATGAATATGTTTGTATTCACTTCCGCTAGGCTTTTGGTTTTTATGGTCACTTTTTGTGTTAAGCTAAACCAGAATTGAACCACAACAAAAACTTCATTACGGAAAGAAATCGCAAAAAAGAAATCAAATCAAATTCCGAAAGTCTTGTAAAGTTTTAACTTTTTGCATAGTTTTTTCCAAGAAACTCCCAAGTAAAATGTAGCAAGTTCTACTTTTCGTAGCCATTAAACAAAGTTCATAAATTACATTTAGTATCCCCAGGCATACTTCAGTCTCACCTACAGTTTTTTGTTATTACCGGGTCCTGGCACCTTAACAAAGGATCCGTTCAGCGCTCAATGTCTCTCCATTAAATTGGTAGCACAAGTAGCCAAAGGCTGTAAAGTTGCACGATATGAAACGCTTCCAGAGGAATATGCAAATTAGTCGGAAATTTAAATGTGGCGTCAACCACAAGAACACCATCAATAGATGGGGGCGCTGGGGAAAAAAGCTTTAACGAACGAAAAAAGAATTAACAAGAGAAACGACGTCAATAAAAATCGCTCTTTTGCCAATGGAATTTAACGTTATGTTTACAGTAGAAGGTAAAATAGTACATATACAATTTACATAAAATGTAACTGGACTGGTGGCACTTGACAGTCTGTTTTCTTCTGTTTAGAATTATTCATTGTAGAATTTAAATTTAATATTTACCTAAGTTTGCTAAAAGTGTGAAATTAGATTTTGCTTGAAAGGGTTTGGTATTGATCCATTGGTAGCTAATCTCTTGCGAAACTCTGCTAGTAGGTTATGTCGATACTGCATTGCTTTCAGTGGGACCGGCCGTGGCATAGTGGTTAGAACACGCGACTTCCATGCGGAAGATCGCAGGCTCAAACATGGCTCCAGTCATCTTAAAAAAAAAACAAAAATTGTTCTTTCATTGTCGGCTCCCCTCGAATGTTGTTGGCAGCAACTTCGCAGTATAAGTGTCGAGTCAATCAGCGTGTCTAGTAAGAGCTTCTCAAACAGTGACGTTCGCATTCGTCGATAAACAAGTTGGTGCCGTTAGTTGTGAATCTAAAAATAGAAAGCGGGTTAATTCACAACAACGCGAGAAACTATCCCATACCTCATTCATGGGGTGCAAAGGGAAATTAAGTTTTTTTTTTAAGTATAGCTTTCAGTAAAACTAATTAGAAAACTGCAAGACTGCAATCCTAAGACCTTTTTTTCTTTATGAAAAAAAACTCTCACGAAATGTGGTAATTTTTTACTTGTTCGCGGAACGACTTCCAAAAGTGCGCACCTTTACATAGATTTAATTTATACCACCCTATAGCTCAATCAAGGAAAAGTAACATAAGATCTGTAGTCTTGATGCTTCAGTTATTGTACCAATAAAACAACATAAGTTGCTTTTGAGGACCCGTGCATCTTGCCCAAGTTTGGGTAAAAAACATGTGCTGAGTTCTTCGATACGAAAACCAAAGTTTTGCCCTAGCACCACGCGATTGCAAATTTTGTATTATTTACGAAAAATATATTTTCCGTTCATTTTTGAATAAACACTCCACCCACAAAAGCGATTTTTAAGATCTTCCAATAGGAAAATAATAGAAAAAAAGTCAACATTTTCTCAAATCATATCATTTGATTTGATACGAAAAAAAATGTAACGCATTTAAGGAGACGAGTTAGACCCCTAGTATCTTAAGACCACATTCCTTTCAGGACTTTTTAGGACGATTGATATATTCCGTCTGTCTGTCTGGCTGGTTGGCTGGTGGGCACGATAACTCGAGTGAACCTTGACTGATCCGTATTAAAATTTAACAGTATTAATACAGTTGAACCTCGATTAACCGTGATGCTTGGAACCGGGCTAATCACGGATCAACGAAATTTTATTATTTTTATTTATTTTTGACAAAAACATGTAAATCTGCGTCTGTAAACAACTTATCATATCTCTAGGAATACATACATTTATTTAATAAAATCTTTTATGTTTTTAGCTTTTGATTGTTCTTCGAACCAATGAGTTTGTATGCGATATATTTGCATTTTATCTGGTTCTGAAATACTTGGACAATTAAAGTTTTATAAAAAACCTAACAAAATACTACTAGCCTCTATTGCCTGAGCCAATGTAGGCGTTTCGTCTGCATTTCCTCCATCTGATTCCTCGGAATTTGAATCAAGCTCATCTTCTTGGCTTTGGGTAACCATGTCTACGATTTCGTCTTCAGATATAATAGCAAACGGAGCGACATCAGAGTCGAAGCTGAGGCTGCCCACAAAGCTGTCTTAATATTCAAAGATTTAACGAACTCACGTCTGTCATTAGCACCAACAAGTTTTTGAACGATCAAATGTCATTTGAAGCTCCGAATTACTCCTTGATCCATAGGCTGAATCAAGGACGTGCAATTCGGTGGGAAATATTTTACTGTAACGTTTCAGATATCATAGCATTTACATCTGAGTGTGCTGGACAGTTGTCTAATAGTAAAAGTATTTTACAGTTATTTTTGAGACACGACTTGACAGATCAAATTTCACACTGATGAATGAATATGAAATTTGATATGAAAATTACACTTTCATGAAAAAGGGGAATCACCGAATTTTAATATGAGTGATGTGTGTGTATTAAACGAAATAAACAAACAAGCAGTCATATGGATATGTGCATCACGGATAATAGAGGTAAATCACGGTTAATAGAGGTAAAAATCAACCACTCAGCATCACGGTTAATAGATAATCACGTTTAATCGAAGTTCAACTGAATTTTCCAAAATTAAGTAATGTGCTTGTAAATGAGCATAATAGCCTCACTCCTTCTGGTACCTCCCATACAAAAATACCTAGTTTTGGATAATTAATATTTCTTCCAAACTTTCAAACGGGCAACTGGAGTATATCTGAATTTCTTCAGTTTAAAAACCTTGTCATAGTAGACAAACCCCCATAAAACCGAAACGTTTGTCCGATTTGACCCTCATAGTTTGACATGCATATCTTTTTTGTAAGTACCCTTAAATTAGCCATATTTTGCGACAGATGTTCGCTTATAAAAATTTTACTCTGGAATGAATATGGACTTCATCGACTGACCCCTTTTGGTACCTCTATATCGGCCGACACCTTCTCGTATCTCGCATGTAAAATAACCTATTTTTGGGAAATTAATATTTGAATATAATTAATATTTGAATTAATATTTGTGCAGATCTGACACGATGTGCCAATACTGGAATATCCTATACCCCTATAATAATATTTTACTATTAATATTTTGTTGTTAAAAGTTAACACTTAATATACTAAATCCTTTCTCAGAAATGAAAGCTAGATTAAATATCATATATATAACACCATTAATAGAAATTTCTTAACTTCATTTTTAGAAACTGTGATGTAATATTTGATCGTCGCAAACTACGATGAGGTTTACCACCAAGTGGAACAGCGCACTTGTGTGAAATTAACAACGAAATTCTAGCGGAAGGGTACAACGAACGTGTGTGGCCGTTGAAAGGGTTTCATATTGAAATAATTGAATTCATATGCTTCAATGCTACGCCCTTATTAATGTGGCCAAAGGTAACAACCACAGTACACACAGCCATACTCTTGCTTGCATAAATATATACATATATGTTTCTGCAATTGGGAGCATGTTTATACAGCGTATATAACTACACGTGTATGCGCGTTTATGTCAGTGTGCGGTTTAGCAAATTGCGGAAATTAAAATAGTAACATTACCGTATCCAGCTACTCCTACAAATATGTTCATATATGAACATGTATGGCTGCTGTGTTCATTTTAGATGTGTGCATCTGCCGGCTCTTGAACATGTGACATCCGTTTTAAATAGATTTTCAATTGTGGTTTTTAATCATTTTACATAAATTATTTTAATGAGTTTTCACATCCATCGCGTTAAGTACATATATGTGCCACACATACTTACATACTTGGGAATGACTATCAGGGCGTAAACACATACATACATACGTATATAGTTGTAGCTGTATAATGCGTGGGAGAGCAAAAGTGTCTGCAAATTGTTATTTTTTAATTAATTGATGTTTTGCATGTTTTCAATTAAATCAAAACGTTCTTTTATTCAATTATGGTGCTCTTAAGTCCATCAGCGGATGTATAATGCATTATAATGAATGGAAAAATGATGAGTAATGAGTTCAAAGTATATCACTGAATTTCCTTTAAGTGTAACATTTAACGGATAAATTGATATGATTGTGTGAAATTGATATATGTATGCATATAAAATCCGCATTTTAATCAATAATAAAGTATGTTTTTTTCAATGCTTACATTAACTAACTTTTTACTGATTTTAGTTTGTAAACCACACGCACACGTTGTGTTTACTACGAAAAAAGTACTTACTTAGCTGGCACTTCTTTACAATCGTATGGGATTATATGCCGCATGTAGAAAAATATTATATGCGCTTCGATCTTTTGCGCTTCTTCTCCAGTTAGTCACACCAAGTGTACTCTGTAACCTGGTCTTTTCAACGGAGTTTTGGTCGTCCTCTTCTGCGCCATCCATCGAGTTCATTGTCAAAGACCTTTCGAGCTGGAGCATTTTCGTCCATTCGTACAAAATGACTTAGCCAACGCAACCGCAGCACCTTAATGCGTCTGACCACGTCAATGTCAGAGTATTTTTGACTCGAATACTGTCAGAACCGATTTATCCACTTGTGTCATAACCCAGTATTCCGAACCATTTATCAAGACAGGTAAAACGAGTAACTGGCATAGCTTTATTTATGTTCATCGAAAGAGAGCTCTGTTATTTATTAGCAAGCAGGATTCTTCCACGGATTTCGAGGCTAACAATATTTGTTTTGTTGATGACCGAGCTTAGATAGATAAAATTATCTACCACCTCGAAATTATAGTTGTCAATGTTCACGCAGTTTCCCAAACGAGTAGATTCTTTGTTCGTTGAAACTTATAACTTCGTTTTGTCCTCGTTCACCATTAGACCCATTTTCGCTGATTTCTTCTGAATACCTGCGAAGGCTTCAGTCACATCCTGCAGTTTTCGACCGATGATGTCTCCGTCGACAGCGTACGCAAGTAGTATATGGCTTTTGCTGAATATAGTGTCACTGGTGTTTACTGCAGCTTTCCTTATTATCATCTCCATCACTATGTTTAAGAGGTCACACGATAGGCCGTCGCCTTGTTTAAGCCTCGTCTGGTATAGAATGGCTCCGTAAGGTCCTTGTCAATCTTCACTGAAAACTTCGTGTCAGTCAGCGTCATTCCGCGAAGTCGTATCAGCTTCGTTGGAATGCCAAACTCAGCCATGGCATCGAGTAACTTTTGCCATATCGGACTACCATCTGTTCATCAACTACAAAGCTGCATTCGACTGTCCGACACGACAGAAATTGGAAGATGCTATGGCTGCGTTTGCTATCCCCGTAATATGACTTTGCGGGACGACAATGATTGACACGAGGTCTTCAAAAAAAATCTGACAGAGCCATTTTCTACCAAGCGAGGCTTTAGACAAGGCGATAGTCTGTCCTGCGATCTCTTTAACATCGTAATGGAGTCGATCATGCGAAAGGCTGCAGTATACAGGGCTGGTACCACCTTTGACAAAAGTCACATGTTTCTGGCGTATGCCGATGACATAGATATTATTGGCCGTGGACTGCGAGATGTTACTGCGGCCTTTTTGCGGATTGAAAGGCAGTTGACAGAAGTGGGGTTGCTGATTAATGGGAACAAAACCTAGTTATTACACAGAAAAAAATCGCATTCTAAATTTTAGTTTAAAATTCATATTTTTTGCAGAAAAAGTACTTAAATATTTGAGTACGAATAGTGCTAATTATTCTTAAATCAAGTACAAAACGGGATAAGTTCAAAACTATAAGAGTATAAATTGTTAAATAAGAATGAAATTCTCCAATTAAGTTTGTACGAACTTAATTATAGAATTTTAAGTATGAACTTCTCAACTTTAAAGTAAAAAAATTCTTTGAATTAATATCAAGTTTTTTCTGACAAAGTAAGAATAAAAGCCTTACATTAATCTCTGTAGAAATTATTAAAATAAGAATAAAATTCTCCAATAAAGTATATACGAACTTTATTGGAGAATATTAAGAACGAACTTCTCAACTATCAAGTAAAAAATTCTTAGAATAAATATTAAGTAACATCTGACTCAAAGTATGAATAAAAAATCTCTGAGAAAAAAAATGTTTGGGAGAGAAATAGCATTTACTCTCTTAGCTTAAAGTTTTCTCCCCACAATTAATTCACATTCTAAATTTAAGTTTGAATTTCTTATTTTTTGCAAAAATCGTACTTAAATTTAAGCGTATAAATTCTCCAATTAAGTATAAAAATCTTAAGAGCTTGTGCAAATGATGCCATTTTCGAAGCAGAGTGTTTTGAGTTCTCATTAATTTCGTGGAGATTATAACTTAAGGTTTGTCATGATAGTAAAAAAGCAAAGCAAACGGGTACTGATTAGATAGTTTGGCAACTATCTAATTAGCTATCCTCATATTATTTACTAAAAATCAAGCCCCAATAGGCTTAATGTCATCTATAATTAAGAATTCTACAATTAAAAATAATGCCACATTAGGCTTAATGTCATCTATTATTAAGAATTTTATACTTAAAAAACAAGCGCGACAAGGATTAATAACATCTACAAATAAGAATTCCAGGCTGGGTTTTTGTTGTTCTTGGATCAAGCATTTTGTACTGGATTTAAGAAAATCCGTACTTACCGTACTTTTGACACCGCTTGGGAATGATTTAAGTACGGAATACTTGATTTATTTTGAGTGTAGTTTCAATGAAAAAAGAATCTACTCGTTTGGGACGCTGCGTGAACCTTGACAACTATAACTTTGAGGTGGTCGATGACTTTGACTACCTTAGCACTTTCAAAGAACAAAGATCCAACCAGAGTCTGTTCCTACCTGTCTTGCTCTCCAGCGTAGAATCCTGGGTAATGACACAAGCGGATCAATTTATTCTGGGAGCCTTCAGAGAGTAATACTTCGCAAAATATTTGGACCCATCTTCCTTAACGGCGAGTATCGTCATCGAATAAACCACAAGCTGTAGGAACTGTACAACGATATCGACACGTTGTACGAATGGAGGAAAATGTTCCAGCTCTGGCTTGGACACATAGTACGAATGTGTAAAAATGTTCCAGCTCGAATGGTCTTTGTCAATAAATTCGTTGTCTGACGTGTCGGTATGCAGGCTAAATTTATCGGAGAACCAAGAACATCTTCCTTTCCTATTTGTTGCTTTGAAATCTCCTAGGACGATCTTAATGTCGTGGCCAAGGCAGCGGTCGTATGTTTCTCTAGGTGCTCGTAAAATACATCTTCAATATCATCGTCCTTATCTTCCGTCGGGGCATGAGCACAAATCTGCGTGATGTAGAAATATTTTGCCTTGATGCGGATTGCGGCTATTCGATCACTAACAGGATTGAACCGCAAGACAAGATGTCTGAGACTCTGGCATCGCAATTACTTGTCGCAATTTTTACGTTGCAAGCATCCTTGTTCTGTCCATCTCAGCTCCTTCCTGTATGGCAGTGATGTCAGCCTTATATTTTTGAGAACATCCGCCAGTCGAATAGTGGCACCTTTTCTATAGAGTCCGGACGGTACTTATTACATATGCGCGGGTCGTGAACATTTGGGGGGTTCCGTTTGTTACTTTTTCTTTTTGGGGTTTAATAGCCGTTAAAGGACCTGAAGACGGGTGGCTAGCCCAACCATCAGGGTTCGTCGCTCACTATCTGCCGCTATTCATGATAAAACTATCACGAACAACGTTGGTCAGGTGCCACCACGAAGGAGGTGGTGGTTATATATTTTAAAGTTGCAATATAACTGTAAACTTTTACATCCTAAACCTTATTCCACTATATACCATTCAGAGCAAGGTCTATTTGTTAAAGAATTCAAACTTGTTATTTGTTTACTTGTTATTATTTGTACTTAAAACTATGTAGCATAGATTTCCCAGTTAGACATTAGAAAAATATTTGTTAATACTGTCAACTGTAATTTTTATAAATTCATTCTCGAATAAACTTTCTTCCGGTTAAGTTGTATCTTTGGTTGCTCAATTGTATTGTTCCTGTAGTACTATTTTCACTAGAATTGACGTTATTACATGTTTCCTCATTATATAAAAGTATAAAAGTATTTTTTAGCCCACAATGCTGTTTCCGTCGACCCTCCTCCACAATGTGCAAGTTGTACATAATACCTAAATTTGATGTTAATACTTGAACGGAAGTATAAATTTATTAGCCTTTCCAATGCCTTCATCAGTAATGATGACAGACTTCTAAATCTCAAGTCATAGTATGACATTTCTCCTTTGCTCTCGAATACTTAGCTTTATTACAAAATTGTCACTAAGATTTCCTGGTATCCGAAAATTCTTCATTCGACCAAGGGAGTCTCCTTTCCCTCTTGGTTTGTTATAACAACAAGAAACTTGTAGTAGTTTATTGAGAGCAGTTGTTACTCTATTCACTGCATTGAGTATATTACCTATGTGCGCTATCATGCAGAATATTTTACTACCACAACTTTAAAGATGACATCAAAACAATCGAGTGGGCGTGAAACAAACTTAAAAATTTCGGCAATATATTCTGATAATCACAGAATTGTGACTGCTTCATCTATTCTTCCTTGTAGTAAATGTGTCTCAGAAATTCTTTGAAGGCATTGGCATTTTATGTGCAATCAATTAAATATTTTGCTAAACCGATAGCTGTTTAGTGCATTTAAAAATGGGCAATTATTTCCCATGACATTACACAACTTTTCTTAAATTAATCTCAATTTTGTATTTAATTACATCATCAACGGCAATTTCAAAAACAAATTGGTTACTTGGGTCGCATAAGCGTTTAACAATTTTATAATACTCATGCACCAGCATGTCCCTCCAGGCTAACTGATATTAAGGGGGCCAAACCCCCTGTCACAACACAGATCCTCAACTACCAACAGCTTAGTAGCAA
The DNA here is from genome assembly GCA_964034835.1 of Muscina levida. Lineage (NCBI taxonomy): Eukaryota > Metazoa > Arthropoda > Insecta > Diptera > Muscidae > Muscina > Muscina levida. The sequence goes on from OZ035884.1 coordinate 62,899,644, forward strand.
TTGCAATGAAACTAATTAGAAACTGAAAAAATAAGCTTAATTTCATCATTAAAATACTCATTAAAAACAACTAAATTTAGTTCCTATATGAAGTGCAAGTAAGTGAGTGTCTGTGTGTGTGTGTGTTTGATTGCTGTGCACAGCTACGAAAAGGAGAAACGGAAACGGATATGCTTCCGTACTACGAAATTTAAGCTGCTTAACTACAAACCTAAAATGACAACTAAATTGTAGAAAGCAAAGTGTCCACAGGACAAACACAAGTAGAAAATGCGAGCAAAAAACAGGAGGACCCAACGATGGCAAATAAACAAATAAACATACTTGGAGATGCTGAAACAACCGCTTCATCCCAAAGCAACAAAAAAAAAAGACTCGTTATAAGCAGATAATTACGGAAAAGGCAACATACCGCAAACTGACAGTCTGGGCTAGTGACGGAGATGGTGATGACGATGCTGATGGCGTTGATGATGACGGCGATACTGATGCTAGCGATGGCGACAGCAATAGCAATGACGTTGATGGCACCACATTTAGCCAACCACTGTGTAGAACATTAGAAAATGTACAAAAACAGGAAACGAAAAGGAATCACAAGCGGAAAATTAACAAATATTGTTGACAAAATGAGTGCAAAAAGATATAGAAATGTTTAAAATAAACATAGAATTGTTATTTCAGGACAGAGACAACACGGAAAAAGTGATTTTTGAGGGTGATGTGATTTTCAGACAAAAGTCACATGAGATGCAATTCAAAAGAGCAGTTTGGTCGACGATGACTGGCACTATATGTTTAAATATTTTGTATAGTAATCTTTGAGATGCTCTAAAATCTGGGCAGTCGACAACAACATTCCCTTAAAGGTCATGACCAGGGCAACCGAAAATATGCTACAGCATGTTTTTTTTACAACGAGATATTAACAATTGGGTAATGTATTTACATGTTTCATGGTCCTACAAGTGTTTTGAGACCTATTTGTTAGAGCATATTTTGGCATATTTTACAAATAAAGTCATATTTCGGCAAATTTTGGTTTTAGGAGCATAATTTAAAAAAAAAAACTCCTTTTTTAAAGCATAATTTGTATTTTTAGGCCATATTTTTTGAAAAATAACCCTTTTTAAGCATATTTTATGTTTTTCATATTATTTTTTTGTTCGTAAAAACAAGTGTCTTTGCAACTTTGGTTTTTTAAAATATAACAGTCAAATCTACTACATGTTTTACACAACTGTGAAATGTTAAACGTTTATTAATCCAAAACATAAAAAAGAGGTGCTTTTTCAACCACCACCGATTTCGACCCTGGACATAATGCCTAAAGCTAATCCGACACAAGCAGCAAAACTAAAGGCGGTTGTAGAAAAGTTTCCTGACTTACGAGCTGATGGTGGATTCCTCTATTCTAAAATCTGCAGCAAAGTTATTGCAGCAGATCGCAGATTTCAAGTGAAGCATCGTGTGGAAAGCGGCAAACATTCAACTAAGTCATAAAAGTGAAAATAAGCAGACCAAACAATTATTTTTGCCAGAATGTTCCTGTAGACTTTCAAAAGAACATGATTTTCAAGAAAAACTGTGCCGAGCCTTTGTGTCTGCTGACATTCAACTTTACAAAATGAGAAATCAAAATATGGCATGGACAATATACGAGCAAAACTAAAAAATCTATTTATATGGATCTCAATAGATGAAACATTAAATGCACCAGGCAGAAATGTGGCATCAGTTTTAGAAGGTGTATTAAGCAAATTGCAAGTGAGAAATTTTTACTACATACAGCAGCCTTGAAAAGGACTAATTACTCGACAATTGTTAGACAACCAAACATGGTAAAGGCTGCAAAAGTTATAGTGGCATTGCTCATGGTGTCCATCGATTGTGTGAATGTACTAGGAATTTATATGAAAGCGTAAATAAAACTATTGCTAATGTGAAGAAGGTATTTTTAAGAGCTCCATGTAGAGAGGAACTTTTTAAACAAATGTTTCTAGACCTTTCATTACCTCCAGAAGCTATAACAACACGATAGGGAACATGGCTTGAAGCAGTTAACTACTATGCCAACAATTATGAAGACATGTTAGAGGTCCAAAGTGCATTAAACGATGAGGATGCACAACCCATTAAAACTGCAAAGGATGTCTTGACAGACCCCCAAACTAGATCTGACTTGATTTATATTGCTTCAAATTACGGTTTAATTGCAAAACATATTAAAAATTTGCAAACATCAGGTTTTACGCTTTTTGAACAAGTTCAGGTAAATGAAGCCACTTTTAAATTGATAGATAATTTATCGGATTCCGAAATAAATTTAAAAGTAAAACTAAATTGAATCAAATTATATCAATAATGACGCCCTATGCTCAAATGGGAGTTAGAGGACTCATAGAGGCTATTTGTTTTCAATAACTCTTAGTAAAAATTTTCAGTAGAATATTTCTATCGAAGATTTTAAGCCTTAATCTCCCTCCAAAGTTGACTTTTAAACAGTTTTTCAAATTTGGGCCAAAAATGTCCCATACAGGTGGGAGCTAGAGGGTAAAAAGTTCCTGGAAAATATTCCCCTGATTTTTTTAATATAGGTCTCCGAAGACATGAAACAAAAAAACGTGTTTTTACAGATGATTTTTCAAATTCTTTGATTCGACTTTTGACCAACAAAATTAAAAAAAAATTTGAGACGTAGTGGAGCAAAATAGACATTAGGGTTTTGTTACTGAGGTCAAATGCTATCGTTTGATATTGGTTTGGTTCACCCCCGAAAAAGTGTGTTGCACTGTGTAATTTATCTCAATATTTTGTAGTTTATTGCAATAACTATCTCAAATAAGATGGTCAACATAGAAAAACACCGTGATACTTAGGAAACAATGGTTTAAGATTTTTCTTACTTTAATGTTAAATAAATTCATGTGATATTTTTTTAATTGTTCCTTAAATAATAATACTTAAATATTTATTTCTATTTTATTTTACTTATTCAACATTTGTGTATTTAAATTTACCAAAAATACTTACAAAGTCTGAATTTAAAATAATATTTTTTTTTAATTTTTAAGCTGTTTTTTTAATTTAAATAAAAATATTTCTAATTCATATGAAAAAAATTGTGTGACTTTAATTTTTTAAATTTGTTTTTGTTGATTTTAAGGTCATATTTTGCCATTTTTCAGGTCATATTTTATACGCATAAAACACGATTTTTAGATCATATTTTCGGTTGCCCTGATCATGACAATGAGGTTTACTTAAATAACCAATATTAGTGTATATTGTTTACTTAAAAATGTGACGTTGGAACTACTTTACACACATCTACCTGTAAAACATAAAACAAAACTGTTCCCCATACAAAAGATATCAAACACAAATTCTCAAATGCCCCGTTGCCTATATACTGACAAAGTACCTTAAAAACCCACTATTGTTTCATCCAGATTTATAAACCTTTAATCTTCTCACATAATTACTCAACTAGGACCACTTTTAACTTCAACGCATATAAATTATAAACTGTTTAAATCTACCTTCATGATTATTTTTTCTATTTCTAACAATAAGTGTAGTGTGTAGGGTGTAAATGATACAACAACATTTTAATTTTTGTATTCATGAGCAAAACACATGAAAGGAGTCGTCGTTTAATGAATACGATATGAATTTCTCAAACCAAATGAGCCAAACAGCCAGCGGCGTTTATTCAAATGGAAATATCATGGCAAAGTACAAATACAAAAGATCCTTTGTATTCCCCTCCACTATCACATGGAACTGGTGCTAAAACTTTCGCGTTGTCTGAAAGAGTTTTGATGGTATTTTTTATGCAGATTTGAGTCTTTGTAGCAATGAAAAACGCGAATGCGACTTTAGTATTCAATATATGCAATCTCTTTCTTTCATGTCGGACTCTTAAAAGTTGTAATCTTTTAAAAATTTAATTTCTATAAATGTAGACATGCAGGAACAAAGATTGAATATAAAGGCTTCTATAATAAAATATAGCAATTAAAACTTAACTATAACACAAGGGAACATGGTATTTGTTGTTTAAGAACTGAATATTGTTTTAAAGGTAATTTGGGACGCTGAATCCAAATCTGCACTTGGTTTTTTTGTATCAGCTCGACTTTGCGCGATATACCGTTATGTCCATAACTAAGGCACTTCCACTACAAATATTTAAATAACTTGAAAACGGTTCACCATATTCAATTAAAAAAAAAAACTTAAACTCGTCAACAAATTTATCTTTAATCCGTGCCTACGTTGTTTTTAATTTGGCTTAGTAGTTTCAGAGATATCGTTGTAGTTTTAAAAAATAAAACAAAAAATTTACAAAAAAAAAAATTTTTTTGTTTTTTAAAAATTCATAAAAAAAATTATTGCAACAAAAATCACATTGTTTGTCTTAAAACATTTAGTTTAATATAGTGTGAATCAAATGAGCTTTATTTCATTAAAATATCTGCACAACTTTTGATTTTGTCAACAATTTACTGAGATAACTAAATTTACAAAAATCACGATTTCCATACAAAAATAACATTTATTAATATGTTTGTGAAAGTGTAACTCGAGCAAACCTTAACGGATCGTTATGAAAATTTATCAGTATTAATATTTTTCGAAACGAACTTATGGGATTGTAAATGGGCGGAATAGCCCCACCCCTTCTGGTACCTCCCATACAAAATTACCTATTTTTGGATAATTAATATATCTTCGATAGCTGCCAAACAGACTACCGGAGGATATTGAAATTTGGTCAGTTTATTTATCTTGCAAAAGTAGACAAACCCTAGAAAAACCGAAAGCGTTGCCATACCCCTTCTGGTACCTCCCATACATATGATCGAACTCACCCCAATAGTCTTACATACATATCTTTTTTGTAAGTACACTGAATTCAGTCAAACTATGCGGAAGTTTTACGGTTATGAAAATATAAATTAGGAATGAATTTGCACTATATCGGATCACCCCTTCTGGTACCTCCCATACAAAATTACCTATTTTTGGAAAATTAATATTTCTTCCTTAACTTCCAAATTGAAACCTGCCGATTAATTAAATTTGGTCTGTTAATTAATATTGTAATAGGAGGCAAAACAAAAAATTAAACTATAAATAAATTTGCAAATTTGTCATGATTTTTAAAAATACAAAATTTTAATTTTTTTTGGGTAAAAACAAAAAATTGCGAAAAATCTGTTATCACCGAATTTAGCATAACTCATTCAATTTTCAATCGATTATTATGTACATACATGTTTTAGAGAGCTATCTTAATATGATATTCAATAAAGCTAATAAAAATAACAATTTGCCCTCAACCGATTAACTTTCAGCGTGAAGAAAATTAAAATGTGTAATTTTTTTTTTTTTTTTAGAATAAAACAGCCGTTAGTCAGTCATTTTTTTTTGTAATATTAAAAAATTTAATTTTTTTCAAAGGTAGTAACGATATCTTTAATAAAAAAATAAAATTTTAAAATCCGGCTTATGAAAAAAAAAATATGATTTTTTGAACTATAATTTTTTGGAAAAAAGTCGAAAATACGATTGTAACTTTAAATTTCTGTAACTTTAAAATTCGAGCTGATGGAGAAAAATGGAGATTAGATTTGAAATCAGCGACCCCAAATTAGTAAAAAACAGCTATCGAATTCCAAACAACACTCAAAAAGTTCAATTTTGTTCCCTTGTGTAATAGAACTTAAAATGAAATAGAACATTTCTAATTGTATTGAAAATTTAACATATTGAAAATACAAAAATCTTTCTTATTCTTTTAATGATGATTGTTGCGTGTTCCAGTTAAAGAGTACTTCGGTATTTATTTCCAGAACACTATATCAAATCTGCCACATTTGAAAGGTGAGCCGGAGACATATGTTATTTGTGATTAACTTAATTTTGTTCTGTGTGGATTAATTGTGTGTTAAACTAGCTTACCCAGCAAAATATGTCCTTCCAGGCCCTATCGCCAAGAGCTCTATAAACAACAGCGTAGGTTCGAGCAAATTTACAGGTTTGATGGGAAGATATAGATATTCACTATGATAAATTAGCCTTTGTGATGGTAACTCTCAGTTTTTGAGTCAGTTTTTGAGCCGTTATATCCCTAAAAGTGCAAATTTCGAACAATCCCTTAGTGTATCCTTCTAATTCCATAAGAATTTTCAACATATATATTTTTACGATGATAGCTTTTGCCATTTGGCCTGGGTGTTGGTACTGGTTGTATCCTTTTTTGGGACTTTTTAACCACTAAAAGTACGAAATTCGAAAAATTCTTTCCTGCAGCTCTATAATTCTTTAAGGAGATTGTTTACGTACATTTTCACGATGAAAGCTTTAGTCGGACCTAGGCTGGGCGATCGTACCGGTTTTATCCCTTTTTCCCCTTTTTATTGCCAAAAATTAATTTTGATAGAACCAGTTTTAACCGTTTTGGGCCTTTTTCCCTTAACAAAAAATAAGTTTTGAAGAAACTAGCCTCTGAAACACTTTGCGACGTTTAGAGATGTGCCATATTTCTTAAGGAATATTTTAGGCATAACACTGTACGACACGATTTTTCACCCATGATTAAACAGACCAGATTTTAAAAATATAGCTAAAACCAGTACAGAAATTTCAGTCAGGTAAACTGACTGACCCAATATAAGATATTGTTGAAGTCTTGAGTTATTGAAATGAATAGATTTTTAATTAAAATAAAATTACTTATGTATAATTTTTCCCCTGCTTGTGGTGCAAAATCGTCCAAAACTTTACTTATTTGTGTAGGAGGTATAGGTGCCGGTTTGGAATTTATGTGAGAAATATTAATTTTTCAAAAAAAAATTAATTTTGATAGGAAGTACCAAAAGGGGTGAACCGATACAGTCCTTATTCATTCCTGACTCAAATTTTCATACGTACAACTTACGAATAATTTGACTAAATTCAGTGCACTTACAAAAAAAATATGTATGTAAGACTATGGGGGTGAGTTCGGTCCTTTGTATGGGAGGTACCAGAAGGGGTGACCCGATATAGTCCATATTCACTCCTGAATTATTTTCATAAGCGTACAAATTACTCATAATTTGACTGAATTCAGTGTACTTAGAAAATAGATATGATTGTAAGACTATGGGGGTGAGTTCGGTCATTTGTATGGAAGGTACCAGAAGGGGTGTGTCAAATAGTTAGGTTTTCTGAGGTTTTGCCTCCTATAATAACATAAATTAATTGACCAATTTTCATTACCCCCCCAAGAGTCCGTTTGGAAGTTATAGGAGAAATATTAATTTTCCAAAAATAGGTAATTTTGTATGGGAGGTACCAGAATGCGTAAACCGATATAGTCCATTTTCATTCCTGAGTCCTATTTTCATAAGCGAACATCATGCTCAAAATTTGAGTAAATTAAGTTTACTTACAAAAAAGATATGTATGTAAAACTATGAGGGTCAATTAGGTCATTTGTATGGGAGGTACCAGAAAGGGTATGGCAAAGGTTTCGGTTTTTGTAGTGTTTGTCTACTGTTGCAAGATAAATAAACTGACCTAATTTAAATATCCTACGATCGTCCGTTGGTAAGTTATGAAAGAAATATAAATTATCCACAAATAGGTAATTTTGTATGGGAGGTACCAGAAGGGGTGGGCCTATTCTGCCCATTTTCAGTCCCATAAGTTCGTTTTGAAAAATATTAATACTGGTAAATTTTCATACTGATCCGTTAAGGTTTACTCAAGTTATCCTGCTGACAAGCCATCCAGCCAGCCAGCCAGACAGACGGACATAGCTCAATCGTCTTAAAAAGTCCTGAAACGAATTTGGTCTTAAGATACTTGGGGTCTAACTCGTCTCCTTTAATGCGTTACACTTTTTATACCATCACCCTTAGGGATGAGGGTATATATCATTTGATACGAAAAAAAGTATTAATATTTTGCAAAACGAACTTATGGGACTGAAAATGGGCAGAATAGACCCACCCCTTCTGGAACCTCCCATACAAAATTACCTATTTTTGGATAATTAATATTTCTTTCATACAGACCATACAGTCAAACAGACCATCGGAAGAAATCTAAATTTGGTCAGATTATTTATCTTGCAATAGTAGACAAACCCTAGGAAAGCCGAAACCTTTGTCATACCCCTTCTGGTACCTCCCATACAAATGACCTAATTGACCCTCATAGTTTTACATACATATCTTTTTTGTAAGTAAACTGAATTCGCTCAAATTTTGCATTTGATGTTTGCTTATGAAAACTGGACACAGGAATGACCTATTTTTGCAAATTTAATATTTCTCCCATAACTTCCAAACGGACACTTGGAGGATAATGAAAATCGGTCGGTTAATTTATCTTGCGTTTGGAAGCAAAACCTCAAAAAACCTTACTATTCTACGCACCCCTTCTGGTACCTCCCATACAAATGCCCGAATTCACCCTCATAGTCCAACATACATATCTTTTTTTTAAGTACACTGAATTCAGTCAAATTTGGCGAAACTTGTACGGTTATGAAAATTTGAGTCAGGAATGAATATGGATTTTATCGGATCACCCCTTCTGGTACCTCCCATACAAAATTACCTATTTTTGAAAAATTAATATTTCTCCCATAATTTCCAAACGGACACTTGGGGGGTAATGAAAATTGTTCAATTAATTTATCTTTTGATAGGAAGCAAAACCTTACAAAACATAACTATTTGACGCACCCCTTCTGGTACCTCCAATATAAAAGACCGAACACACTTCCATTTTAAATACATACATTTTCGTAAGTACACTTAATACAGTCGAATTTTGCGAAAGTTGTACAGTCTGGAATGAATATGGATTATACCGGATCACCCTCTGGAACCTCCCATACAAAATGACCTTGTTTGGAAAATTTATATTTCTCCCATAATTTCTAAACCGGCACTTTGAGAATAATCAAATTTGGTAATTAATTATCTTGGAATAGGAATTATTATTGGGTGATGGTATTTATCAGTCAGTTTACCTGACTGAAATTTCTATACTGGTTTTCGTATCAAATGATATATACCCTCATCCCTAAGGGTGATGGTATAAAAATATACGTATCTCCCAGTTTTTCTGGTTGTGTGACAAATTTAAAATTTGGGCTTGGTAAGAACCCCCTCCTGGCAATTTGAAAAACATTAAAAAAAAATTCGTCAAAATTTGTTATCAACTCAGAGTTTAAATGCAAAAATTTGTACGATGTAATGTGAAAGACTTTCGATGTAATGTGAAAGACTTGATATTTTTAGTCCTACTGACATTTCTAAGCAACATATTTAAACCGTTGAAATGCAATTACCTTTCTTAATTATTCAACTTTTATCTCCAAAAGTACGCGGAGAACCCGTTGTCTATAAGAGCAGAACTTTTAGAAAGTATCTGCCTACCTCAAAAGTGACTTCCAAAATTTGTAATGTGAAAGACCCACTTTAACTGTTTATACCATGAAAACCATAGGACCTGGAAAAAAAATTTTTTTGAAGAAAATGTGCACACTGTTAAACTTTATAATTTCCATGCATAAAACTAATTTAAAAAAAAAATTTAAAATTATTGTGTACAAATGTTTGGAAAATTTATATTTCTCCCATAATTTCTAAACCGGCACTTGGAGGACAATCAAATTTGGTAATTAATTATCTTGTAATAGGAATTATTATTGGGTGATGGTATTTATCAGTCAGTTTACCTGACTGAAATTTCTGTACTGGTTTAGCTATATTTTTAGAATCTGGTCAGTTTGATCATGGTTGAGGCCAAAAGTGTACATTTGTCTTACAGTTTAGTAGTAAATTATTTGTTTTCACATAAAATAGTTATGATATGAAATGGACATTCGTTAAATCAAACCTATACTAAAACACGGGTAAGAAGCAACAATTTTAAACACAAATACAGGAGTTTAAGTCAGGTAAAATACCCTCATCCTATATATGGTATGGTTTAAGTCTTGAGTTATTAAAATTAACCGATTTTTAATTGAAATTACCTAAATAATATTATTTGACTGCTTGTGAATTTTAAATGGTTGGAGATAAGACTTTGGTTGTATGACCAGAGGTTTACAGACATGAGTCGATTTAGAGATGTCCGTCCGTTTGCCCCGCAATTACAGTCTTGGACTAAAACAACTCTCACTTCGCATAAAAATTCCCCATTTTTGGGGGTTAAAAATAAATAAAAAATATTCTCAGCTCATTTTGCTTGGTACAAAATTTAATAAAATGGTAAATGGTATCTGCGCTTCGGCGTACCCGAAGATAATTACCTAACAAAATTTCAAATGAGCTCTCGGCTCACGAGCCATGATCGCAAAAAAGGAGCTGGCTACCAAAGTACCAAAGTACTTTTTTATGCCAAAATGTATTTTAATTGGCCCACAAGCACTTTTCTGTTGCACAAAGTACTTTTTTGTACAAGAGTCCTTTTTTGTACCAAAAAGTACATTAAAAGTACAATAAAATTAAAAGAACCAAAGTACTTTTTTATGCCAAAATGTATTTTTATTGACCCACAGGCACTTTGCTGTTGCACAAAGTAATTTTGTGTACAAGAGTCCTTTTTTGTACCCAAAAGTACATTAAAAATACAATAAAATTATTTTTGGTTCAAAAAAGTACTCTTGTACAAAAAAAGTACCTTGTGCTACAGAAAAGTGCTTTGGGCCAATAAAAATTCTTTTTGGCATAAAAACGTACTTTGGTCCAAAAAAAAAATTCTTTGTTTCGAAAAGTACATAAAAAGTACTTTTTTGTACAAAAAAGTACTCTGGTACAATTAAAGTACTCTTTTTTGTACCAAAATGTACATTAAAACTACAATAAAATTATTTTTTGGTACAAAAGAGTACTCTGGTACATCTGTGCATCTGAAAAGTGCTTTTGGCCAATAAAATTACCTTTTGGTACAAAGAAGTACTCTGGTACAAAAAAAGTACTTTGTGCAACAGAAAAGTGCTTGTGTGCCAAGTACTTTTTGGCATAAAAAAAAGTCTAATAAAAGTACTTTTTGGTGCAAAAATGTATTCTGGTACAAAAAAAACAGTACTTTGTGCTACAGAAAAGTGTTTTTGGGCCAATAAAAATACTTTTTGGCATAAAAAAGTACTTTGTGCATAAAAGCTCGCGAGCCAAGAGCCACCAAATTTAAAATGGTCTCTCGAGGTGGCTTTTGACTCACGAGCCAGCTCTTTATATAGGCTCCAAGACGAAGATTGTTTATTTTAAGGTCATATCCGTCATAACGTCGCTTACATTTTTAAGAAATCACAGTTTGCTGATGTCCTTTAAATAATTGTTTATGTAATTTTTTATGCAAACCTTGTAGCTTCTATGGCAAAATGCCTACACGTGACTTCCTGCCATATAGTATAATATTCTTCGTCGCGTTCATAAATAATAAATTTTATTTAAAGGTTTCGCTGAAACCAAATCTTTAAACATTATGAAAATAACCACAATAAATACAAGTTACATTTTTTGTCTGTACTTTACTTCCCATATTTATCGCTGTAAAATCCTTCGCCCCTCTATGTAGGCATTAAAACATTTCACTTTATTTTTACGACAATAACACGATTCAGAGACAAACCAAATCAACAAGTACGACAGTTTTTAAAATTTACGCTTAAATGATTTGCAAATAAAATTTCCAAAATCACATCTAAGCCATTAAGATGATGATATATTCCTTGTGAATTTTTATGGGCCACATGTCATAAAACATACTTTTTTTATCGCAAGCAGACAACAAAACAAAAAGGATCCACAAATAAAGCAACCCCAACAACATCCGTCCAAGAGGATAGCAACGTAGAAGTTTAAATTGAGCCTTGGGATAGACTGTTTGCCACCCTCCTCCTCCTTCTTCACTAGCGAATAGAAAGTAAAAGGTGGGAGAGTGAAAGTATTTTCGGATAAATACAAACTCAAATATTCCCAACTTTATACCCATACCCGGTCTACTCTTGTGTTCTTTCCTCCGCATTTGTTCGAATACAGGACCTAGTGCTGGAATACCTCGAAGCAAATGTATGTGCATAATTTTATTACGAAAACATTTATCTTTTTTGCATCATTATCGCAGACAAACAGACACAATGACAGTGGGTTCACATCTTGTTTTTCAAACGCACCCCGGCTTACACTGATGCTGAAAACAGATAGAGCGGCAGACAGACAGGCAGGCAAACCGACAGACCTCCAAACAAACAAACATTTGGATAATGGGATACATAGTCCTTATTTTCCTGCATCAAACGAACGTACTGCCATTTGCAATTCTCACCTTTAACCACCTGAAGTGGAGCAGAAATTTGAATTACGTTCGTTACAGTCGTGAAAATGTAAAAATTATATGAATGCAAAATAGAAGTAAGTAAAAGCGACATAAATATTTCATATACAACGTAACGATGTTGAAAATTCCATCATTTCTGAATGGTATTACCAAACGGATTTAAATAATAAAGTACAACTTTATTTTAGACAGGGGATAGAAGACTTCTTAATCCTTTTGCGATTGGGATGGTATTTTAAATTAACTTTTAAAATGCGAGATTTTGCTTAAACTTAACGGTATCATGTTATTCAGGTTTTATACACAAATCTATTACTGGGATAGCTACACACGCTATTCAAATAATGGATTAGATTTGAAGGACACAGACAAATGGGAATTATCTTTACTCACATTTAAATGCACTTTAAATTTTCCTTTAAGAGAAAAAGAGCTTTGTCTGAAACTACTACGTGTATACTGTACAATTAACGAGTGCATAATTTAACGCTTAAATCAGGGCATGAAAAAATTACAATGTATGTATGCACTTCCAGCAAAGAGTAGTACGTCAACTAAAAGTTTTATTTTACATGGAAGGCGCCACACCCATAACTCCCATGACTCATATGTTTCGACGAGTGCATACAATAAGAAGATACATAACATCTCTAGGGTAATTCCTAAATAAATCGACCAAAAACATACTTTGGTTTTACGTCGAAACTCCTCACGTTCTTGTTTTATAGCTGTCTAAAGTTGGTTATCTGCAGTATTTTTGTGTTGGAATTACTTTGAATGCAACCTCGGATTAAAATGATCATGGTAAGAGTGTTCAAAACCTAAAACCGGATTTTTTTTCTCAGAAACCGTATGCCGGTTTTCCAAAAAGGCCATTTTCTAATACCCGGTTTAATCGGGTTTTTGATGTCGGAAAAACGGTTTTTTAATAAAGGGGGTAAAATCACTATTGTTATAGGTTGAGTTACTTGGAAAGTGCGTTGCTATTAAATCGCTTGCATAGCGCATAGTAGTAGCGGTTTGCGATCAATACTCGTCTCTTGATTTCCAGGCTGAGATTATTATTTTTGTTTACGGCGAAGCCAAGGTACACAAAATCATCTACCACTTCCAAGTTAAAGTTCTCAATGTTCATGCAGCGTCCCAAAAGAGTAGACTCTTTGCTCGTTGAAAAAATATCTTGATTTTGTCTTCATTTATCACCAGACCCACTTCTGTCGACTATTTATCAATGACCGAAAAGGCTGCAGTAACATCCCGCAGTCCACGGCCAATGATATCAATGTCATCGGCATACGCTAGCAGCATGCGACTTTTATTAAAGATGGTACCAGTTCTATTTACGGCAACCTTCCGCATGATCATCTCCATTACGATATTAAATAAATCGCATGACAGACTATCTCTTTGTCTAAAGCCTCGCTTGGTAGAAAATGGCTCTGTTAGATTTGTGCCTATTTTTACTGAAGATTTCGTATCAGTCAGTGTCTTCCCATAAAGTCGTATTAGCTTCGCGGGGATACCAAACTCAGACGTATCACCTAATAGTTTCTGTCGTAGCGGTCTGTTCAATGCAGCTTTGTAGTCTATAAACAGATGGTAGGTGTCGATCTGCATTTCTTCGTCTTCTCGTGGATTTACCAGGTCTAAAGCCACACTGATAAGGTGCAATCAGGTTCGCTAAAATGGGCTTTGGTCCTTCACCTTGCATGCGTAAGATGAATGGCTGTACCAGCGACAATTGGTACACACACTTGGATCGCATTTCTTAACCATAGGGCATAGAACACTCAGGTTCCAATCATCTTGAGCCAAATCGTGCTTGAGCTCATTGCCGCCGGTTTTAAAAAGCTCTGCCCACAGTCCATCGGCTCTCGCAGCTTTTTTATTTTTAAGCCGTGCAATTTCCATGTTGACCTCATTTTGGCTCGGCGGTGGACAGTCTACTCCATCGTTGTTGATTGGCGTGATTTCGTTACTTATGCTGCGTTCAGGAACGAGAAGAGAACAAAAGTGTTCCATCCATATTGGCAGCACACTCTGAATGTCAGTGGCCAGATTTCCGTCTCCGTCATTACAGGTGGGGATCGCTAGTCCAAAACATTTGCTTTTTACCTTTTGGTATAACTTTCGGGATTCACCTCTATCCATGCAATTTTCGATATCCTGGCTTTCTCTTTTCATGAACAGACTCTTTTTTCACTGCAAGCATTGCTATTGGCTGCAGTTTTGCCCTGTATGCAGCATCCTTTTCTTCAAAAATTTCGCGACATTCCTCTTTGTAACTGGGCTTGTCTGGGCGTGGTTTTTCATAACCAAATATGGTCGATGTGGCAGTGGTCATAGAATTCGCAATATGCTGCCACTGGATGTCGGGAACATATGAATTTTGGGGGTTGGTTTGAAGTAATTGAGAGAGTTGGTTGGAGTAGGCATTGGCTATATCGGTGATATGTAGTTTTGTAATGTATAGCTTTCTTTGCATTTGGTTACGTTACGAGCGTTTCTAACCCAGCTTAACCGCGTGCGTACCTTGGCTGCAACTAGGTGGTGATCCGAGTCAATATTTTCACCGAGCATTACACGCACGTGCATAACGCTTGAGACCTATCTTCCATTAATTACCACATGATTAATCTGGTTTCTTGTCCTTTGATCAGGGGATATCCAGGTTGCCTTGTGGTTCTTTATGCGGGAATCTGGTTCCACTTCCTACCAAGTTTCTTATCGACGTAAAGCTACCAGTCTGAATCCGTTATTGGAGGTGTTGTTGGGTACACTGAATCTTCCGACCTTCGAACCAAGAGCATCTTCATTTCCTATTTTTGCATTAAAATCTCCCAGAACAATTTTTATGTCATATATTACCTCCAGGCACTCATAGAAAGCATCTTTAATGTCCTCATATACATAAATCATTGTAATGCACAGTTTGGAAAAAAAGTTTTTTTGGACATTTGAAATTTTAGGCCGCAATTCTTGACCGATTTTAAAAATTTTTTTTTTGTATTATTGGAAACAAAATTGTTATTTTTTTTAAATTGATTAGTCAATGCAAAAATAATTTTTGACTTTAATGTCAAATATTGTTAGGACTACGTGTCCTAAAAATTACGAACTGGCCTTAATTAATGTGAACATATGTTACAAATTAAACTCAGTGAAAAAATAAGACCAACAATTTGTTTTGGCTCAACTGCAAGTATATATGTGGAGGCACTATTTTCACACTTTAACTCGGTGTCCTGCTCATAATTATTGTACGATTAGAACAAAACCTAACCTATAGCCTGGAAAAGTTTTAAGAAAGTCGTCTGTAAAAAATAAGCGAAATCGGTGAAGGTCGCCATGCAATTTTTTTGCAAATGTACCAAAATAATGCAGTTTTAAAATTTTAATAAAATAAAAGTTTGTGTTTACAAGTAGGCTAAGTGGTGTGCTTTCCATTTAAAAAAACCAATACCATAATACATTACATCATCTGTCAAAAAGGCTGGTTAAAATGTTTTAATGTAATTTGTGTCTCTATACATATGGCAGATCGACTATTATCCGATCAAATTACAACGAACCAATAACCTACGTGATCATAGATTGTCATGATTCTACGACACAACATCTCTTGTGTTTGTGTGAGAAAAACAACAGAGGCGTGTTAACTCACTCAAATGCGTAAAGATCACCATATCTAATTAATGAGATACATACATTTCCACCAAAGTAAACCGCATATTTCTTATCTGTTAATCAATAGGAACTCGCACATTATCTATTTACATTAACTACACAGAAATACTGAAAGTGATTAAAGTAAAATCCTATTTCTTGTATAACCAGGCTAGAAATTGTAAATGTATGTTTCAGATTTTCACTTATTTACGATTTATATTTTTTTTTACATTACGACAGAATGTCAAAAAAAATATTTATAAAAACTTTAAATCCTTTTCAACGATTTCTGTTTACCATCAACGTGAATAGCATGAACGAACGTTTAATCAAAGATTCTTATCATATGAAAATGTAAATTTCTGTTTACGAAATTTTACAACTTCTGTGTCATGCCAGGAATGCTTCCATGTCTGCGACTTTCGACAACCAACAGAACAACACAGTCAAAGGAAACACTGAACCTGATACACTACGGTGATATGTTGATAATATGTCCTGTATGTAAGTATATTTGCACGTGGTTGTGTTCAGAGCACAGACCAAACTAGAAGGAAAAAGAGAGATACAACCCAGCTAAGTAATGCAAATAAAAATTGTTTCACCAATACCACTTGCAAAATATTTTTTTTGTCGATTATTTCCTCCGTTACAAGGTGAAATGAAACGTATGTCTGCTGCTTTTTAGTATGACCGACCGACCGTCCATCCGGCTTTCTACCGACTTTGAGTTTGAGTTGAATAACAAACAATCAAGCAAAAAATCCAAACTTCCTCACACAAACACACACGAGCAGTGGGACAACTTACCATTCCAATTTGGAGCTAAGGTCTACTGGTATCCAAGGGTAATGACTACGTCTTCGTGAAGCAACTGAGACGCGTGCCTGTCTCGAAAAACGCACTACGCGCATCTATCGGTTTATTCATGCAATATTATAGAATTATTTTTAAAAATTTTTACTATGTAGAGGTTATATGATTCGACCTAACATTCCATTAAGATGTCTTTATAAAATTCGCAATTATACAACAACAAAAATTATAAAAAAAAACTGTTAAAAAAACTTAATTTGTGATTACTTTTGGAAATCCTTGCAGCAAAATTACTTTAAATTCAGGTTATCAACTTTCAGCACTTCAATTGACTGTTGCATTCCATGAACTTTGTTACAGATTGAGTTATTTTCAACAGATCTACAGAATTTACAGGACACCTAAATGAAATTAAAGTACGAATTCATTTCTGAAGATCGGAAGTTTAATTTCGTTGAGTCTTACACTTTGAAACCATAGTAAATTCCATAATCTGGTAAGTAACGAGTTTCACAAAGAAATAATGACTTTTAAAGTACATACAGGCTATTAAGTTATTAATCACTTCCGATCAATTACTTTATAAGTACTTCAAAAAAAATCACAAAAGAGCCACCTTCTTCATGAGCAGGGAATTTTAGATTCTGAATAAAATATCTATAATAATACAAATATGAGATACTTTCATGAAATTTGGCTACAAAGTGCAACTGTTGGACAAATGAGTTATGCCAACTATATAAAATCAAAAATCAATCCTTAATATCGAATTTCAGCATCACATTTCGGCACTACTTCAGATTTAGGTAAAAAGTATGCAAAAATTAACTACTCCCTTTCTATGACAAGCCAATGTTAAAATCATTGGTACTTCCCCCAAATCGAAGTATTTAGGGTCAGAAACTGTACTTATTTTACTACTTCTCCGACTGTTCGTTAATACTATTCCAGTTAGAAAGTTTCAGTCGGGCAACCCGCCTTATATGTATATTCCCTCACCCTCAGTAAAACATAAAATTTGCTATTATATTGATATTATTACTCGATTTCTAAAGTAAGCGGACTTCCAGTTTTTTTCTCTAAATCTTTATCCTGATTTTGCTATACTAAATACAAAATTTGGGCACGATCGTGTAGAGTGTATTGATATTATTATCCCAATTCCAAAGTGGGCGAAGTGATACATTTGTATGGGAGTTACCAGAAGGGGCGTGTTTAGACTATCAGATATTTCTCCAAAATTTTATCCTGGTTAGAAATACAAATATATACGACAAAAGAGAGAATTTCATGCAATTTAAAAAACTTTTTTAACGATACGAAAAAATTCTGACTTAGAGGGGTTAAAATCGAGATTCCGTAAGAAACTTCTAGAACATGACGTCAGAGTCAAAAGTGATCAAAGAAAAAAATGTAGCTGTTGTCGATCTGAGAACGTTATGATCGGACTATAAATGGAGACACAGGAAACAAAAACCCTAATGCGCGCGGGGTCAAAGGGCGTGGCAAAAAACAACACACAAACAACAACAAAAATTCAAAACTGAGCCTTTAATTAGAAATGGTACACCGAATCGAAATACACATTACCAAAAAGTTTTAGCATCCTACTATCAAAAATAACAAATTTATTTAAGAAAAAATTCGTTGTTGTAACTACAATATGATTTCTGATGACTCATCATCATAAAAACATTTAACAGAATTTCAAGTATTAAGTAATTTGTCACAATTTCAGAAAATACTTCGAAGAATTATCTACGATACCTAGTTTCTTTATCATAATTTAATATCGACAACAAACTATTTAATTTTGTTAACAAGGAACTTAGGCCTCCACGTCAAATTCCTGCTTTTTATCTACCTCACTGAACGAGAGTCATCTGTACTTAAAATTTTTGTCTATATTCGAGTTGTTGCTTTAGATATTTAGCGCCCCTTCACAAAAAATGCCTGGCACTGATTTTATGCTTTAGTAACTTCAATATCCAAACAGCAAACAACAGTAACAACAACGCCAACAAAGTGTTGCTTTCCAACCTGAGGCGGCTCAGCTATACACCAACGCCCCTCCACCATTGGGCTTAGACTTTAAAATGTTCTCGGGGGGAGTCATAACATTTATTGCTACACACAAATTTCAAACGTTAACTTATTTAATGCTCCTGTATGGGTGTGTGTGTGTGTGAGAGAGACTACGTATGTATGTGTATATTAATGTTTATTTGCATTTTGGGCGGATTTTTCTTTCATATTTTTATTGTTAACAATCTCGGAGCGCATTCTAGATGATTGTTAATATGTTCTTGGGGTATTCTTGGTAATAAAGCTTTGAATTTTTAAGAAGGAATTTAATTATTATCGCAGGTTGGTTATGTTAAAATGTCTAAGGTAAATTTAAATAATTTAGGGAGAACGAACAAAAATGATTGTAATATATGGCAAAGTGGTGAAAAATTGTTGCAAATTGTCGTGCCAAATTGTGAAAATCTAATTCACAACATATAATTATACGACACACGATCGTTATTATTAGATCGTCATATCTGTGTTGAAAAGGAAAAAGTGCTTAAGTCGACTTTAGCAAAAATTTTATTATTTTTTAATTTTGACCATAGCTCCTCAAATTAAATAATTTCTGAATTGGAATTTGTACCTTAATAAGCAATGATTCGATGGATGACTTTTTCAGACTTAAGCAGTTTTTCCTTTTCACCACAGATATGTTGAAGATATCATTAATATTGGCTTACTTTGGGGATATGTATAGGAATTCAGATTAAACGTTTAGCTCATCAAAAACAATACACACAGAACGAAGATAGAACTCAACCGGAGGCATTTTTTTCGGCAGTAGCCAAATGTTTAAAATTTTACAAATTACACTTACGTTTTATATTATTAAAAAATATGCATTTCTGAAAAGATGTATGTTGCAGTTGCGCAACTTAAGTGGATCTGAGAGGTATGTTTCCATTTCTTTGTCAAAAGTTGATTTGCTTTGTGTACCTCTTGCCGGCATATTATCGTGTATTTCCTAGAGAGATGACTGTGTCTTCATATTACACTGTACAACACAAAAAAATACAAGGTTCGACCTATAAATGTTGATAGAGGAGACAAAAAAAAGAAGACACGTGTATCGGCGTTTTGAAAGTTTACGTCTGGGTTTCATTTTAGGGGGAGGTAAAGTTTCCCCCAAATTCAAATTTTGTATTGTCAATCAGCATAAAAAATCGAGTAAAGCTTACATTTAATGTATATGGTTTGTTTAGCAAAATTATGTAAAATTTTATAGAATATGTTAAGCCTCTAACTCATCAAGGTATGGGTCTTTTTTGTCCATTTTTCAAAAAAGAGAAAAAAACATTATTAAAACTGGGATTTAAGATTGATATATTCCGCAAAAATATTCGCCGTGAAATTTTACTAAAAGTCCCTGAATACACCAAAAAGGAAAATTCAACCTGAAAGTCAGAAATGGCACACAACAAAAGATGGCTTAGTTATAATTTTACATTTATTAAGAATTCTAAATGTATGTTATTTTTAAACCAGTACAGAAATGTAAGTCAGGTAGACTGACTGATAAATACCATCACCCAATATCAGATATTGTTGAAGTCTTGAGTTATTGAAATTTACCGATTTTTAGTTAAAATCCTCATATATTATTATAATATATTCGGTCAATTATTTATATGGAAGGTACCGAGGGAGGGATGCGTCAAAAGTTAAGATTTTTGAGGTTTTGCCTCCTGTTTAAAGATAAATTAATTGACCAAATTTCATTATACCCCAGTTGCCCGTTTGGAAGTTATAGGAGAAATATTAATTTTCCAAAAATATATCATTTTGTATGGGAGGTAGCAGAAGGCGTGAACCGATATAGTCCATATTCATTCCTGGGTCCAATTTTCATAAGCAAACATCATACGCAAAATTTGAGTGAATGCAGTTTACTTACAAAAAGGATATATATGTAAAACGATTTGGATCAATTCGGCCATTTGTATGGGAGGTACCAGAAGGGGTGTGGCAAAGGTTTCGGTTTTCTTAGGGTTAGATAAATAAACTGACCAAATTTAAATATCCTGTTTGGCAGTTATGAAAGAAATATTAATCATCCAAAAATAGGTAATTTTGCATGGGAGTTACCAGAAGGGGTGGGACTATTCTGCCCATTTACAATCCCATTAGTTCGTTTGGAAAAGTATTAATACTAGTAAAATTTTATATCGATTCGTTAAAGTTCGAGCTCGAGATATCCTGCTCACCAGCCAGCCAGCCAGACAGACGGACGGGCATAGTTCAATCGTCTTAAAAAGACCTGAAACGAATTTGTTCTTAAGATACTTGGGGTCTAACTAGTCTCCTTTAATGCGTTACACTTTTTTTCGTATCAAATGATATATACCCTCATCCCTAAGGGTGATAGTATAAAAATGCGTCCTACAGAATTAGAGAGCTACACGAAGTAATTTTTCGAAATTCGTAATCTTAGGACTAAAAAGAGGCTCAAAAAGGATAAAACTGATGATGTAAAAATCGCGAAAACGCGAAAATGTGCACTATGAAAAGATTTTTCGAAATGGCATAACATTACAATTAAATTTATTAATTTGTGTACGTTTAGTGATACATTTGGACATATGAGTCAGAATTCCTCATTTTAACAAAACAAAAATTTTGTGTGCGATTTTTAAAAAATTGTATACCTCGATAGACGCTTTTTTTTTACTGTTAATTCATATATTATTTTTCTCAATGTTCGGCCTGAAATTATTTTTTTCCAAATTTCCAAAATTAGCCGAAGTATTATGAATCAATCAGACCCCCAAAAAGGGGCAAATTGTATAGTAGGTGGGAGTAGTTTATGGCCGATCGGGCTCATCTTACAACTTAACCTCCTCATAGACCTTAGAAGTTTGTGTTTCAAATTATAGCATAATATCTCTAAAACTACAGCTGTTATCGAGTGGGTAGATTTCAAAAAGGGAGAGTTTGTATGGGAGGGTGGGAGTAGTTTTTACCCGATCGGGCTTATATCCTCCATATATCTTTATATTCTCCGCTTTGAGGATATATGCTTGTATTCCAGCTCGATATCTATTAAACTACGGCTGTAATCGGGACAGACAGACAGACATCTTTAAATCGACTCAGAATTTGATGCTGAACATTTATATATATTAGGGCGGGTCGATTTATTTTTCGACAATTTCCCTATGATTTCCGTATTCTATGGGTTATTGCATGAATATTTGCCTAAGGAACCATACCTCTATCGTTAAAATCGAGTCCCCTACTTTTTGTTGGTAGATTTTTTTCCCAAATTGACGTTCGTACGAAATATTACCTACACGTTTACATCCATAACTCAAAAACTATCGATCGGATTTAATCGCCAGTAGGCGCGTTGGAAAGGTGAGCTTTTGATCAATGGGTTACAAAATTCATAAAAATATTCTCTGGTCATATAAACAATACAATTATATTCAACGCTGTACGCGCACTCTGTTGTATGATTTTTGAACCCTGACTTAGAGGGAAGGAAACAGATAGATAGATAGATAGATAGATAGATAGATAGATAGATAGATAGATAGATAGATAGATAGATAGATAGATAGATAGATAGATAGATAGATAGATAGATAGATAGATAGATAGATAGATAGATAGATAGATAGATAGATAGATAGATAGATAGATAGATAGATAGATAGATAGATAGATAGATAGATAGATAGATAGATAGATAGATAGATAGATAGATAGATAGATAGTTAGATAGATAGATAGATAGATAGATAGATAGATAGATAGATAGATAGATAGATAGATAGATAGATAGATAGATAGATAGATAGATAGATAGATAGATAGATAGATAGATAGATAGATAGATAGATAGATAGATAGATAGATAGATAGATAGATAGATAGATAGATAGATAGATAGATAGATAGATAGATAGATAGATAGATAGATAGATAGATAGATAGATAGATAGATAGATAGATAGATAGATAGATAGATAGATAGATAGATAGATAGATAGATAGATAGATAGATAGATAGATAGATAGATAGATAGATAGATAGATAGATAGATAGATAGATAGATAGATAGATAGATAGATAGATAGATAGATAGATAGATAGATAGATAGATAGATAGATAGATAGATAGATAGATAGATAGATAGATAGATAGATAGATAGATAGATAGATAGATAGATAGATAGATAGATAGATAGATAGATAGATAGATAGATAGATAGATAGATAGATAGATAGATAGATAGATAGATAGATAGATAGATAGATAGATAGATAGATAGGTAGATAGATAGATAGATAGATAGATAGATAGATAGATAGATAGATAGATAGATAGATAGATAGATAGATAGATAGATAGATAGATAGATAGATAGATAGATAGATAGATAGATAGATAGATAGATAGATAGATAGATAGATAGATAGATAGATAGATAGATAGATAGATAGATAGATAGATAGATAGATAGATAGATAGATAGATAGATAGATAGATAGATAGATAGATAGATAGATAGATAGATAGATAGATAGATAGATAGATAGATAGATAGATAGATAGATAGATAGATAGATAGATAGATAGATAGATAGATAGATAGATAGATAGATAGATAGATAGATAGATAGATAGATAGATAGATAGATAGATAGATAGATAGATAGATAGATAGATAGATAGATAGATAGATAGATAGATAGATAGATAGATAGATAGATAGATAGATAGATAGATAGATAGATAGATAGATAGATAGATAGATAGATAGATAGATAGATAGATAGATAGATAGATAGATAGATAGATAGATAGATAGATAGATAGATAGATAGATAGATAGATAGATAGATAGATAGATAGATAGATAGATAGATAGATAGATAGATAGATAGATAGATAGATAGATAGATAGATAGATAGATAGATAGATAGATAGATAGATAGATAGATAGATAGATAGATAGATAGATAGATAGATAGATAGATAGATAGATAGATAGATAGATAGATAGATAGATAGATAGATAGATAGATAGATAGATAGATAGATAGATAGATAGATAGATAGATAGATAGATAGATAGATAGATAGATAGATAGATAGATAGATAGATAGATAGATAGATAGATAGATAGATAGATAGATAGATAGATAGATAGATAGATAGATAGATAGATAGATAGATAGATAGATAGATAGATAGATAGATAGATAGATAGATAGATAGATAGATAGATAGATAGATAGATAGATAGATAGATAGATAGATAGATAGATAGATAGATAGATAGATAGATAGATAGATAGATAGATAGATAGATAGATAGATAGATAGATAGATAGATAGATAGATAGATAGATAGATAGATAGATAGATAGATAGATAGATAGATAGATAGATAGATAGATAGATAGATAGATAGATAGATAGATAGATAGATAGATAGATAGATAGATAGATAGATAGATAGATAGATAGATAGATAGATAGATAGATAGATAGATAGATAGATAGATAGATAGATAGATAGATAGATAGATAGATAGATAGATAGATAGATAGATAGATAGATAGATAGATAGATAGAAGTATTAACGACGATATAATAACGGTCATAGAGCAGCGTTGAATATAATACTAAACTTGTATTGTTTATATGACCAGAGAATATTTTTATGAATTTTGTAACCCCCCAAAAATGGGAATTTGTGTGGGATATGGATTATCTTACAATTTAACCTCGGACACCCTCAAAAAAGATTTTGTATGGAAGGTGAGAAAAGTATTCGCCCGATCTTGATCATCTTACAACGTAAGCTCCTATTATAGAATTAAAGCCTGCATATAAAAAGTCAGCTCGATATTTCCTAACCTATGGCTGTAATCGGGGACCGGCCGTGGCATAGTAGTTAGAACACGCGACTACCATGCGGGAGATCGCAGGTTGAAACCTGGCTCCAGTCATCTTAAAAAAAAGAAATAAAATTTTCTTTCATTGTCGGCTCCCTTCGAATGTTGTTGACAGCAACTTCGCAGTATTAAGCGTCGATTCAATCGTCGTGTCTAGTAAGAGCTTCTCAAACAGTGACGTTCGCATTCGTCGATAAACAAGTAGGTGCCGTTAGTTGTGAATCTAAAAATAGAAAGCGTGTTAATTCACAACAACGCGAGAAGCTATCCCATACCTCATTCATGGGGTGCAAAGGGAAATTAAGTTTAAGTTTTTTTATGGCTGTAATCGCGGGGGCAGTTAGGCGAAGACCCCCAAAAAGGGGGTGTTTGAATGGGAGGTGGGAGTAGTTTTTGACCATCCTTGCTCGTCTTAAAAAGTAGCCTAAGCTTAAAGGATAGAATCTTGCGTACAAAATATTAGCTATATGCCTCTTAAAATAAGTCTGCAATGGCAGGGACAGACCCCAAAAACGGGAGAGTTTGTATGGGAGGTGGGAGTAGTTTTTGACAGATGGGTCTCATCTTACTACTCAACCTCCACCTAGTGTAGGGGAGCTTGCATACAAAATTTCAGCTTGATTACCCTTAAACTACGGCTGTAATCGCAGGAACAGACTCCAAAAAGGGGGAGTTTGTATGGGAGGTGGGAGTAGTTTTTGACCGATCGGGCTCATCTTAGAACTTAACCGCTTTGAGGATAGAAGCATGCATTCCAAATTTCAGCTCGATATCTCTTAAACTGCGGCTGTAATCGCGGGGACAGACAGACGGACAGACGGTCACCTTTAAATCGACTCAGATTTCAATGCTGATCATTTATATATATATATTGTCATACCTACCACGCCTCCTTATGGGCGTTACAAATGGAAGAACAAAATGAATATACCCTTCACTACGTTCATGCGCATGGTGAAGGGTATAAAAATGACCATGAAAGTAATATTCTTGGACAAATCATGAAAAAAATGGAAAAATGGTCCAAAATTTTGACAAAAATTGATCAAAATGAGCTCACCTTTCCAACGCGCCTACGATTAAAATTAAATCCGATCGATAGTTTTTGAGTTATGGATGTGAACGTGTAGGTAATATTTCATACGAACGTCAATTTGGGAAAAAAAAATCTACCAACAAAAAGTAGGGGACTCGATTTTAACGATAGAGGTATGGTTCCTTGGGCAAATTTTCATGGAATAACCCATAGAATACGGAAATCATAGGGAAATTGGTGAATTTTTTCACCCCCTGCAAATCGACCCGCCCTAATATATATATATACTTCGTCCCGCCCCAATTTGATGCCTTCAGATAAACTCAGCAGAGAATGGTATGATAAACAATGTTTTTCGTTCAGTTTTTTGCCGCAAAAACAAACAACAAAGGCGGTTTTCTAAAACGCAAAAAGGCAACGTACAGCTGACTGCACGAAAAACAGGGAAATTCGTTATTATTCCTACTAACATCCAACGATTGGTCTTGCGATTTATTGATTATGATTGACAAAGCCAACCGTACGGGGACTTGGAATGAATGATCAGTTGGAATAATTGGAATTCGTGAGATAAGTATCCATTCCTTTGCGGCACTGTCCAAGCAGCTAACTACTTCCGGTCTTAGACCAAGTATTCCCCGGGCAATGGCTTAAAAGCAACCGCTTGGAAGTTAGCTAGAGTTAGAAGGCGAAACGTTGAGTAACCTAATCGGCATGCTGCCACCGATGCGTCTTAGGAAGTAGGTAACAGAAGTTACTGAAGCTCAACACAGGCTCTCCTAGTAGCTTTGGCAGCCCCAAGACACTAGGATCGGGAGCGGTGGCCTAATAAGCCACTCTCCTTAAACAAAATTTATTATGAAAACACGGAGAATAAATAAAACAAGAACCCCCCCAAATGTTGACGACCCCCGCAAACGATATAAGGACCATGATTTAAGGACATGCACCTGGAATGTCCGAGCTCTTTACAGAGATGGTGCCTCTATCCAACTGGCGGATGTCCTCGACAAATACAAGGCTGACCTCAACGCCATACAGGAAATGAGATGAACGGGACAGGGATGCACACGACGAAAGAACTGTGACATATTTTATAGCTGCCATACAGAAAGACACGAATTTGGATGTGGTTTCATAGTCGGCAGTAGACTTCGACACCTGGTCTCGCGGTTTAACCCTGTAAGTGACCGAATAGCCACCATTCGCATCCGGGCGAAATATTTTTACAGTACGCTGATTTGTGTACACGCCCCGACGGAAGATAAAGACGATGAGATTAAAGATGCATTTTACGAGCGCCTAGAGGAAACATACGACCGCTGCCCTGGCCAATTGTTCTGGGAGACTTTAATGCAAAAATAGGAAGGGAAGATGTTCTTGGTCCATCGATCGGTAAATTCAGCCTGCATACCGACACGTCATTCAACGGGTTTAGGATGGTTAGCTTCAAAACACCAAAAATCAAATTGATCATGTGGTAATTGATGACACGCATGCATCTAGTGTCATGGACGTGGTGCTAATATTGGCTCGGATCATTACCTGGTTGCAGCCAAGGTGCGCACAAGATTGAGCAGAGCGAAAAACACACGTAACCAAACACAAAGAAAGCTCGACATCGCGAAGCTGCAAACTCCTGAGATAGCTACTGCCTACTCCAACCAGCTCTCCCAACTTCTACGACACAACGCCACTACTTCTGACGTTCCCGATACACAGTGGCAGCATATTGCGCATTCCATGGCAACCGCCGCACAAAGGGGCAAAAACGCAAAAAATAAAGATTAGTTGAAAAATACTTAGTATCCGATTAAAGTATATATACATCACTGCTGAAAATTTCAATGTCATGTGTATTTTACTTGTCAAGCTGCATTGTATTAAAGTTAAGAAATTTTTAAATTATTCACGCACAATAGTGTTAATTGAAATTCGGTATATTTCGACGCTTAATACATAGCTTTTCGCAAGCCAAAAGTAATACTTTTACAATGGAATCTTTAAATGTAGGTATTTTAGCGTTGTTCTAAAAATAATTGTGTTAACAAAAGTTGTGTAGAAATATTTTTAAATTTTTTTTAATATATGTCTAAATTTTAGCTATTTTTAAAAAATTCGTGAATATTTAAATATGAATGGTGTCAGTTGGCGTTCAAATATTAATTTTTTTAAGAAAATACAGTTCCTAGGCTTTCATATTCAATAATAACATGTTGCGCGTTTTTGCGCGAAATTTTTTTGTTAAATTAATTGTAAAAATAGTCACTCAAGCTAAGAACACCAGTTCTTGTCTTTTGTTTGCATTTTCTTCGTTTTCGTTGCTATAATTTGTGTTTTTGTATATCATTGGCAACTGTGTGTTCCAATGACATAAATAAGTTTTTAATACATGGCCCATAAATAAGGCTCGTATCTGTACTGTTTTTCGCAGTACAGTACTGTTTTTCGACATCAAAAACTGCGTACTGCTTTTCTCCCTCAAAGTACTGTTTTTCGAAACATAATAGAAATATAAACGGTGAAGAGCGAATTCATGCAATAATATTGTTTACTTCAAAAATAAGCTCGAAGAAACACTTAAAATGCGTCAAGAGGATGATTTTTTATTCCCAGCTGTAGTAGCAGAAAAGCAAAAACTTATTGACAATGGATTTTTTCGGTAATTTTGCCTGCTTTGATTTGAATGCTTTTATACTAATGGAATGAAGTCGAAGCCGTTATGAACAAGTTAAGGGAATACAATTTGTACAATGCCAATGAAAATGCGGTATATTTGCACACCCAATTTAGATATATCAAAAACGAGCGACAAAATTACTCAATGGCCTTCTCTCCATTGCACTGTTTCGATGATTGCGAATTCAAAGAAATTGCCACGATCGCCAGCATTAGTGGAGCGAATCTTCTCTGCAGTGAACAAAACTTGGTCGTCAGACTAAACCCGATTAGATGTGCAAACATTGAAGCCGATTCTGACCGTCAAATGTAATATGAAGTACAAATGCGTTGATTTCTACAATTACCTCAAAACGAAGCCGGCATTGCTTATTCAAATTGCTTCAAACGACAAATACAAAACAACCACAAAAGTTGATTCTGGAAATGATTGTTAATTTTTTTTACATATTGAATAAAATAAATATGCTATGTAAATATGTACTGCGAAAAGTACTGTCTCTCCAAATCGATGTACTGCTTTTTTAAAAAAATTCAGTGAAATGTACTGTTTTTGTCCAAAAAAAAATATACGAGCGTTACCCATAAATCATTTCGCACGCGCTATTACAGATCGGTGAACTGTCCGAGGAAGCCCAG
Source organism: Muscina levida (assembly GCA_964034835.1). NCBI lineage: Eukaryota > Metazoa > Arthropoda > Insecta > Diptera > Muscidae > Muscina > Muscina levida. The sequence goes on from OZ035884.1 coordinate 62,928,825, forward strand.
GAAACCCGAAACAAAGATTTTAAAAAGTACCGAGAACCTTTTTCTAGCAAATGTTGTCGGGAGGCTAGCAATTGAGACATATTAAATAGGTTCCTACTAAGTTCAGATCCAATCCTATCTGGTTAAACAAAATTGCCGAAAAAAAATCCACCAACTTCCAAAATCAGTTGTAGATCTACTAGTTTCGCCTTAAGTTTTGACGAACGTGGCATCAGAAGGCACAAATCATGATACAAATGACGACAATGATTATATCGAGGGTGATGCTTTAGAGTATGATGACTTTGGGCGTATGACTTTGGACATATATATAAATACTTATGTATACATTTTTTTTCCTATTTTGTAGACTTGAAGGAACAAGCTATTTACAGTTTTGGACAAAACGCTCACCAGACACATCCGTGCACGATCGAACAATTTTAATATCTGCTTTGAGTTCCATATATTACATATACGATACAATTATTCCCCTTTCATCTACGAATATAATACAAATAAATTGATTACTATATAAAGATTGTATTACTTTTTTCCAAAACAAAAATTGGCTGAGCCAGATCAATTTTTGAAAAGCGGGGTGGCACCGCCCTATTCCATTTTGGATGTAATTCGTACTGTACGAACAACAATCTCAAATCTCATCTTCATACCTCTGATAGTTCATGAGATATATCCGTTTTAAGTTTCAGGTTATATGGGCGGCACCTCGCCCCTTTATCCAATCATAACCAAGTCTGGCCAAGGACTATAGCAGGTCAACGTACAACATTTGGAAAGTTTCATTACTATCGGTGTAAACCTATGGCCGCTAGAGCAATTTTTAATAAGGGGGGAGTGGCACCGCCCACTTTAAAATATGTTTAGCATATGTCACTCAGTTATAATGTAGCATTCTAATAGTGAACGAATTTTGAAAGTCGGATAAGTGGTTTAATTAATCTCAATTTTTTGCGATTTCGCCCCTCTGTGCGCCGCAACAACCGTGCTAGGATATGAAAAGCGGCGCTCAGACGAATCCTGGTACGATGAAGAATGTCGCATAGCGTCTGAGGAACAGGATGCTGCTTATAGGGAAACGCTACAGCCAATTGCAACCCGTACTGTTAGGGAACGGCATAAGGAGAAAGCAAAACGGGCGAGACAGCTATTTAGGCGAAAAAAACGTCAGATGAAGGAACGGGAGAACGAGGATATAAAGCGATAAAGGGATAGAGGTGAGGCCCGAAAATTTTACCAGAAAGTAAGAGCAAATGGATACGGTAATGGCCTCCCCACCTGTAAGGACAGTGATGGAAATCTGGTCACGGATACGCAGAGTGTGCTGCACATATGGAAAGAACACTTCCAGCAACTGCTGGTTCCAGAAGGCAGCGCAAGTGAAGTTATCACGCCAGTTATCAATCACGGCTTAGATTGCCCACCACCAAGTTAAGCCGAGGTAAGAAGAGCAATATCGCGGCTGAAAAACAACAAAGCAGCCGGTGCCGACGGTCTGCCCGCAGAGCTCTTCAAGTCCGGTGGTGAGGAGACGATAAAGCTGCCTTCGACAGCCCGACAGCTTCGACAGAAATTACTCGAAGCCATGGCTGAGTTTGGTATTCCAGCGAAGCTGATACGTCTTTGCGGAATGACACTGACTGACACGAAGTCTTCAGTGAAGATTGGCAAGGACCTTACAGAGCCATTCTATACCAGACGAGGCCTAAAACAATGCGACGGCCTATCCTGCGATCTCTTCAATATTGTGATGGAGATGATAATGAGAAAAGCTGCAGTAAACACGAGTGGCACTATATTCAACAAAAGCCACATGCTACTCGCGTACGCTGATGACGTAGACATCATCGGTCGAAAACTGCGGGATGTGACTGCAGCCTCAGGTATTCAGAAGGAATCAGCGAAAATGGGCCTAACGGTGAACGAGGACAAAACGAAGTTATTAGTTTCAACGAACAAAGAATCTACTCGTTTGGGAAACTGCGTGAACGTTGACAACTATAATTTCGAGGTGGTATATAATTTTGTCTACCTAGGCTCCGCCATCAACAAAGCAAATACTGTCAGCCTAGAAATCCGAAGAAGAATCCTGCTTGCAAATAAATGCTACTACGGACTAAGCAAGCGATTCAATAACAGAGTCCTCTCTCGACGAACAAAACTCCAGCTATACCAGATACTGGTTCTACCTGTCTTAATGTATGGCTCAGAATCCAGGGTTATGACACAAGCGGATGGATCGGTTCTGGCGGTATTCGAGAGAAAAATACTCCGTAAAATATATGGGCCCATCATCGTTAACGGAGAGTATCGGTGTCGTATGAATCATGAGCTGTACGAGCTGTACACTGACATTGACGTGGTCAAACGCATTAAGGTGCAACGGCTGCGTTGGCTAGGTCATGTTGTACGCATGGACCAAAATGCTCCAGCTCGAAAAGCCTTCGACAATGAACTCGATGGACGGCGCAGAAGAGGGCGACCAAACTCCGTTGGAAAGACCAGGTTACTGAGAACCTTACAGAACTCGGAGTGACTAACTGGAGAAGAAGCGCAGAAGATCGAGGCGCTTATAATATTTTTCTACGTGCGGTATATAATCCACTGGGATTGCATAGAAGTACCAGCTAAGTAAGTAAGAGATAAGGACTTCCTTTTCTGATCGTTGGCTAACTCACATTGTTTATCAGTTTCTTGACGGAAATCCACCTACCGTTGCACAATTTCGGTTGATTCAGATTCGGAAATATGATTATGATCGATTCCATCTTCATCTGTTAATTATGCAGCACATTAAGCGAGTTGAAAAATTTGGTCGGATTGTTGGTCGCTTCGTCCTCGTTGGTCACGCTGTAACCAAATTTGTACGAATGCAGTTCTTTTTTAACTTCCTGAAATGAAATTCAAGCTATCGATGTCCTTATTTTTTGCTGGTAGTACTGCCCGTTGATTTTTATAATTTTGTGCAATACCGGGGAACACTTAAGTTCTTTCGAACTCGCAAAAAATCGCTGTGAACTCGCAAAAATTTTTAGTGAACGATATCAATTCTGTCGAAACATCAACACGAATTTGGTCATTGCCAAGAGCCAGAAGTTGTCTCGAGAATTAAACAGACGATGTGAGGTTCCAAAACTTTGTCCTGTTATAACATAACAAAATACAGAATTTGGGCACGATCGTGTCGAGTGTATTGATATTATTACCCTGTTTCTAAAGTAGGCGGAGTGGTACATTTGTATGGAAGGTACCAGAAGGGGAGTGTCTAGACTTCCAGATTTTTACTCCAAAACTTTATCCTGCTTAAACTTTACCAAATACAGAATTTGGGCACGATCGCGTTAGGTGTTTTAATAATATTAATCGATTTCTAAAATGGGCGGTACCAGATGTGTATGGGAGGTACCAGATGGGGCGTGGATAGACTTCCATTTCTTTTTCTTCAAAAATTTATCAAGTTATAGCTTTACTAAAAATAGAATTTGGGAACGATCACGTTTATTTTATTGATACTATTTCTCCAACTCTATAGTGGGCGGAAAGGTAGATTTGTATAAGAGGTACCAGAAGGGGGGGGGGGCATGTAGCCCATTTGCAATACCGTAAGTAAAAGCAATTTTCGATTTTTTCAATTTCCCGACATTTCCGGAGGATTTCCCAAATTTCAGCAAAATCGGCCCAGCCGTTCATAATTGATAAATTACTCTACATTTTTCACACCATTTTTATATATAAATCAAATCCCGATAATTCGTACCCCGATAAATCGTAATTCCCGGTAATTCGTAATAAATTGTCGGTTACTTGAAAAATCTCGTTAATTCGTAAAATTTCCATACATTTTGGTCCCCCTAATTCGTAATTTTTTTTCCCCCAAATAAAATCTTCTTTACCTCTTATAAATCGTAATTGTTTGTTAGCTACCACTTATAATTCGGATTTGACTGTATATAGATATGATTTAATTGCATTCTGGTAGTACTATCGAACCTGCATAGCCACGTTTGGGTGTTTTTTTATTCACTGTTGCACTGTGTAAGCGTGACATATCTCTTAAAAGCACTACCTACAATCACAGTAACACTACGCTATTACATAACAAAAATCCGACAGTAATTTATGAGTCGTCTTCACTAGAGAAATATTTATAGCAATTCTCTGAGCTCTATTTCATTTCTTGAATCTTATTCATAGAAGTCAACTATTTGAGTGAAATAAAATCACAAACCAAAAAAACAACATATTATTAAATATCATATACCTTTATTGCACTCGCATGTAAATATATAAAATACACAAATTTCCTTAATTCCATTTAAACATAAAATGAATTGAATTTTTGTTAGAGCAGAAGTTAAAAGATATTTCAATTTGCATATTTTTACTTTGATATGAAACATTTTTGCCAGTCAATATTAAATGGGATTTCAATCAATATAACTACACATACACCCATGTATTTACATACATACATTTTCATATATTTATTATGAATGCATACTTTATAGATGTTCACATAGGTATACACAGCTATCTACATACTAGACCCACCGGCAATACAATACATTGTATTCGTATATCAGAAATCGCATGTTAAGCTTTCCCTTGTCATGGGGAATCAATGACATTTGAAATATTTTGAGAATATTACAAATATTTTACATTATGATAAACCTACAGTCAGTCAACTTTATCGTCCCACACCCCCGATGATTTTCGCAAAACGAAGAACCAACGTATAATAGTAGTCCCCCTCCCCTCACAGGTCTGTATCACATGTTTGATACAAAATATTTAACTATCACATCAAATTTATTTCATAAACTCTCGTTACATATTTATCTATTTGCATAAGTTAGACCGGCTCAAGTTGCATAAACAGAAAATATGCTTAAAGATTCTTAACTATTTTCAAAATTAATATAATGCATTTAGTAGAAATTTTTTCTATGCTAATGAATAGTGTAAACGACAAATGGTTAAGTTTATTTTTTTTAACAGTTAAACATTCCAACCACAAATAATTCAATCAAGGAACAAAAAATAGGTCACTGCCGAATCGAATCAATTATTGACTATGTATCTTATAAATAGAAATTAAACCTTTGCTACCCTTTTCTAGGGAGTTTCAAAATCTTTAGCGATGCTATTTTAAAAGGACGAATCTAGTATCCTTTCTCGATGGTAATTATTTTTACAAAACACACATCAATCCAAATTAACCATTCACAGACAGTTTCCGAGGAAACACCTCAATTAATTTCGGTTAAAGTATAACGTGAGTCGACCTAAGTGATATATATATATATAGTACCATTCCAGTATGTATGTATGCCAGCAGAATGGTTGGATGTTTGTGTTACGTTTAAGCAGAAGGAAAGTTTATTGTGTGAGCACAAATACTTTAGGAAAAATATTTTTCTCAAATACTTATGAACTCATATTGAGTAATATAGATGCACATTTATATGGATACAAAAAAATGTATGTACTTATTTGCATATACATATAATATATTCGTATATGTTTTTGTTATTTATACATGTAAAATGTTTCTGTCATATTATTTTTAATGATGATATTGACAAGTTAGTAAGTAGCTTTATCGAATAATAGATTGAATGTCTGACATCGAGTATGGTTCGAAAATCATACTCGTATGAGTTCAGAAACATAGAGCAGTAATTACAGTTTCGTAGAACATTGTAGTTCTTCTAATAAGATCTGACATTATTTTTACGCTTAATAAATAATTTTCACAGATATATGAAGCTGTTTAAAGTCATTTAATATACTAGTATTAATTACGCTGTATAGTTCGAATTTTGGTAATAAATTTAGTAAAGTAATACTAATTATGATATTTATTATACTAACATCATTAGGGTTTTTGTTCGTAACCGTACGCTGGTTTTTCCAAAACTGTCAATTCCGAATAACCGGTATTTTGTAGTCGGTTTTTAAAAAAGGGGGTAAAATCAATATTATAAAAGAAAGTATTACAAGTATGTAAATTCAGCAATTCGAAACGCATAACTTGATTGCTGCTGTGTCTACAGAACATTGCCCGGATAGTTATGAGTTAGAACTTAATCTCTGCTTCAGGACATACCAAATTTCAGCCCGAGAGCTCATAAACTACAGGGACATACAGACGGACACCCCAAAAAAGGTAGAGTTTGAATGGGAGGTGGGAGTAGTTTTTGACCGACATTGCTCATCTTAGAAAGAAGCCTCCTCTTAGAGATTGAATCTTGCGAACAAAATGTCAGCTATATACCTCTTAAAATACAGCTGCAATCGCAGGGACAGACCCCAAAAAGGAAGAGTTTGTATGGGAGGTGAGAGTACTTTTTGACCGATCGGTCTCAGCTTAGAACTCAACATCTCTTAGAGATTGAATCTTGCGAACAAAATGTCAGCTATATACCTCTTAAAATACGGCTGCAATCGCAGGGACAGACCCCAAAAAGGAAGAGTTTGTATGGGAGGTGAGAGTACTTTTTGACCGATCGGTCTCAGCTTAGAACTCAACATCCATTTAGGGCAGCAAAGCTTGCATACAATATTTTAGCTTGATTGCTCTTAAATTTCTGCTGTAATCGCGGGGACTGACATACGAACACCCCCAAAAAAAGGAATTTCGTATGGGAGGTGGGAGTAGTCTTTTATCGATCGGTCTCATCTTACTACTCAACCTGCGCTTAGTGTAGGGAAGCTTGCATACAATATTTCAGCTTAATTGCTCTTAAATTCCTACTGAAATCGCGGAGACTGCCATACGGACACCCCAAAAAAGAGGAATTTTGTATGGGAGGTGGGAGCAGTTTTTTTACCGATCGGTTTCATCTTACTACTCAACCTCCGCCTAGTGTATGGAAGCTCACAATTTCAGCTTGATTGCCCTTAAACTACGGCTGTGATCGCAGGGACAGACCCGAAAAAGGGGGAGTTTGTATGGAAGTTGGGAGCAATTTTTGATCGATCGGGCTCATCTTAGAACTTAACCTCCGCTTTGAGGATAGAATCTTGCATTCCAAATTTCAGCTCGATATCTCTTAAGCTGCGGCTGTAATCGCGGGGACAGACAGACAGACGGACGGACTGTTGGACAGGCGGTCACCTTTCAATCGACTCAGATTTCGATGCTGATCATTTATATATATTTATTGTCATACCTACATACCTTATGGGCGTTACAAATGGAAGAACAAAATTAATATACCCTTCACTCTGTTCATTAGGGCGTTTCACAAAAAAATGTTGCAACTCTTGAAGCGGAATATTAAAGCTTGTGATCTAAAAGAATCAAAAAATTTTTTTTGGGATTTTGTGAAGATGGGTATGGGGTCGCTGAAATAGATTTTATCAAAAAAATTAGGTTATGGAGAAAAAAATTGTATATTATTTTTTTCTGGTGCTTTTTATTCATACAACTAAACAATTCTCTTCTTATGGATCCGATCCCACGACAAAAAAATTATTGTATTATTGTAATTATACTAATTATACTGTAATTATTCAAACCTCAATAACTTGAAAAGTTTTCAACATTTTTTCAAGATGTAAAATGCGTTAGAAAGATAATTTAGATACCTTTATTTTGGTATATATAAGTTTATATCTTACTTGTGAAAAATGTTGAAAAAAATAAAAAATAGACAAAAAAAAAAATTTTTTATTTTTAAATTCACACCATTTCAATTTTATAATATTTGAAATAGGCCCTTTTTAAAATGTAACAAAATTCATAATGCATAATTTTGTAACCTCAATCAGTAAAAGGGTTTTTGATGAATTAAAATTACCCACTTCCTTTTTTTCGAAAGATATAATTTTATGGGAATATGATGATGATTTTGTTTCTTCAAAGAAAAAACTAGAAAAACTATGTGTTGTGAATGATTTATAAGAAAGAGGCGTGGCATCGGCTACAATATATAACAAGAAAATTACAAAGAATGAGGACGATTCTCAAAACTTATTGATTAGAGTTGATAACAATCAAAAAATTATACAAAAATGCCATTGAAAAAGCTCTTAAGAAACCAATTTAAAAACACTTCCACAGTTGTTCCACATTTAATGGTTAATGTATTGTAATTTTAGATACGAATTTACTTTTTAATATTAATTTGTTAATTAAATATGTTGATTTTTTTATTTAATATCTTTTGATTTTGTATGGGAATACAAATATATTGATGAATTGATTTTTTTGATATTTTTATTAAAGCAATGTATTTTAGAAGTTTTTTTTTACTTAACCAAGAACGAAACATAATGAAATTCTTTTAATTTTCATAAAATTTGATAAATAAAAAAAAATTTCTCAAACTTAAATTTTTTCTTATATTTTTCCAACATATAAAAATAAATCTATGTACCGAATGAAAGGTAATTTAAAGACCTTTCCAACGCATTTTACATCTTGAAAAAATGTTGAAAACTTTTCAAGTTATCGAGGTTTGAAATCTAGGAAAAATAATTTTTCACTTTTAAGACTATCAAAGTGGTCCATAGTATTACAATTTTTTAGACCAATATTTTTTTGTCGTGGGATCGGATCCATAAGAAGAGAATTGTTTATTTGTATGAACAAAAAGCACCAGAAAAAATAATATACAATTTTTTTTTTCCATAACCACATTTTTTTGATAAAATCTATTTCAGCGACCCCATACCCATCCTCAAAAAATCCAAAAATTTTCTCGATTCTTTTAGATCACAAGCCTTAATATTCCGCTTCAAGAGTTGCAAAAATCGAGAAAAGCGCGTTTGGTGAAACGCCCTACTATGCGCGTGGTGAAGGGTATAAAAATACTGCAAGAAGACTGTTTCCTGTCATCTTAAAATGGATAGAAATCTATCGATATTCTTATAGAAAATTCATACAAATACCGACGGCTTGCCGTTATCTTCTAAACTAAGTATCCAATCGCAAAAAAGAGCTTAGTATCTGATCACCATATGGTATTTGAAAATCACTAAGATAGAGTTGGAATATCTTGAAATTGTTTGGGATCTCACTTTGGAATGGGTTTGAATCCATCGATATTTATATGAAAACCTTGAAGTGCAGTTATCTCCTAAACTACTTGTCCAATCGCAAAAACAATTTAATTTGTCATCACCAGGGCAACCGGAAATATGCTACGGCATGTTTTTTATAAAACGAGATATTAACAAATGGGTAATGTATTTACATGTTTCATAGTCCTACAAGTGTTTTGAGACCTATTTGTTAGAGTATATTTTGGCTAATATTACACCTATAAAGTCATATTCCGGCAAATTTTGGTTTTAGGAGCAAAATTTAAAAAAAAACTCCTTTTTTAAAGCATAATTTATATTTTTTAGGCCAAATTTTTTCAAAATACCCCTTTTTAAGCATATTTTATGTTTTTCACTTTATTTTTTTGTTCATAAAAACTTTGCAACTTTGGTTTTTTAAAATGTAACAGCCAAATGTACTACATGTTTTGCACAATTGTGAAATGTTAAACGTTTATTAATCCTGTTTTTCGCGCTTTCTTATTCAATAAGTAAACAAAACATAAAAAAGAGGAGCTTTTCAACCACCACCGATTTCGACCCTGGACATAATGCCTAAAGCTATCCGAAAACCAGTACAGAAATTTCAGTCAGTTAAACTGACTGATAAATACCATCACCCAATATAATATATTGTTTAAGTCTTGAGTTATTCAAAATAATCGATTTGTAATTAAAACCAGTTAGAAAGTTTCAGTCGGGCAACCCGACTTACATTTACCCTTACCATCAGTAAAACAAATAATTTTCTATTTTATTGATATTATTACTCGATTTCGAAATTGGGCGGAGTGGTACATTTATATGGGAGGTACGTGAAGGGGTGTGTTTAAGCTCCAGATTTATTCTCCATAACTTTATCCTGTTATAGCTTTACTAAATACAGAATTTGCGCACGATTGCGTTGGGTGTACTGATATTATTACTACATCCCAAAAGTGGGCGGAAAGGTACATTTGTATGGGAGGTACCATAAGGGGCGTGTCTAGACTTCCAATTTTTTCTCCAAAACTTTGTCCTGTTATAATATAACAAAATACAGAATTTGGGCACGACCGTGTCGAGTGTATTGATATTATTACCCTATTTCTAAAGTGGGGGAGTGGTACATTTGTATGGGAGGTACCAGAAGGGGCGTGTCTAGACTTCCAGATTTTTTCTCCAAAACTTTATCCTGCTTAAACTTTACCAAATACAGAATTTGGGCACGATCGCGTTAGGTCTTTTAATAATATTAATCGATTTCTAAAGTGGGCAGTACCAGATGTGTATGGGAGGTACCAGATGGGGCGTGAATAGACTTTTTTTTTCTCTAAAACTTTATCTTGTTATAGCTTTACTCAAAATAGAATTTGGGTACGATCACGTTTAATTTATTGATATTATTTCTCCATCTCTATAGTGGGCGGAAAGGTAGATTTGTATGGGAGGTACCAGAAGGGGCGTGGCTAGGCTTTCAAAATTTTTTCGAAAACTTTATCCTGTTATAGCTTTACTAAATACAGAATTTGGGGACGATCCCGTAGGGTGTATTGATATTATTACTCAATTTCTAAAGTGGGCGGACTGATGTATTTGTATGGCAGGTACCAGAAGGTGCGGGGCCATGTAGCCCATTTGCAATACCGTAAGTAGTTTTGAGAAAATAATAACTCGTGCAAAATTTCAAAACATTTGGTTGCGTCTTTCGAAAGTTATCGTGCGAACCAGCCGGACAGCCACCGGACAGACAGACGGGCATGGCTCCAACGATTTAAAAAGTCATGAATCGAATTTGGTTCAAAGAAACCTAGGGCCTAAAGTGACTCCTTCTATGTGTTACACTTTTGGGTCGTATCAAATGATATATACCTTCATCCCTACGGGTGATGGTTAAGGCTCGTATCTGTACTGTTTTTCGCAGTACAGTACTGTTTTTCGACATCAAAAACTGCGTACTGCTTTTCTCCCTCAAAGTACTGTTTTTCGATACATAATAGAAATATAAACGGCGAAGAGCGAATTCATGCAATAATATTGTTTACTTCAAAAATAAGCTCGAAGAAACACTAAAAATGCGTCAAGAGGATGATTTTTTATTCCCAGCTGTAGTAGCAGAAAAGCAAAAACTTATTGACAATGGATACAATTCGATTGAGATGGCTGCTTTACGCACTGATTTTTTCGGTAATTTTGCCTGCTTTGATTTGAATGCTTTTATACTAATGGAATGAAATCGAAGCCTTTATGAACAAGTTAAGGGAATACAATTTGTACAATGCCAATGAAAATGCGGTATATTTGCACACCCAATTTAGATATATCAAAAACGAGCGACAAAATTACTCAATGGCCTTCTCTCCATTGCACTGTTTCGATGATTGCGAATTCAAAGAAATTGCCACGATCGCCAGCATTAGTGGAGCGAATCTTCTCTGCAGTGAACAAATTTTGGACGTCAGACAAAATCCGATTAGATGTGCAAACATAGAAGGCGATTCTGACCGTCAAATGTAATATGAAGTACAAATGCGTTGATTTCTACAATTACCTCAAAACGAAGCCGGCATTGCTTATTCAAATTGCTTCAAACGACAAATACAAAACAACCACAAAAGTTGATTCTGGAAATGATTGTTAATTTTTTTTACATATTGAATAAAATAAATATGCTATGTAAATATGTACTGCGAAAAGTACTGTCTCTCCAAATCGATGTACTGCTTTTTTAAAAAAATTCAGTGAAATGTACTGTTTTTGTCCAAAAAAAATATACGAGCGTTAGTGATGGTATAAAAAACCAGCAAAACAAAGCTGATGTTGGATTCCTCTTTTCTAAAGTCTGCAGCAAAGTTATGCAGCAGATCGCAGGTTTCAAGTGAAGCAACACGTGGAAAGCGACAAACATATTCAACTAAATCATAGAAGTGAAAATAAGCAGATCAAACAATTATTTTTGCCGGATTATACCGGTAGATTCTCAAAAGAACATGATTTTCAAGAAAACCTGTGCCGAGCTTTTTTATTTTACAATTTCAGGTACCTCCTTTACAAAATGAAAATTTTTCGTAAAAAAAAAAAAATTGGTCAGTTTATTAACATTGTAATACACTACAGAGCGAAAAATTATACGCTCCACTTTATTTCTGTGCACATGTACTTAAGGAGTCAAATCCAAAAACTGAATATGAGGAATGAAAGAGAATCAAAAACTACACTTTTACATCCAACAACAACAAAATTTTATTTAGTTAAGTTTATCTTTTGCGCATTTTTTTTACATTATGGGGTGATCATAAAATTAATCGCAGTGGTTTTTAATTACGAGATAAAACTTTTTTATTAAAACAAAAACCAAATTTCAAATAAAAACCAGTACAGAAATTTCAGTCAGTTGAACTGACTGATAAATACCATCACCCAATATAAGATATTGTTTAAGTCTTGAGTTATTGAAATTAACCGATTTGTAATTAAAACCAGTTTGAAAGTTTCAGTCGGGCAACCCAACTTACATTTACCCCTACCCTCAGTAAAACAAATAATTTTCTATTATATTGATATTATTACTCGATTTCTAAAGTGGGCGGAGTGGTACATTTGTTTGGGAGGTACGAGAAGGGGTGTGGTTAGGCTTCCAGATTTATTCTCCATTACTTTACCCTGTTATAGCTTTACTAATTACAAAATTTGGGCACGATTGCCTTGGGTGTACTGATATTATTAGTACATCCCTAAAGAGGGCGGAAAGGTACATTTGTATGGGAGGTACCATAAGGGGCGTCGGTAGACTTCCAATTTTTTCTCCAAAACTTTGTCCTGTTATAACATAACAAAATACAGAATTTGGGCACAATCGTGTCGAGTGTATTGATATTATTACCCTATTTCTAAAGTGGGCGGAGTGGCACATTTGCATGGGAGGTACCAGAAGGGGCGTGTCTAGACTTCCAGATTTTTTCTCCAAAACTTTATCCTGCTTAAACTTTACCAAATGCAGAATTTGGGCACGATCGCGTTAGGTCTTTTAATAATATTAATCGATTTCTAAAGTGGGCGGTACCAGATGTGTATGGGAGGTACCAGATGGGGCGTGAATAGACTTCCAATTTTTTTCTCCAAAACTTTATCCTGTTGTAGCTTTACTATAAATAGAATTTGGGTACGATCACGTTTAATTTATTGATATTATTTCTCCATCTCTATAGTGGGCGGAAAGGTAGATTTGTATGGGAGGTACCAGAAGGGGCGTGGCTAGGCTTTCAAAATTTTTTCCAAAACTTTATCCTGTTATAGCTTTACTAAATACAGAATTTGGGGACGATCCCGTAGGGTGTATTGATATTATTACTCGATTTCTAAAGTGGGCGGAATGATGTATTTGTATGGGAGGTACCAGAAGAGGCGGGGCCATGTAGTCCATTTGCAATACCGTAAGTAGTTTTGAGAAAATAATAACTCGTGCAAAATTTCAAAACATTTGGTTGCGTCTTTCGAAAGTTATCGTGCGAACCAGCCGGACAGCCACCCGACAGACAGACGGACATGGCTCAAACGATTTAAAAAGTCATGAATCGAATTTGGTTCAAAGAAACCTAGGGTCTAAAGTGACTCCTTCTATGTGTTACACTTTTGGGTCGTATCAAATGATATATACCTTCATCCCTACGGGTGATGGTTAAGGCTCGTATCTGTACTGTTTTTCGCAGTACAGTACTGTTTTTCGACATCAAAAACTGCGTACTGCTTTTCTCCCTCAAAGTACTGTTTTTCGATACATAATAGAAATATAAACGGCGAAGAGCGAATTCATGCAATAATATTGTTTACTTCAAAAATAAGCTCGAAGAAACACTAAAAATGCGTCAAGAGGATGATTTTTTATTCCCAGCTGTAGTAGCAGAAAAGCAAAAACTTATTGACAATGGATACAATTCGATTGAGATGGCTGCTTTACGCACTGATTTTTTCGGTAATTTTGCCTGCTTTGATTTGAATGCTTTTATACTAATGGAATGAAGTCGAAGCCGTTATGAACAAGTTAAGGGAATACAATTTGTACAATGCCAATGAAAATGCGGTATATTTGCACACCCAATTTAGATATATCAAAAACGAGCGACAAAATTACTCAATGGCCTTCTCTCCATTGCACTGTTTCGATGATTGCGAATTCAAAGAAATTGCCACGATCGCCAGCATTAGTGGAGCGAATCTTCTCTGCAGTGAACAAAACTTGGTCGTCAGACTAAACCCGATTAGATGTGCAAACATTGAAGCCGATTCTGACCGTCAAATGTAATATGAAGTACAAATGCGTTGATTTCTACAATTACCTCAAAACGAAGCCGGCATTGCTTATTCAAATTGCTTCAAACGACAAATACAAAACAACCACAAAAGTTGATTCTGGAAATGATTGTTAATTTTTTTTACATATTGAATAAAATAAATATGCTATGTAAATATGTACTGCGAAAAGTACTGTCTCTCCAAATCGATGTACTGCTTTTTTAAAAAAATTCAGTGAAATGTACTGTTTTTGTCCAAAAAATATATATACGAGCGTTAGTGATGGTATAAAAAACCAGCAAAACAAAGCTGATGGTGGATTCCTCTTTTCTAAAGTCTGCAGCAAAGTTATGCAGCAGATCGCAGGTTTCAAGTGAAGCAACACGTGGAAAGCGACAAACATATTCAACTAAATCATAGAAGTGAAAATAAGCAGATCAAACAATTATTTTTGCCGGATTATACCGGTAGATTCTCAAAAGAACATGATTTTCAAGAAAACCTGTGCCGAGCTTTTTTATTTTACAATTTCAGGTACCTCCTTTACAAAATGAAAATTTTTCGTAAAAAAAAAAAAAATTGGTCAGTTTATTAACATTGTAATACACTACAGAGCGAAAAATTATACGCTCCACTTTATTTCTGTGCACATGTACTTAAGGAGTCATAATCCAAAAACTGAATATGAGGAATGAAAGAGAATCAAAAACTACACTTTTACATCCAACAACAACAAAATTTTATTTAGTTAAGTTTATCTTTTGCGCATTTTTTTTACATTATGGGGTGATCATAAAATTAATCGCAGTGGTTTTTAATTACGAGATAAAACTTTTTTATTAAAACAAAAACCAAATTTCAAATAAAAAACACTATTTAATAATGCGAATGACCTCCCTTATTCTCAATAAATTCAAAAATGCCTTTCGGTCATACTATTTACCAGGGTTTTTGGAGGTTGGACTTTCTATAGAGTGCCAAGCCGCTTTTACTGCCGATTTTAGCTCTGAAACGCTTTTGTTTGCCAGATGTTGAAGTACACTTTATGAATAAGTTTGCCCCATACATTTTCAATAGGATTTATGTCATGGAAACACGCTGTACCCTCTAAGACTTTAACGTTTTCTGACCGAACCCAACCTTTTGTTTCCTTACTGAAGTGAGTAGACGCATTCTCGTGCAAAAAAATATGATTTATCTCTTTGTTAAGCTTCAATAAATTAATTTTCAGTATGTTTCTTCGGAGTTCATACTCTTCGGATTTAATGCGACAAGACTTCCAGTTTTTTTCCAACACTTTGTCCCGTTATAGCTTCACAAAATACAGAATTTGGGCACGATCATGTCGAGTGTATTGATATTATTACTCCATCTCCAAAGTGGGCGGAGTGGAACATTTGTATGGGGGGAAACAGATGGGGCGTCTCTAGATTTCCAGATTTTTCCTCCAAAACTTTATATTGTTATAGCTGTACTAAATACAGAATTTGGGCACGATCGCGTTAGGTCTATTAATAGTATTAATCGATTTATAAAGTGGGCTGTACCAGATGGGGCGTGGCTAGACTTCAAATTTTTTTCTCCAAAACTTTATCCTGTTATAGCTTTACTAAATAAAGAATTTGGGTACGATCACGTTGCATTTACTGATATTATTACTCCATCTCTTTAGTGGGCGGAAAGGTACATTTGTATGGGTTGTACCAAAAGGGGCGTGGCTAGACTTCCAATTTTTTTTTCCAAAACTTTATCCTGTGATAGCTTTACTAAATACAGAATTTGGGTAGGATGCCGATGGGTGTATTGATATTAATTCTCGATTTCTTAAATGGGCGGAATAATGTATTTGTATGGGAGGTGCCAGAAGGGACGAGGCCATGTAGCCCATTTGCAATACCGTAAGTAGTTTTGGGAAAATATTAACTCGTGCAAAATTTCAAAACATTTGGTTGCGTCTTTCGAAAGATATCGTGAGCACCAGTCAGACAGACGGACATGGCTCAAACGACTTAAAAGTCATGAATCGAATTTGGTTCGAAGAAACCAAGGGTCTAAAGTGACTCCTTCTATGTGTTACACTTTTGGGTCGTATCAAATGATATATACCCTCATCCCTATGGGTGATAGTATAAATAAGTGTAATTTAAGGAGACGAGTTAGATCCCAAGTATCTTAAGACCAAATTCATTTCAGGACTTTTTAAGACTATTGAGCTATGTCCGCCTGGCTGGTGAGCAGGGTAACTCCAGTAAGCCTTAACGGATTGGTAAGAAAATTTACCAGTATTAACATTTTTCAAAACGAACTAATGGGATTGTAGATGGGCAGAATAGCCCCACCCCTTCTGGAACATCCCATACAAAATAACCTATTTTTGGATAATTAATATTTCTTTTAAAACTGCCAAACAGCCAACCGGAGGATTTTTGAATTTGGCCAGTTTATTTATCTAGCAATAGTAGACGAACCCTAAGAAAACCGAAACCTTTGCCACACCCCTTCTGGTACTTCCCATACAAATGACCGAATTGACCCTCATAGTTTTACATAGTTTTAATGAAAATAGATCGATTAATTTATATTGTGATATGAGGCAAAACCTCAGAAAACCTTACTATTTGACAAACCCCTTCTGGTACCTCCTATACAAATGACCGAATTCACCCCATAGTCTTACATGCATACATATCTTTTTTGTAAATTCACCGAATTCAGTCAAATTTTACGTAAGTTGTACGGTTATGACAATTTGAATCAGGAATGGATATGGATTATATCAGATCACCCCTTTTGGTACCTCCCATACAAAATTACATATTTTTGGAAAATTTATATTTCTCCCACAACTTATAAACCGGCCTTGGGCTATAGCCCAAATTTGATTATAATCAAATTTGGTTAGTTAATTTATCTTGTAAAAGGATGCAAAATATCAGAAATCGTAAATATTTGACACACCCCTTATGGTACCTCCCATATAAATAACCGATATTGCCCCTTTTACATACATATCATTTTTGTATGTACACTGAATTCAGACAAATTTTGGCAAGGTAAGCGATCACTGAACGTTGATTACGAAAAAAAATCAGACACTGCTGCCCCTAATTGTACCTCCTATACAAATAAGTAAAAAATTTTACGGGTTTGCTGCACAAGCATACAAAAAATAATACATAAGTAATTTTATTTTAATTAAAAATCTATTGATTTTTATAACTCAATCCCTAATCAATATCTTATATTGGGTGATGGCATTTATGAGTCAGTTTACCTGACTGAAATTTCTGTACTTGTTTAATAGCATTTTTAAATTTTGTCCGATCATGCTCATCATAGAACTTCACTTCCCCAAAGACGATAGAAGTCCGCATACCAATTTAAATCTTAATCTACGGCTGTAATCGCGAGGACAAGCAGACGGACATCCGCAAAAAGGGGGAGTTTGTATGGGAGGTGGTAGTACTGTTTCGTCTAGCGTGCCCATCATCATGGAACATAATCTCCGCTTAGAGGATAAAACCTTGCATAGCAAAGCTCTTAATTTACGGCTGTAATTGCGGAGACAGACAAAAAATGCGATCCGATCCAAAAAAATGTACGAGAGCGCACTCTGGCGACGCATCAATGGAATACAACTTTCCAGGTTAATAAAAATAAATAAGCATAATTTAAACGATTTTTTCTTGTTTCAAAATCGCCAACATAAAATGTGTGTGAGTGTTTCGTTATGCATAATGTGAACATCTATTTGCTTTTGGTTTCATTCTATACCGATTTTTGTTGTTGCACTGTGTTATTTACTGCATCCAATTGGCATTCTAGATTATTCCCAGATGCAAACAACAATTCAATGGTTTGTTGTATGTTGATATGGGAGTGTGTGCCAAAAGCGAGACTGTGATACAGCCTACAAACCAACTTTTGAGCACCATCGTATTTTACGAGGTAGGACTTACTACTCATTTTAAATGAGACAAGTTTAAAGTTGTAAAATCACTACTAACTACAGAAATATTATTATTTATTTTAAAAATGCACTAACTGGATTTGTGCACTATATCGTTTAATAGGCATAGGCGGTCACTGTAAAAGATCCAGCATACAGAAACTGATTTAAGTATTTATAGCAACATATGGGTATGTGAGGCCCCATTTGAAATTATTTATATTTAGCGCAATATATATTGCAATCCTTAAATGATGCGTGTTTCAATTCGGTCATTTATTATCTTAATTGACATTAATATCGCGTATTACCAAGACGTTTTTATTTATGCGTTTTGCTCTGGGCGCACTCGCATCCTTCACTTATCCAAGAACTATTAAGCTAAAACTCACTCGCCACATCCAACCGACACGCGCATCAATGTTGTATGGAAATGGAAATATATTTAAGCAACAGCCAACAATCTATCCATTCATAAACTTACCGGTTTCATCGTAAAATAAGATGGTTCCATTTTTCTTGCAACTATGTTGCATCCACTTTAATTAAGTGGCTATTAAAATTATACACACAAACATCTACGTGCGGCTAATACAAACTTGTATACATACGTAATTTCTACTCATGGCAAACCAGAAGCGTTAAACGGTATAACGTCCAACGTACCTCTGGGTAACACCTTCACTTTATAGACCAAAAGAAGGTATGAATATGAAAGAAGTCACAGGTACATGGAGATTTGAGGGCTATGCACAAAGTTGTTGTGAAAAAAGAGAGTTTTTTCAAAATTCCCATTCTATTGGTTTGTTCACGGATTCTTCGGGAACTTATACGAAATGCCAATGGGAATTCTGTGTCATTGCGTCACTCAGCGGAGCACTACGTTTGTTTTGCATACGCGAGTACTATCGAAACAACGATTTTTAGATGTATTTTTTTTTGGCTCAATGCAATGAAGCTACACCAATTTATTTGATTTAACAATGAGTCAACCACAATCTGCTTAACCTAGAACTTCAATGGAACCCGAAAACATAAACTTTACGTTAAGCGTAAATAAGCGTCTGTTCGTCTACAACCTAGTCTCTCTATTTGAAAGCCGTCTAGCGTCTTTAATGTGCCCAGAACATCTATAATGGAGGATTTTCTGTTTTGAGTATTTTGATCGTTATTCACTTAGAAATGATCTGAAGCTCTCTTTAGAAGTCCGGAAAACAAAGACGATGACGATTTAATACTAAAATAGGAAGGGAGTATGCTCTTTGTTCCGCAGTAGGAAAATTCATTCTACACAACAACACCACCAATAGTAAATTCAGATTAGTAAGCTTCGCTTCAGCAAGAAACATGGTAGTGAGTGGAACCAGATTTCCGCATAAAGATATCCACAAGGCAACATGGGATATTCAGGTGATCAAAATACAAGAAACCACATTGATCGCGTGGTAATTGACAGAAGGCATGTCTCAAGCGTTGTAGATGTGCGTGTGCTAAGGTACGCATGCGAATAAGCAGTACTACAAATGCTTGTAGCCAAACGCAAATTACATCACAAAGCTGCATACCACCGATCCAACCCTTCTAATCTTTATGTTCCTGACACCCAGTGGCAGCTAATTGCGAATTATTTGACCAATGCAGCATCGACCGTACTGGGTTATGAAAAACCACGCTCAGACAAGCCCTGGTACGATGATGATTGTCGCGAAATGTCTAAAGAAAAGGATGCTGCATGCATTGCAGCCAATAGTAATGCGGGCAGTGACGGAGCGTTATAATGAGAAGATGAGGATGATGAAACGCCTATTCAAGCGGAAAAGGCGTCTATGGACGAAAAGAGAGAGCCAGGATATCGAAAATTACAGGGATAGCGGTAAAGCCCGAAAATTCAATCAAAAGGTAAAAAGCAAAGGTTTTGGACCAGGGATACCCACCTGCAATGACGGAGACGGAAATCTGGTCACGACCATAAGCGACGAAATCACGCCAATCATCGACGGCGGAATAGATTGTCCACCACCGAGTAAAAACGAGATCTGCACGGCAATTGCCATACGATTATACCAACTAGCGCGGGATTATCCTTTTACCCATCGCATACAAGGTCCTGTCTAGTATGTTATTATAGAGACTAAAGCCCATCCTAGCCAACCTGATTGGACGACCGACAAATCTTGGAGAAGACCCAAGAAATGCAGATCGACACCTAACATCTGTTTATCGACTATAAAGCTGCATTCAACAGTCCGGTTCGACAGAGACTATTAGATACTATGGCTGAATTTGGTCTTCAATGAAATTAGGCACAAATCTCACGGAACCATTTCCTACTACGCGAGGCTTTAGACCAGTTGATAGCCTGTCATGTGATCTCTTTAACATCATAATGGAGCTGATCATGCGGTAAGCAGTAATAAACACGACTGGCATCATCTTTAACAACCGCAGCTCGCTTATGCCGATGATTTATATATCATTGCCAAAGGACTGCAGAATGTTACAGAGGTCTTTTCGAGCATTGGGAAGCAGTCTGTAGAAGTGGGTCTGGTGATTAATGAGGACAAAACCAAGTTATTTGATTCAACGAACAAGAGTCTACTCGTTTGACTCCCCCATAAACATTAATAATGATGTCAGTCTGGAAATCAAGAGACAAGTATTGACCGCAACACGTCCAAAACGTGTTTTTTAGACCAAAATTCTGTAACTTTTGAGCGGATACTTGTATCTTTACGCAATTTTCAATCGTTAAAGCTAAAGTGTATTCAAGGTGACTTGGAAATTTGTTGCTTCCTACTTGGTGGGGGGACACTGTGTGGCCCTCCAAAGTTGGTCACCTCGGGTCTTTCAAATTTCAAATGTTCGTGAAATGCCCATTTATGAACCGATTCAAAAGTTTTTTTTGCACCAAAAAAAACCTTCAAAAAACATGCCAATATGCATATCTTATCTCATTTATATCAAGAGATATTTATAAAAATTAAAAAAAAAATTGTGTAATTTTAGGACGTGGTTCATTTAGTATTTTTAAGGTTGTGGAAATTATTTTATATCGTTAGATTGAAAATAAAATTTTAAATGAAATTGTTGAAAGATTGATGCTCATATTCCCAACATATACATATATATAATATGAAAAGCGGGTATTTCTTCCAAACCCATGATAAGAGAAAACCGAAAAAATATATTTTAAACCAAACTGATCAATCCAGTTCCAACTCTAAGTCTTCAATTTATGTTGTATCTAAAAAATATTAAAAATCACTAAATGTGGCCAGTGGAAGTTTCACTTTAATATTCAATCCAAATGTTTGTCAGTATATTGTGATTTAACTAGCTTTGCAATCAAATAGCTTCCTATTCACAGATATTGTAAATTTATTAAAGCTGCATCTACATCTTCACTTCACTGCTGAAGATGTAGCTGCTATCTACTTTTGTCTTAAGTGGTGCTATTAACAAAGTTAACCAAATGATACGGAATACGGTGTTATGGCCGTTTCACTTAAACTGTAAGCGAAATTTCCAATTGGAACCTGCTTGCAAACACAGGCAACAGAGAGAGCCAGAATTATTCTGCTACTTACCTATCCTGTTCACCAACTGCCACTCTTATAATAAATTCAAATGTTTGGTACTTATGAAAGTTTTTTTTATTAAACTCTAAATGAATTTAGAACGCGCACTCTAAGTATATCCCTTTTAAAATGCCCATATGCCAACTACAACTGCAGTGCACTCAATGAGTTTTCCTCATTGTACGTCTAAGGTGCATTTTAACTATTAAGTGATTTAAACCGCTAACTCTTAGGTGAAAGTGTAATGGCTGGCCAATTCCATTAATTATATGTTGCGCTTCATCGACTCTGTTAACTCGGAAATCAACTTTAGTAAATTTATTGATTGTATAGACCTCTCAACATAGTAAAGTACGAGTACGACGTATTCAACAGAGATTGAAATGTAGCCAATGTCATTGGATAAACATTACCAACCATAATCTAGAAAATAAACAAACAATTGAAGAATTGCTATCCAAACAATAAATCATGTCAACAAAGAAGTAAATATTGATTTTACTACTACTACGCAGTACCTGTAGGGGTTGCTGGGTCCTTATTATGAACAGCAATAAAGTTTTGCGAAAGCGTGTATCACAATAATACCATGGAATGGCATAAGCTGCTTCCGATACTTTAATACTCTGCAATGGAAATGGGGTAATAAGTATTTAATTAAGTTTCCCTTTGAATTGACTGGACTTTGATGTGCAGTACTATTTACTTACCTCCAATAACATTTCATTGGCATGCCAATAATAGGTAAATATGACATACATCATTGTTAGTATGTACATGACAACCGAGATGATTTGTAAAAATTTATCAATCTGCAAAAGAAGAAGCATACAAGATGTATGCATACTTGTAAAGCTCACATTAAGAGGAAATAGATCCTCAATCGGATTAAAACTTACAATATTCAAGCAAAATAACAATGAGCAGATAGTGGATCCAAATAGGAGGAATTCCACGCACACAATGTATGTGACCAATGAATTAAAGTTGCTGACATAACTGTAATGAAAGAGTTTAAGTTGAACTGTTATTTTGTACAAATAAAGCTATTAAAAATTTAACAATGCTGCCGGTTTGCAGCTAAGTTAAGTTCAAAAAAAAATCTATTGAAACTCAAACAATCCAATTCAAAAAACAATAATTAATATTCAAATTTTCCATTTGAAAATTTTTCGTATTTCAGTAAGCGACTTTCCTGATTTTCGCCACTTTGCTTATACTTATACAAAGACTGTTTTTACGCATAGATTTAAGTTAGTACTGTTCTTTTCTTGAAATAAACCAATTTTCTATTAGATTGCCCATATTCAATGCTTCCTTACTTTGAAAGAAGCAATTTTCAATTATTTAGTCCAAAAAAGAGTTAACTCCAGAATAAAATTTACTTAAGAATTGCGAATTTTTCGAATATCTTAATGGAATTTGGCCAAAGCAAGTAGTGGTACGTGGCAAATAATAAGGCAAAGTCACAGACGATTCTGAAATTCCACGTGGCGACGCCGTGCTTTTGATACGCGCCAGAGCACGGTTAACTGTGAGTGGCGAAACCTAGAACCCAGACACGTGAGCGGTACCCTGGTCATCATCTTACCCGGAATGGGCGGCTGCAATAAAATCCTAGCACAAGGAGAAAACTGCCAACTAGTCCGGACCCCCTAAATTGTTGAAGACCATCGCAAATGAACTAAGGACCATGATTTGAGGATATGCACCTGGAAGGTTAGAACACTGTATGGACCAGGTGCCTTCATTCAACTGGCGGAAGTCCTCAAAAAATACAAGGCTGACATAACCAATTAAAAAAAAATCCGGTAATCGCGCAGAAATTACTCGAAGCCATGGCTGAGTTTGGTATTCCAGCAAAGATGATACGTCTTTGCGGAATCACGCTGACTGACACGAAGTCTTCAGTGAAGATTGGCAAAAACCTTACGGAGCCATTCTGTACCAAACAAGGCGACGGCCTATCGTGTGATGTCTTCATCAGAGTGATTGAGATAATAATGAGAAAGGATGCAGTAAACACGAGTGGCTCTATATAGTCGTATATATACAAGTATATATGGGCAAGGCCACCGTCAGTAACGTCACGTTCATACACATATTTTGGTGAATATCTTTACTAAATACTATTATTTCTTCCAACTTGAGAGCGGCATATAAAATAACTCGTCATAACTGTTGTTTCATACTCAGACAATTTTGCTGTATCTCGTTTTGTTGTGAAGTTTTGACCATTTTAAGCCGTCAGTAACGTCACCGGATTTTGGAAGTGTGTTTTGAGGTTACTGAACGTTTGTGTAAAAATTAGCGAATTGAAAAGAGTTTATGTTTATAATTGACCAGTATTTAAAAAAGGAAGGCTGAAAGATGATTTTTATCCAAAAGGTGGGCTTAAATTTTATGTTTTCATCACGTAATCGCCCTAAAAGCAGTGTCAGTAACGTTACACAAAAATGTCAGTAACGTCACACGTACGAATTTCGGTAGGATTTTCGGGTCTTTTTTCTCTTGGGTTAATAGAGGGACCCTAAACGACCAAAAAATCATCGTAGAGGAGTTTGAAGATGCAACCTGGGGAGATATTAAGACTAAACCAGTTTCATAAAAAAATTGTAGTAAATCGGGCTCGACCTTTAGAGCTGTATGATAGAGTGTTAGTTAATAAAATTATCTCTTCAATAATGTGTATAGCTTGAGGGTTGAAATTGGTTTTTGATTAGTTTTGCATCATTAAAATTTGTAATTTCTCCCTACTTTTCAGTTTTAGCGGCTATTTAGTACGAAAAAATGTCGAATTAACTTCTGTTTTTGTTTTTTTTTTGTGATAAAAATTTTGTGTGAGTATTTTGAACTAAAGCCAGGACACTCTGTAAAAAAAACACATTATTATTGGAAAAAACAATAGTCTTATTAATTAAGTCTTGTTAATTTTTGCAAAATTAAAGCATCAATTCACTTGAAGTTTTTATACCATCACCCTTAGGGATGAGGGTATATATCATTTGATATGAAAAAAAGAGTAACGCATTAAAAGAGATGAGTTAGACCCCAAGTATTTCAAGAACAAATTCGTTTCGGGACTTTTTAAGACGATTGAGGAATGTCCGTCTGTCTGGCTGGCTGGTCAGCAGGATAACTCGAGTAATCCTAAACGGATCGGAATGAAAATTTACCAGTATTATTATTTTTCGAAACGAACTTATGGGATTGTAAATGGGCTGAATAGCCCCACCCCTTCTGGTACCTCCCATACAAAATAACCTATTTTTGGAAAATTAATTTTTCTTCCATAACTTCCAAACGGACAACTGGAGGATGTTTGAATTTGGTCAGTTTATTTATCTTGCAAAAGTAGACAAAACCTAAGAAATCCGAAACCTTTGACCCATCCATTCTGGTACCTCCTATACAAATGACCGAATTGACCCTCATACTTTTACATACATACATTTTTTGTTAGTAAACTGAATTCACTCAAATTTTGCATGTGATGTTCGCATATGAAAAGTTGAATTAGGAATGAATATGGACTATATCCGTTCACGCCTTCTGGTACCTCCCATACAAAATTACCTATTTTTGGAAAATTAATTTTCTCCCATAACTTCCCAACGGACACTTGGGTGGTAATGAATATTTGTCGATAAATTTATGTTGTGATAGGAGGCGAAACCTCAGAGAGCCTAACTATTTGACACACCCCTTCTGGTACCTCCCATACAAATGACCAAACCCACCCCCATAGTCTCACATACATATCTTTTTTGTAAGTAAAGTGAATTCACTCAAATTTTGCGTATGAAGTTCGCTTGTGAAAATTGTACTCAGAAAAGAACATGGACTATATCGGTTCACGCCTTCTGGTACCTCCCATACAAAATTACATATTTTTGGAAAATAATATTTCTCCCATAACTTCCAAACGGACACTTGCGGGGTAATGAAAATTGATCGGTAAATTTATCTTCTGATAGAAGGCAAAACCTCAGAAAACTTAACTATTTGACACACCTCTGTTGATACCTCCCATACAAATGAGTCCGGTGGCGAGGAGTTGATAACGAGCATGCACCAGCTCTTGCGCACGGTTTGGCTTAAAGAGTGCATGCCCGACGATTGGAATGTAAGCGTATTATGTCCTGTGCTGAAAAAAGGTGATCCAAGTGTGTGCTCCAACTACCGCGGGATCAGCCTTTTACCCATCGCATATAAAGTCCTGTCGAGTGTGCTATGTGAAAGACTAAAGCCAGTGTTATCCAACCTGATCGGACCTTATCAGTGTGGCTTTAGACCTGGAAAATCAACAACTGACCAGATTTTTACACTTCGGCAAATCCTGGAAAAGACCCAAGAGAAACAGATCGACACGTACCATCTTTTACTCGACTATAAAGCTGCCTTCGACAGCCCGATACGGCAGAAATTACTTGAAGCCATGGCTGAGTTTGGTATTCCAGCGAAGCTGATACGTCTTTGCGGAATGACGCTGACTGACACGAAGTCTTCAGTGAAGATTGGCAAGGACCTTACGGAGCCATTCTATACCAGACGAGGCCTAAAACAAGGCGACGGCCTATCGTGCGATCTCTTCAACATTGTGATGGAGATGATAATGAGAAAAGCTGCAGTAAACACGAGTGGCACTATATTCAACAAAAGCCATATGCTACTTGCGTACGCTGATGACGTAGACATCATCGGTCGAAAACTGCGGGATGTGACTGCAGCATTCTCGGGTATACAGAAGGAATCAGCGAAAATGGGCCTAACGGTGAATGAGGACAAAACGAAGTTTATAGTTTCAACGAACAAAGAATCTACTCGTTTGGGAAACTGCGTGAACGTTGACAACTATAATTTCGAGGTGGTAGATAATTTTGTCTACCTAGGCTCCGCCATCAACAAAGAAAATAATGTCAGCCTAGAAATCCGGAGAAGAATCCTGCTTGCAAATAAATGCTACTACGGACTCAGCAAGCGTTTCAGTGCCCCCCAATGATGAAATCAGAAAGCAAGTATATGACAGTAAAATATCTATTTTACTTTCATTGGGAAAGCTTTTGACAGGATGAATCATAGCATCTTGTTAAATAAACTGTATAGGAATTATGGTGTTGGACTCAGTGCGTGTCGTCTGATTTCTTCATATATTTGTGGTATACGTCAGTTGGTCGAGGTGAACTGAATTTCGTTCAATATTTTTCCTGTCAGAAGTGAAGTACCTCAGGGTTCAGTTCTTGGTCCAGTTCTTTTCATCATGTTTGTAAATGACGTTTTTAACAACCTGGGCGAGTGGTGTACTGTTTATTCTTAAGTATGGTTTACACGCTATCTATCCATATCTACTCATATCCCCTCAACAACATGAGCGAGATAGCCTAATTAGGAAACATGTAGGAGTAAGCAAAGACAAACACTACAAAATTATAGCAAAGTAATATTGAATTATAGGAAGGTGGATAGGAAATCAAAATACACTGGTTTGACAGTAGATAGGGGATATGGGTGGATAGCGTGTAAATCAGCCGACGATATTAAAATTACTTTGCTATAATTTTGTAGTGTTTGTCTTTGCTTACTTCTACATGTTTTCTTATTAGCCTATCTCGCTCTTGTTGTTGAGGGGATATGAGTAGATATGGGTATATAGCGATACTTAACGATGTCTCTGTTTATGATATCTGCAAAATTTCAAATTTTGAAATTATTAAATTTCATACAAATGTATGAAAATAATAGAAATTTTTTCGTTCCCGGACCGGCGTTTGAACAGCGTCCAATGAAAAGCATAATTTTTTGGGAGAATACAACAAAGTCTCTGTTTATGATCTGTGCAAAATTTCAAGCCATTCTGTGCATCTTTGTGTAACAAACTGAAGAAAAAATATTTTTTTTATTTCCCGGGAATCCCGGGGTCCGGTACAAGCCTAGAGCACTAATTCAAATATTATTTAAAGGTGATATACATTTTTTTGGACGTTTTTTATAGTAGTCTCCTCAGTCTCTATAATATGGATCTTATTTTGCCACGGAATATAAAGAGAACACTGGTTCATGCCCTAGTTATGCCTAATATCTTACACTGCCTTGAAGTTTATACAGAAACTTGCAAACGCAATGTGAGAAAATTAAAACTGGCGTTTAATGCTGTAATGAGATGTTTGTACTCACAAAATCGGTACAGTCATATTACTCCTTTTGTGAAAGATTTTCTGGGTGTTCCTTTTTTGATTTTATAACACTTAGATCGCTAGTGTTTTTTTACAAAACTTTAATTGTCCAATGTCTCTTTCACAATCTTTTGTCTTTGCTCGGTCTTCACGGAGCAAACATTTAATAATACCTAAAATAACATGTCTCATGGACAGATATTTTCTTTTTAGTTTAGCGAGATCACACAATTTTTAACCTGTCATCATAAAAAATTTTAATACGTCTCAGTTAACTTTTCGAAAACACCTACTACAATATTTTCATCGGTCATCTTAGTTTCAGAAACGCATATTACTTTTTTCTACTGTTGTTTTATATATATATATATATATTAGGGCGGGTTAATTTTTTTTTGATAAAGTGTATAGAAAAAACGTAATTTGTAGGTGATTTTGAGAAATTTTGCTCAAGAGACCATAGGTCTAAGTCTGATTTGGAGCCCCACCAAAGTTTCAAAATATATATTTATCCATATATACATAGAATAATTTAATTAAATTCGTTATAAAATCGGATAGAATTATAGTAGATTTCTCTTGTTTGAAAGGTACTTTTATCACCTTTCAGAACATGTATTGATATCAATATTTTTTTTTATTTTTAGTAGAGATATTAGGAATTTTTTTGTCGAAAAGTAGCCCGAAATTAACCTTTAACTTTTTCTTCGATTTTTATACCATCACCATTATGGATGAGGGTATATATCATTTGATACGACCCAAAAGTGTAACACATAGAAGGAGTGACTTTAGACCCTAGGTTTCTTTGAATCAAATACGATTAATGACTTTTTAAGTCATTTGAGCCATGTCCGTCTGTCTGTCTGGCTGTTTGGCTGGTTTGCACGATAACTTTCGAAAGACGCAACCAAACGTATTGAAATTTTGCACAAGTTAATATTTCCCCATAACTACTTACGGTATTGAAAATGGGCTTCATGTCTACGCCCCTTCCGGTGCCTTCCATACAAATGTACAATTCCGCACACTTTAGAAATCGAGTAATAATATCAATAAACCAAACGCAATCGTATCCAAATTCTGTATTTAGTAAAGCTAAAGCAGGGAAAAATTTTGTAAAAAATTACTGGAAGTCTAGCCACGCACCTTCTGGTACCTCCCATACAAATGTATAACTCCGCCCACTTTAGAGATGGAGTTATAATATCAATACACTCGACACGATCGTGCCCAAATTATGCGTTTTGTTAAGTTATAACAGGATAAAGTTTTGGAAAAAATATTGTAAGTGTAGCCACGCCCCTTCTGGTACCTCCCATTCAAATGTACCACTTCGCTTACTTCAGAAAACGAGTAATAATATCAATATAATAAATTTTTTTTTGTTTTACTGAGGGTGAATGTATATGTAAGTCGGGTTGCCCGACTGAAACTTTCTTACTGTTTTTTTTGCAGATTATGAAAGTTCAGACAATTTCCAACAACTTTTATTACGGTAAATTTTTTTGTTTTCGAACTCATTTTTGTAGGAAAATCCATCTCAAAAAATCAACATTTTCAAGGTTTCAACAAAAAAACACTATTTTTACATTTTTAATTCAATTTATTTTTAAATATTATTTTCGGCCTACAATTTAATGTTGTAACGTGGAAATATTAATTTTAAAGGTCCTATTTACTTCCATTCGAGGAGTTTTTTTTTGTAATGACACTGCCATAACTCCTTCACGATTCTTTTCTATAACTCGTTTTGAAACACTTGTTGATAACACTGTGCAACAACCAAAATCGGAATGGGATGAAACCAAATGCAAATGAAAGTTTACGTCATACGTAACAACAACCTCAAGGGTTTTTTTTAGTTTAGTGCCAGATTTTTTTACACCCATTTGAAGTTGGCGTTTTTGCAACGCTGGCTAACAAGAAAAATTCATAAAAAAAGCTATTTATCCCGGAAAGTTGTGGTATCTTACTGTTTTTGGGGATGAGGAATCCATTTTTGACATTAATTTTTAAGCGCCGCCAGAGGGCGCTTTCGTGCATTTTTTTGCTTTAGATCGAATTTTTTATCTTTCCACACAGTTACAGCCGTAGATTAAGAGCTATCGGTCTGAACTTTGGTATGCGAGCTTCTATCCACCAAGCGTAGATTGAGTTTTAAGATGGTCATTATCGAACGATACCTACTGCCACCTCCCATACAAATTGTACCTTTTTTGGGGTCTGTCCTTGCGATCACAGTCTATCCTTTAAGCGGAGATTAAGTTATTAGATGGGCATGATCGGACAAAAACTACTCCCACCTCCTATACAAAATAACGCTTTTTGGGGATGTCTTTCTGATTGTCCTCGCTATTACAGCCGTAGATTAAGAGCTATCGAGCTGAAATATGGTATGCAATCTTCTAACCTCTTAGAGAAAGGTAAGTTCTAAGATGAGCATGATCGGACAAAAACTTCACCTACCTCAAATGCAAACTTCCCATATATTGGGGTGAGAGGAGTTTTTGTCTGATCGTGCTCTTCTTAGAACTTAACTTTCTCTACGAGGTTAGAAGTTTGCATACCATATTTCAGCTCGATAGCTCTTAATCTACGGCTGTAATAGCGAGGACAATCAGAAAGACATCCCCAAAAAGCGTTATTTTGTATAGGAGGTGGGAGTAGTTTTTGTCCGATCATGCCCATCTAATAACTTAATCTCCGCTTAAAGGATAGACTGTGATCGCAAGGACAGACCCCAAAAAAGGTACAATTTGTATGGGAGGTGGCAGTAGGTATCGTTCGATAATGACCATCTTAAAACTCAATCTACGCTTGGTGGATAGAAGCTCGCATACCAAAGTTCAGACCGATAGCTCTTAAACTACGGCTGTAACTGTGTGGAAAGATAAAAAATTCGATCTAAAGCAAAAAAATGCACGAAAGCGCCCTCTGGCGGCGCTTAAAAATTAATGTCAAAAATGGATTCCTCAACCCCAAAAACAGTAAGATACCACAACTTTCCGCGATAAAAAAAATAAATAAGCATTTTTATAAAGATTTTTTCTTGTTAGTCAGCGTTCAAAAACCCCTAACTTCCAATACGTGTAAAAAAAAATCGCACAAAACTTAAAAAATCCCTTGAGGGTTTTGTTATACATAATGTCAACTTTCATTTCCTTTTGGTTTCATCCCATTCCGATTCCAAAAGTTCAATTTTGTGTCACAGTGTAATTATACATGTCTTTCTGTTCCTTGTATGTGCATAGGAATTTGTGGATAGCTCTTAATATACGGCTGTAATCGTGTGGAAAGACAAAAAATTTGATCTAAACTAAAAAAAAGAGTACGAAAGCGCCCTCTGGCGGCGCTTAAAAATAAATTTCAAAAATGGATTCCTCAACCCCAAAAACAGTAAGATACCACAACTTTCCGCGATAAAAAAAATAAATAAGTTCCAAAAGTTCAATTTTGTGTCACAGTGTAATTATACATGTCTTTCTGTTCCTTGTATGTGCATAGGAATTTGTGGATCAGCCAATGGTGATTCACCGAAATCTAAGTATTCTACCAAGTGGTACCTCTATCCCGTATTGCTTTTCGATCATCAAGTAACATTGTTAATAAGATATTTTCTGGATGTGCGTAATATGAGTTGTTTTAAATTACACAATCTACAATATTATGTAAGTTTGGTTATAAGTATTGTGTCCAACGTATAATTTTTAATAAAAGTGCTATACACAGCAGAAACTTCACATTGAAGTACATTGTCACATAAACTGTCATAATATAAACTGTCAGTTTTTAAATTGGTCGATGGTGTATTAGTTGTTGCATATAATCCTGGTAATCTACTTGCTTTGGTTAACCAACGAGAATGTTCTGAAATCAATCCTCACGAGCATTCTTTTGTTTTTAATTTGCAATTACGTTTGCCAATATAAAATAATTCGTTTATTGAATCAACAAATACTTTAAATTTATCTCTTTTGTTTCTATGTTGTACATGTTTCTGGTAATTATCAAGCAAACCAGTTAATTTTTTGAAAACACCAAATTTGGATCAATTTATGTATTACGTAAGGAGTAAAAGTTTTATACGAGAACATTTTATCTACATATTGTATTGATGGTCTTGTATTGGATTCTGTTACCACATTTATTGATCTTGGCGTTCTTATGGCCAGAAAATTGGACTTTATATCTCATATAAGCATATATCTACATATAAGCATGGATCTACACTTGGATTTATTAAAAGATGGGCTAAGGAATTCTCTGATCCGTACATCACTAAACATTTATACATATCTCTAGTTAGACCTTTGCTGGAATATGCCTCTGTTGTTTGGAATCCATATTACCGTGTACATATGCATTCCATTAAATCAGTGCAAAAGCAATTTTTGTTATTCTGTCTTCGTGGATTTGGTTGGAGATGTCACAATAATTTGCCGTCGTATGAGAGTAGATTGAAACTCATAAGACTACCTACTCTTGAAAGTAGAAGGACTAAGCTTGGTGTTTCGTTTGTGTGCAGACTCTTGGATGGTGATGCTGATTTGCCATTTGTGCTTTCGAATATCAATTTAAATGTCCCTTTTAGATTCTCTAGACACTTTTACCCAATATCTTTAAATTTCTATGGGACAAATTATGCGAATTCTTACTCCTTCCGTAGAATTTGTAATGATTACAACCAAGTTCGTGATGTAGTAAATTATAATAGTGATATAGGAATGTTGAAACTTTGAATTATGAGACATCTGAACTAGTTTTCGTGTTATCGTTACTTTTTTTTATGTAATCTATTTGTTATTCAGCTGATGATTTTCTGTAGCTGATACTAAATTGTTTTTTTTTTCGGGGTTGCCAACTAATCTAAATTAATCCGCCAAAGTCCGGACCTAGGTGTGTACGTTGTCCCACGTTAAGGGACAGTGCCCTCTCGGCGGTAGGTAAATGTGATGGAACTTTCGGGGTTATGGGTAGATGTTTACAGACATGTACTAAAACAGTGTAGAGAATGTTAGGTAATTCGCCAACAAATATAAAAAGTACAATTAAATATATTAGGGCGTATGGTCGTTTGTATAGAGGCTCCGAAAGGGACCTTTGAAGTACAAACTGACAATAAACAAATAATATCAATTTACGTTAGTGTATCAAATGATACATCAAATTGGGCTAACGATCAGAAAATTATTTTTTTTTCTTGTTTGATATTTTTGGTCAAATTCAGTGTGTCACTCACTAGGATGACGCGTTTCGAACTCCATGACGAGCAAGGGCGTAGCCAGGTAGGAGCAGGGGGGGGCAGCTGCCCCCCCCTACAGCTTGGAAAATCTGTCAAAATTCCGGAATATATGAAAATTAAAATCAAACAGTACAGAAATTTCACTAAGATGAACTGACTGATAAAAGCTTTCACCCTATGTTAATTCTCCAAAATTCAAGTGGATATTTTTCACTCTGAGTCAAAGAAATTTACTTATTTTTAAGTAAAAGTACTTATGTATTGTTATTGCCCTGCTTGTCAGTGGTAACTGTTGGTCATTTACATTAACAATTTACAAATGTTTATAGTTTAGAAAATTCTAATAAGTTCACAAAATATTAAGAGTTCCTCCTTGAAATTATTGGACAGATTTAGACTACCTTGTATTGAAGGTACTAGTTGACAGAACGAGGCCCTTTTTTATTCGTAAGTAAACGTTCAATAAACGATAAGGTTGTGCAAAATTGTAACTGTATTGAGTGAGCTTGCAACAAAGATACGTAGTATGTATATAAATGTACCAAATTCAAATATCTTCTAGTTTTCCATTAGGATGTTAGGTTTTTCATTAGGAAGTTAAAACTAAATTTTGGAAAATAATAAACTGTTAAATCTTTAAAAGGATCAGTAAAGTTTACTCGATTTATCCAGCACACCAGCCACCCGCCAGACAGACGGACATGGCTCCAGAATTGAATGCGCTCTTAAAAAGCTTAGGGTCCAGCGTGTCTCCTTTAGCGCGTTACACCTTTTCTCGTGTCAAATGATGTAGAGGGTGGACCAAATACAAGTTAATTTTAAAATCGTAGATTATTTTAATCCAGAAGCGATTCAAACTGTTAAGGCCAAGATCATCAAAGCAATCCGTGAGCTACAGCCCGAAAGCATTTACAAGGTCTTGGAAAATTGGAGTGACAGAATGAGCTACTTCGATCCGAGCCGATGCATTCACTTGAACTAACACAGTAAAAATTAAAATAAAATCAATCGAGTGTGAAATTAAGAATTTTTGAGCCAACTGATTCCGTACTCGATTTCCGTACCGATTCTTTTAACAAGACATGAGACTAAATTAATTAGTTTTTTGGATTTGTAGATTACATTCAGTGAAAAAGAACACTGTAGTAGTCGATAAAAATAGACAAGACCGGACTCGACTGTTTTAACCTAATTCGGAATCGAATTGCATCATATGATTTTTGAGTTACAATGACGGTTTCGTACAAATTTTTTTTAAAGTTTTTTTACTTTGAGTATTGTTTTAAGGGGTTGAGTAGATTTTCGACAAGCTATAGTTTGGATTTCGGATAAGCTAGACTTATTTAAAACAACTTTGTCGATGACGGCATATCCGAAAATCCAACAATAGTCTGCAAAAATCGATATGAGCCCATAAACCCAAAATATTTGAAATTAAAGTCAAAAATTATTTTTTCATCGACTTTGACATATTTAAAAAAAAAATAACGATAAGGAATTCAGAATATAAAAAAAAACGTTTATTCTGTGCACAATTTTGTTTCCAATAACACAAGAAAAAAAATTTAAAATCGCTCAAGAATTGCCGCCTAAAATTGCATATTTCCAAAAAAAAAAATAATTAAGATGAATAAAATTTATTTTTTGGAACCCGATGACCTTTGTTTAATAAAATATTGTCAAAACAATGAGTATTGATTTATCGTTAAGTACTTAATTTTAATTTTTTTCTGTAAACATACTATTAACAAGAAATGTAAAACCGACTGCCCCCCCCCCAACATTAGATCCTGGCTACGCCCTTGATGACGAGTTCATCTTCAGACCCCTTTGGTACCAACTTATGCACATTGGTACATCATCCGCTGTATATATATCCACAAGTATGTCAAACATGTACATGCGAAGTAGATATCAGCCGAAAATGTCCAGCACCAATTATAGTTTGAATTTGACCGTTAATATTCAAACATGAGAATGGAGGAAATTTTTTCCCCACGATTCCCTTTATCACAAAGCTCAAGCTTCTTTACAAGGTTTTGTTGGTAAACTAAAATTACTTCAAGTTTTTACGTCAAAGTAAGGCATTT
Source organism: Muscina levida (assembly GCA_964034835.1). Lineage (NCBI taxonomy): Eukaryota > Metazoa > Arthropoda > Insecta > Diptera > Muscidae > Muscina > Muscina levida. The sequence goes on from OZ035884.1 coordinate 62,964,185, forward strand.
AGTTTTAGGCCGTGCCGTGCCAGTTTATTTTAAATGTTTGTTAGTTTAAGTCGATCGTATTGTATATATATCAATTTACCTTAGTGTATCAAATGATATATCAAATTCGGCTAACGATCAGAAAAGTGTTTTTTATTTGTATACCATCACCCTTAGGGATGAGGGTATATATCATTTGATACGACCCAAAAGTGTAACACATACAAGGAGCCACTTTAGACCCTAGGTTTCTTTGAACCAAATTCGATTGATGACTTTTTAATCGTTTATGCCATGTCCGTCTGTCTGTCCGGCTGGTTTGCACGATAACTTTCGAAAGACACACCAAATGTTTTGAAATTTTGCATGAGTTAATATTTCCCCAAAACTACATACGGTATTGCAAATGGGCTACATGGCCCGCCCCTTCTGGTACCTCCCATACAAATTCATCATTCGGCCCCATTTAGAAATCGATTAATAATATCAATACAACCAACGGGATCATACCCAAATTCTGTACTTAGTAAAGCTATAATAGGATTAAGTTTTGGGGAAAAAAATTCAAAGTCTAGCCACGCCCCTTCTGGTACCTCCCATACAAATGTACCTTTCCGCCCACTTTAGAGATAGAGTAATAATATCAATACACTCTATACGATCGTGCCCAAATTCTGTATTTTGTTAAGTTGTAACAGGATAAAGTTTTGGTAAGAAAATCTGGAAGTCTAGACACGCCCCTTCTGGTACCTCCCATACAAATGTACCTTTCCGCCCATTTTAGAGATGGACTAATAATATCAATAAATCCAACGCGATCGTACCCAAATTCTGTATTTAGTAAAGCTATAACAGGATAAAGTTTTTGAGCAAAAAATCCGGAAGTCTAGACAGGCCTCTTCTGGTACCTCCCATACCCTTATAATTTTACATACATATATTTTTTTAAGTAAACTGAATTCACTCAAATTTTGAATATGATGTTCGCTTATGAAAATGGGACTCAGGAATGAATATGAAACCTAACTATTTGACACTCCCCTTCTAGTACCTCCCATACAAAGGACAGAACTCACCCCCATAGTACATATCTCTTTTGTAAATACATACACTGAATTCAGTCAAATTTTTCGTAAGTTGTACGTATGAAAATTTGAGTCAAGAATGAATAAGAATTGTATTGATTCATCCCATTTGGTACCCCCTATCAAAATTATCTATTTTTGAAAAATTCATATTTCTCACATAAATTCCAAACCGGCCCACAAAGGGGTATTTGGTACCAAAACTGTCGATTAATTCCCAGGCCTCTCAAACTGATAATTTTTTGTTAGCACACCTCAAAATAAGTCGAAAAAATAAAACGTATCGATAACTCGCTTAGTTATCGAGATATCTGAGGTTGAAGCTTTAAAATATCGATAACTTTTTTTTATTATTTTAACTAGTGGACCCGGCAATGCTTCGCTATTGCTTAATTGTCGAATACCTATAATATGTTTGGCATGCTTACTTAAAGGGCTGAGCTTAAGCGTCGTTCTTGTACGCTCTGTAAACTATTCGTTATCTCAAGTTACTCCTTAACCTGATCAAACTAACAACGCCCCCGTAACCTATATTAAAACATACGTCAGCAAATTCATATCTATAGCACCAATTACTATCTGTATACAAATATTACCTAATATAGCCCTAAAAACATGTATATATTCATGGCTCATTTATAGTACTGATATCATTGTCAGTATTTCCCTTTAAATTTTTTCGACAAACTTTTTCTGACGACATATTGCCAAAATTTTTGACAAAATAAATTGACGCAGTGTAAATAATCCATAAGATTGACTGACACAATTCTTCAATTCTTACTCTTTGCTTCAATAACAGTACTTTTTGACAGAAATAAAAGTACTTTTTGTTACAATAAACATAATTTTTGCCACAATTAAAAAACTTTTTGGTGCAATAATAGTAATTATTAGTAAATTTAAAGTATTTTTTGGTACAATTAAGGTACTCAGTGATACAATTAATTCTTCTTTTTGTGCACAATAAAAGTATCTTTAAATACAATAAAATCTACTTTTTGGTACCAATAAAGTACTCTTTGATACCTTAAATGTTTTTTTTAACAATAATTGTACTTTTTTGTACAATAAAAGCACTTTTTGGTACACTAAATTGTACTTTTTGGTACAATAAATGTACTTTTAGAACAGTAAATAAATTTGTATTATCTGTATATCAAATATTATCGCTCTAGGGCTAAAACAGTTTTGTCACGCTCCCTCCGCCCACTGGTCCAAAATGCCATCTACATATTCATATTCGGGTTGTCGTGTACTATCTAGGTGTCTCTAGGAATAAAATACAGTTTTCCACTCCCTCTCCGTCCACCGACCCAAAATATTAATTTCGTTTGTTTATTTATATGCGTGTAGTCGAATACTACCTGTATATTTCATTTTATGTCTCTAGGACTAAAATACAGTTTTGTCACGCCCCCTTCCCACAATAATGGAAAATTAAAATATCGTCTACATATTCATATTCGTGTTGTAGTGTACTCTGGGTGCTAAATTTTATCTCTCTAGGGCTTAAATACAGTTTTGCCACGTCCACTCCTCCTACTGACCCAAAATTCAAAATTTGCTTGCATATTTATATTCGTGTTGTCGAATGCTATCTGTGTATTAAATTTTACCTCTCGAGGACTAAAATACTGTTTTGCCACGCCCCCTTCGCCCACTCGCTCACTGATCGAATATTTTAATTCCGTCTGTATATTCATATTCGTATTGTCGACTACTATTTGTATACCGAATTTTATTTCTGTAGAGCTAAAATATTCGTGTAGCCGAGTATTATCTATGTACCAAGTTTGATTTCTCTAGGGCTAAAATACAGTTTTTCCACACCCCCTCCGCCCATCGGATCCAAAAATAAAATTTCGTCTGAATCTTCATATTCGCGTTGTTGAGTACTATCTGGGTATCAAATGTTTTGCAACGCCCACTCCGCCCACTGGGTTCAAAATTAAATTTTCGTCTGCATATTCATATTCGTGTTGTCGAGTACTATCTGTGTATCAAATTTTATCTCCCTAGCTCTAAAAATATGTTTTGCCATGCCCACTCCGCCCACTGGTTCAAAACTAAAATTTCGACCTCATATTCATATTCGTGTTGCCGAGTTCTATCTGTGTATCAAATTTCATCACCCTAGCTCAAAAAATATGTTTTGCCACGCCCACTCCGCCCATAGGATAAAAAATTACTAAATATATAGCCTATACTAATTTCCATATAGTACACTAACTGTCTTCCAAATTTCATTGAAATCGGTTCAGCCGTTTAGGCGTGATTGAGCAACAAACAAACAAACAGACAGACATTCACATTTATAATATTAATAGGATTTTTTTATTATTTTATTACAAACTAGCTTTCCCGGCTCGCTTTGCTTCACCCGTACCTACAATGAAACTTCTTAAGAATGTAATCAATACAAATAAAATGAAAACGTTTCATAAGGCTATGTGATTGTAGCTTTATCCCATTTGTCTGAGGGATTGTACCGCTTTAATCCTTTTTATCCCTAAAACTATAATTGAGTGGTCCCCCTTTAATTCTATGCACATATACGATAATAGCTTAAGCCGTTTGGTCTGGGCGATGGTACCAGTTATATTCCCTTTCTGTTTTTTTCATCCGCAATGTTCAAATTTCTGAATACACCATCTGGCTGGTATCTAATTCTATAGGGAGCAATGCTAAATACATTTTCGTAGCTCTACTTTTAGTTATTTGGTCTGGGCGATTGTATCAGTTTAATTGCTTTTCAGTATTTTTACAACTTAAGAACGAATTTCGAAAAATTAATTAATATTGTACAACTAAAACATTCACTTCAATTTTTAAGACTAATCCTTTAGCCGTTTAGTGCCAGTTTTATTCATTTTCGGCCTTTTTGCCCCTAAAAGGTAAGAATTTCTAAAACCTCCTTGCTTCGTTCTAATTCCATAGGGAGCAAGCCCATAAAATTATCATAATTACATTCCTTTTCGATATTTTTTACCCTGAAATTACGGATTTCGAAAAAAAACCTTCAATCCAATTTGAAAGTGAGCATGTCCATATCAGTTTTCGCGATTAAAGCTTTAACCGATTCGTCTGAGTTTATCCCTTATTGGTAATGTTTACACCCTAAAGTACGCATTTTCCAAAATCCATTCTTAGCTGACGTGTACTCGAAAAGGAGAACAACTACCCCAAATTTCATCATCGTATCTACAGCCATTTCACCCAATCAGTTAGTTAACCAATTTGAAATATACTAAATTGTAATTACAATAGTTCTACTTATATGACCGACATAACAATTGTTTCAAAAGGGGCCTGACACTGCCCATTTCCCAGCGGGATGTAATCCCCCATGTACCGTTTACTTATGTAGCAAATAACCGCTTCAAATTTTAGTTTGTGTGGGCGGTGCCACGCCCCTTCGTCTAGGTTTGTTTTCATGTAGCCTATGATAGAGACCCTACGGATAGCACTACACAGTCCAAATTTCATTGCAATCGGTCCATTTGTTTCGCCCAGATAACGATTTTTTTCAAATAGGGCGTGGCATCGCCCATTTTTCAGCGAGACGGGTTCGTCTTCGTATCAGTAACATATGTAGCAAATCTCATCTACATACCTTTAATGGCTCTTAAGATATGACCGATTGAAATTGAGGCTTGAGTGGGCGGTGCCACGCCCCTTTGTCTAAATATGTTTCCATGTAGCCTATGATGAACGTCCTATGGGCAATATCACACAAAGAAAATATAATTACAATCGGACCATTTTTTTGGCCAATATAACTATTTTTTTAAAAAAGGGGCGTGGCACCGCCCACATTCCTTAAACAAAATATTTTTTCTTATACGTCCAATATACGTACGAAATCTTGACTTCGAACCTATTATGGCTTAAAAGATACATTCATTTAAAAATTCGAGTTGTATGGAGCGGTGCCACGCCCATTTTACCCCTTTGCAGTCCGAATTTCCAAAAATCCCGTCTTAGTACGCGCCTACGTCACAAAAGGAACCTACATTCTAAATTTCACGGTTCTAGCTTTAGCCGTTTGGGCTGGGGAGTGATCAGTCAATCACCCAAGCCTTTTATATATATAGATGAAAAAATGGGCGTAAAAGTGGGCGTGGTCGAAAAAAAGTACCCTATAAGTCATGCCAGAGTCCCAGTTAGATGCTGTGAAAATTTCAGGAAGATCGGTCCAGAGGTTTGGTCTCCTATAAGGTACAAACAAACAAACAAACAAATAAATAAACAAACACACATTCAATTTTATATATATAGATTAGGTAGAATCAATAAATTATGCATCATCATTACTATCATCGTCTTCATCAGTATCTTCATCATGGACATCTTCCTCGTCGGAATCACTGCCATGAGCACTATTATTGTCTCTGACATGAGCTTTTCCCAAATTTAAGGATGGAGATTGTAACAGATCCAAAGCCATTTTTGGGAGGCTTTGCAATTTTTTGTTAGGCAATTTTCTCCTGCTTGATATTATTGGATCAGAGGTAATCAGCATCATATTAAAAACGTCTTGATTGGATTTTTCTCGACTCATTTTTCTTTCACGATATTTTTTGAAATCTTTGTTGTTGAAATCTTTTAAAGTGCAAATTACTTTTCATTTAACTTTTCACAATTAAATTGACACTCACTGGGACAAAACTAACATTGTGTCGCGAAAAATACAAACTGGAACGCAAACACTCGGAAACAACAACACAAAACAAATAATAAACCCTCAGCAACTGAGTCATAAATCAGTAATACAACAACAACATAAAACAAATAATAAACACCAAGAACAAAACAAAACAGAAACACTTAACGCCAGCACCACAAAACATGCGTGGAAATTGAGCATTTTTATCCATTGAGTTTATGAACAAAAAGTGGGATTAATCAAAAAAGGCACAAAAGGGCACCTCAATTTTATGCAGGAATATTGTCTACAATCCACAAAATTAGAAAAAAAAAACTTAGAGCCCTATCTAGCCCTACAATGAACTATATGTCCATCTATGTATATATTCAAAACAGGCAAATTTTGTGGAGTTTAAACAAAAAAACAAAATTTAAAATATTAGATCACTTTTTTTTCCTAAAATTTTTTTCCCGAAATATAGTTTAATACCTGACGTTGAAGGCTCCATACTCAGAATTTAATTTTACTTCAAGTTTTTTTTTTAACGAAAAACTCTTTGATAAACTTGTAAATATCACTTTTACAGCGACCGCAAGCGAACAGAAAATGAAAGTGTGAATTCAACAACACAATGCAGCTACACTATACAACTTAGAACCGTTATAATTTCGGTTAGTGATGCAGAATTATGTCTACTTTCAATGAGTATTAAGTATTCGAGTGTAACTTCAAAAATATTTTTTTAATTAATCGACAGTTTTGATACCCAATAACCCAGTGTGCGGCCCTATACCTCCTACACAAATAAGTCAAGTTTTGGACGATTTTGTACCACAAGCATTAACAAAACCTTGTAAAGAAGCTTGAGGTTTGAGATAAAGGGAATCTTAAAAGAATAAAGGGCAAGAATTTCCTCCATTCTCATTTTTTAATATTAGCGGTCAAATTCAAACTATAACACAAGGGTACAAAATTGAACTTTTTGAGTGTTGTTTGGAATTCTATTGCTGTTTTTTACTAATTTTAAGTCTCTGATTTTAAATCTAATCTCCATTTTTCTCTACAGGTCGAATTTTTAAGTTACAGGTGCTAATCGTATTTCCGCCTATTTTCCAAAAAATTATAGTTCAAAAAATTATAATTTTTTTTCATAAGCCGGATTTTAAAGTTTTTTTTTTTTTAAAGATATCGTTGTTACCTTTGAAAAAAATCAAATTTTTTAATATCACAAAAAAAAAATGACTGACTCTTTTATTAAAAAAAAAAAAAAAAAATTACACATTTTAATTTTCTTCACGCTGAAAGTTAATCGGTTGGGGGAAAATTGTTCTTTTTATTAGCTTTGTTGAATATCATATTAAAGTAGCTTTCTAAAACATGTATGTACGTAATTATCGATTGAAAATTGAATGAGTTATGCTAAGTTGGGTGATAACAGATTTTTCGAATTTTTTTGTTTCTACCCAAAAAAAATTAAAATTTTGTATTTTTAAAAATTATGACAAATTTGCAAACTTGTTTATAGTTTAATTTATAGTTTTGCCTCCTAGTACAATATAAATTAACTGACCAAATTTAATTAATCGGCAGGTTTCAATTAGGAAGTTAAGGGAGAAATATTAATTTTCCAAAAATAGGTCATTTTGTATGGGAGGTACCAGAAGGGGTGATCCGATATAGTGCAAATTCATTCCTGATTCATATTTTCATAACCGTAAAACTTACGCATAGTTTGACTGAATTCAGTGTACTTACAAAAAAGATATGTATGTAAGACTATTGGGGCGAGTTCGGTCATTTGTATGGGAGGTACCAGAAGGGGTATGGCAACGGTTTCGGTTTTTTAGGGTTTGTCTACTTTTGCAAGATAAATAAACTGATCAAATTTAAATATCCTCCGGTAGTCTGTTTGGCAGCTATCGAAGATATATTAATTATCCAAAAATAGGTAATTTTGTATGGGAGGTACCAGAAGGGGTGGGGCTATTCCGCCCATTTACAATTCCATAAGTTCGTTTCGAAAAATATTAATACTGATAAATTTAACGATAAGATTGCGAGTTCCATACAAAAATAATATTTATCAAACATCTTAATAAATATTATTTTTGTATGGAAATCGCAATTTTTGTAAATTTAGTTATCTCAGTAAATTGTTGACAAAATCAAAAGTTGTCAACAGATTTCATTTGATTCAAACTATATTAAACTAAATGTTTTAAGACCAACACTGTGATTTTTGTTGCATTATTTTTTTTATGAATTTTTAAAAAACAAATTTTTTTTTTTTGTAAATTTTTTTTTTTTTTTTAATCTACAACGATATCTTTGAAACTACTAGGCCAAATTAAAAACAATGTAGGCACGGTTTAAAGATAATTTTGTTGAAGTGGAAGTACCTTAGTTTTGGAAATAACGGTATATCGCAAAAAGTCGAGCTGATACGAAAAAAACCAAGTGCAGATTTGGATTCAGCGTCCCAAATTACCTTTAAAACAATATTCAGTTCTTTAACAACAAATACCTTGTTCCCTTGTGTAATTGGTGCTGGGCATTTTCGGCTGATATCTACTTCGCATGTACATTAGGGTAATAACTTTTTTTGCAAATATCAAATCTCCCCAGACAAAATCGTGTAGGGCATGGAAAAATATTAAGAACTGCGTTTTTAGTTTTTCGCTATCGTTAAAAAAGGTTCCGCACCAAAAGCGTTAAAGTTTTGAATCAAACAAAGTTTAAAAAAAAATTATTGAAATAAAAATAGTACAAGATATATATACGCTTTATAAAACATCACGTATTTTGAATCTAAAGTTTATATCTTACAATACCTACTTTTAATCATTTATTGTACAGATTACAGACTGCCTGGCATTATGAGAATATCATTCTGCTTTTAACTTCTTTCAAAACCTCTGGTCTTGAGCTTAAGATAAATTCTAAAGTCAACATTTATTGTTATTTTGTGTTTACATACTTACATATGTATAAACCATATTCAAAAAAAATTGTTATTAAAAAAATGTAAAAAACATATATTGTACTGAAATAGTTTTTTATCATTAATACAATATTTGCCATTAGAAAAGCCCTGGGGAGAATGTTGTCCAAAAAAAGTTATTACCCTAATGTACATGTTTGACATACTTGTGGATATATATACAGCTGATGATGTACCAATGTGCATAAGTTGGTCACAAAGGGGTCTGAAGATGACTCGTCATGGAAACGCGAAAAGCGTCATCCTAGTGCGTGACAAACTGAATTTGACTAAAAATATCAAACAATAAAAAAAAAAATACTTTTCTGATCGTCACACGGTGGGGTAAATTCACGATGTGGGCGGCCAAAATTCGATTTCTCAAAAATCAATGTTTTTAATAATTTCCGATTGTAGGGTAAAGAGAACAAAATGCTTCACTAGATTCCGTTATTTTTCATTCCATTTTGCTTACATTCGTTTTCTACACGCTGTTAAAGTTACTTGTGGCTAATTGTGCAATTTCTATTTTGTTGTGCTCAGGTAAAGCAACAATTTTAGCAGGCTGTGGGAAAGCGTGTGTTTAGTTTAAACATTTAAGTAAAATGGAAAATAATAAAGCAGGTTAATATTATTTAATGCACTAAGCTAAATAAAATTATAATTCAAATTCATACAAGTAAAGCAGCATTGAAAAATATGGTATTTTTGTCAATTTCAATGGGTAACAAATTCGATCTATGGACAAAAAGTTATGCATCACCCCTTTTCACCCCTTCAATCTGTGATTATATATAATCTTTAACATCGTATTGTTCATATGGAAAAAAAAAATTTTGCGGGTTTTTGCGGTTTTGTGTTTTATAGCCATTTACCTACTGCGGAAGAATGAACAATAATTTCTGCGGTTTTCCTGAACCACTTTAGTTAACATACTGAATGTCCTATATCTCTATGCATTTATAGTTAGAAGATATCCAGACGAATAAAAAGTTATACGGAGGTAGGCCTCTAAAATGCAACCTTGTTGAGATATATGGGAAATTCTTGGAATCTTAAAATTTTAATAAAAACCATTTTTTGTATAAAAACGGTCACAACCTCTACCCTCCGAGTGTTAACATATTATTATTTTTTACGCCTCACCGAGTAATATTTTACCATTCTGCTTCATAAATTTGCTTCAAATAATTTTGGCCGCCCAGATCGTGACTTTACCCCACTGTGCGTCAGCCGAATTTGATGTATCATTTGATACACTGACGTAAATTGATATATATATACAATACGATCGACTAAATATAATATTAAAAAAATTTGTTGCAATGATGGTTTATAAGAATTTTGTTCTTACCATTCCAAACGTTGGTAATATTCAATGCAGCTCCTTAGTATTTCAAAATTATGTTCGTCACTTTGTTCCGGGGAAATTTTTTTCAGTCGTTGTTGTAATATCTTTAGATTTGTCTTGCCGAAGATCGCAAAAGTTGCAAATAAACCCACAAATGGCATGTACATGGTGGTCAAGGTCAGTGGCGCGGGAAACTGGAGCGCATAGAATATTTCATATATCGGCGATGCCGTCATATCAACACCCGGAATAGCAACTCCAAAAGGATGAACTTATAACAACAACATAAAAACACAAAATCATCAATACAAGCACACAAACACCATAAAGAAGAAAAACAACACCCACCTCTTCCATCGCAAAACATCGGATATATCACGGCACCGACGATATCACAGAAGGAAGCTGTTAAATTGAAAATTGATATTTTCCTTGCTACCGACGTTGCCTTTTTTAACATGTACTTGGCATAGAAATCATTACTTTCCTGCTTTGAACACCCAGCACCAAGACAACAGGCAAAAGAAAAACGTAAAAAGCGAACATGTAAATATTCAGTAAATTTAAGTGTTCCTCCAATTGAAATTGGTCCCAACTACCGCCCCCCACACAAACTCACATAGATTTCGTTGTATAAGGAAACCAGATCCAGTAGAAACGCCTCGAATTTATCCCGATTGATGACGACAAGGCACGTACGCATTATGGCATCGAGTACACCCACCGCAAAGAATGTGTTTAGAATGATGGCCGTCAAATCGCCCCACATTCGGAACAAGTACACGAACTGCATCGCATTCATTACGCACACGGGCAGAATTAAGGCATACATACGCCAATGACGACCACCGTCCGGAAATATAACCGAAAAATATTTCCACAGCTTCACGTTTACAGCCAACATGGGATTGTCCTCGATCATTCTTTTGCTCCAGACACAACAAGACAAACAATCGAGACAAAACCAAAAACGGCAGAATTTAACAAAGAAACGTAAAGTTTGCGATGCTAAGGAAACGGAAACAACCGAAATTGTATTGCCTCAGATAGGGGCAAACGACGACGTCGTCAAGTGTTTACAAATCCATTGAAGCCTTTTGACGAAATTCCGCCACTTAAATAGCCTCAAGTGTAGTGATGGCAATTAAAAAAGAATAATCGATTAATTAATCATATGATTAATCAAAACGACAAATAATTAATCGCGATTAATTGGAAACAATAAATCGATTAATCGATACTTCGATATTTTCGCCTAAAATTGAAAATTATCATAAATATAAAAAAATAATTTAACTATTTGCAAAATTTTCCATGATATTTTCCATTTATTCAATTTAATAAAAAATAATTTATTTGTTTAGTACAGAATTTAAAAATAGGAGCTTTGATAACCGTATCGTGGTTGATCTGTTCCGTTTTTTCGTTACAATTGCACCCGCTTTGGAAAAAAGCCGCTCTGATGGTACAGATGTACCAATCAAAAGGCAATATTTTTGTGCAGAGTACAGCTTAGGGTAGACCGATTTCATTTCTTCCCATGCGTCTATTACATTAATTCTAGTACTGGAGCATTGACAAAGAAGCTTAGTTCATCTTGAGGAAGTGACGAGTCATTGTACTTCGTTCTTCGCCCATAAATCAAATTCAGCATCAGAAGACGTTTCACTGCCGCTCCCAATTTGGCGGCTGGCGACGAATCTTTTTTGTTCCTGGATGTCTTTCGATTATGTTTTGGAATAATCGATTAATGCAATTAATCGAAGAAGAATTCACGATACAATTAAATCGTTAATTGAAAGAAAATAATCGATTATTACCAATTTTTCGATTAATCGTGCCATCACTACTCAAGTGTTATTTGGCTACAACACTAATTGGCGCCATATGCCAAACAGTGGTCGGGATGACGGACGGACGGACGCACATGTTCTTTGATCGTATTGATTGAAATTTATTCAAAATTGAATAATGATGTTAGATGGGAGAACACCACCTGGTTGTAATGCCACAAAATGGCCAATTAGTGCAAGAATGTTGCACTATTTTATCAAATTAAAGGTTTGAGTAACACTCGATGATTGGTCTCCGTGTGAATATGCAAATTATGGCTACAGTCCAATACGCCACGGCTAATAGCTTTTGTGGGGCGAGGATTAAAAGTTTGGCGGATTTATTATGGATTTCATGCTATTACACAAGTAATGGTCGTCCCTTTGATAGAGTTTACAACTGCTGACATAACAACGGCGAGAAATATATTAAATATTGCAAATTAAATGTTAAAGGACATTGTCTGTCATGGAAACAAAAGTAGACATTTGGTGTGTATGCGACTTTTGATAGTTCGTATTGGTAGCTGTTTGTAATGCCTTAAGGTATATATTTAATCAAATACTTATTAAACTAATAGTACATAGGGGCCATAGGTATGAAATGATTTCAATTATATGCTAAACTAGCGGACCCGGCGAACTTCGTCTTGCCCCAATTTTATGCCTTCAGATAAACTCAGTAGAGAATGTTTGATAAACAAAGTTTTTCGATTAGTTTTCCGCGGCAAAAACAAACAACGAAGGCGGTTCTCCAAAACTCGAAAAGGCAACGTTCAGCTGATCGCACGTTAAACAGGGAAATTCGAGATTAATGAATGGATGATCAGTTGGAATTATCTGATTCGTAAGATAAGGACTTCCTCTTCTTTGAATTTGTTCTTGATGATCGTCTGAAATCACATTTTTTATCAGATTTTTGACGGACAACCGCGTACCGTTGCACAAGATTCCGTTGATTCAGATTTCGCAATATGAATATGATCGATGCCACCTTTATCTGTAAATTATGCGGCACATTAAACGAGTGGAAAATTCGGTCGGATTGTTGGTCGCTTCATCCTCTACGATCACGCTGTAAACAGATTTGTACGAATGCAGTTTTCAAGCGATTTAACTTTCTAATTTGAAATTCTAACTATTGATATATTTATTCTTCGCTGCTATTAACATACTGCCCGTTAATTAATCCAATCGAGATTTTTATAATTTTTTGCAATGTCATGAGTTACTTTTCAACGATGTGAACTGGCAAAAATTTGCAGGGAACGATATCAATTCAGTCGAAACATCAACCCGAATTTGGACATTGCCAAGCTCTAGCAGTTGTTTCGAGAATTAATTTTTTGGTGAATTACAACTTCTTGACATTGACGACGGTTTTAAGCATGGTTTTAGTAAATCATAGCCCCACCGAATCGTTTTAAATCCCCTCGTAAATCTTATATCGTTCGGTCAACTACTTCCAAAGCTCATTTAGTCGTTATCGAGCATTCATCCGAAATGTTGATTTGGCATTCCCGCATCTACTTCGCCGTTGCGAAATTCTTGGTCATTGTGTACTTTGGCTTTTCAACCGTGAAAAGATTCATCGACAGTTTTAAAGAGGAATTTGCAGTTAGAATACCTTCCAATTCCCAATGTCGACAGCATTGCCGCACATCTCGTCGGGTTCGACGGATTTTTTATCTAAATATTATTTATCTCGTTTTCAATCAACATTTAACCGAAATTTTCCACCTAAACATCGTTAAAAACCATCAAATCATGCGAAATTTTAATATTTTGTCGATAAAAAACAATTTTTTTGCACTTTTACGAGTTTTTCAATAAGAATTTTCTATTTATCCACTCCAAAAGCCATTTTGTAACAACTGCACAAAAAATCAATTTTCAATTTTTCCATTTTCCCGACTTTTCCGAAGGATTTTCCCAAAATTATGTTGCATAAACCCCTCATACCAATTACGAACAATTAAATAAAAATTGAGCCATCCGTTCTCTTTTGATGAATTACTACACACTGTTCACACCGTTTTCATACATATAGATTTCACAATAAACCGAATTTTTCACTTTTACGTCGTCTAAAATCATCAAATCAAGCGATACAATGTAAAATTTCGTTGAAATAATCCAAAATTTTCCGAGTTTTCCACATTTTTCTATTTTTCCATTCGAAAAATCATTTTGGAATGATTATTCGAAATTTTCACATTTACATCATTCAAAATTATCCAAACACAATAAAAAGTAAAATTTCGTCGAAAAAAAATTCAAATTTTTGGAATTTTTTTATAATTTTCCAACCAACATTTTCTATTTTTCAACCGAAAAATTTTCACATTTACATCATTCAAAATTATCTAAAAACAATAAAAAGTAAAATTTCGTCGAAAAAAATTCAAATTTTTGGAATTTTTTTTATAATTTTCCAACCAACATTTTCTATTTTTCAACCGAAAAGCCACTACAGAATAATTGCACACAAAATGATATACAAAAATTCAATTTGCGATGCAAAATGTTTCAGAAAAAATCCAAATTTTTCGAGTTTTTCCGGAATTTTCCGAGTTTTCCACCGAGAATTTTTCTATGTTTCCATTCGGAAAGTCATTTCCGATTAATTATCCAAAATTGTTCACTGTTACATCGTCCAAAATTATCAAATCATACGATAATATGCAAAATTTTGTCGAAAAAACAAATTCAAACTTTTTGAATTTTTCCGGAAGTTTCCGCATTTTTCAACAAAAATTTACCACTTTTCTATTCGAAAGGCCATACTGTAACAATTGCACACAAAATTCCATACAAAAAGGCAATTTTCCGACTTTTCCGGAAGATTTTCCCAAATTTTTCTTTCACATAAACCTGCTCCTGGCAATAACGAACAACTGAAAAAAAGTTTCAGTAAATTCGGCCCAGCCGTTCTCAATTGATGAATTACTATACATTTTTGCCACCATTTTTATATATATAGACTAGTGGGCCCGGCAATGCTTCGCTATTGCATATTAACTTGTAATATATTTCACACTTAGGTCTACAAAGTACTTTGAAAACGGCACTAAAGCTCGACAAAAATATGTTGAGTTTATTTACTTATGTAACTTATTTAAAGTAACTCCTTAACTTTAAAGTTTACTACGTAAGTTTTATTGTTGTTAATGCTAATAAAAATGTAGATTAAGTTTTTCAGTATGTAGGGCGAAAAACCACTTCTTTCACAAATCGGAAACATACATATCTCTAAAGATCAAAATTATTTATCTTGATCCGTAGTAGCGTGAACCATCTGTATACTAACTATCTCTTTGGTCATAAAAAAACATTTTTGTTATGCCTTCTCCTACTGACCGCAAATGAAAATTCCGTTTGAAGCTTCATGCCTTTAGCCATAAAAACTTCTTTTGTCATGTCTTCTTCTCACACGGGTCAAGAATAATCCGTAATACTGTTTTTGTATTGAACTCGTATTACCATTTTTTGAGATAATTCGGTCACAAACGTTTGGCTTAGCAAAGTGATGGTCTCACGCGCTGTATGGCATGTTACAGCGTCGTGTTAGAACCATTTCTCCTTCAAATAATGTTCAATGACATGATAAATAAAAAAATCAATTGATCGTCCATTGGCTCTACTTCTTCTACCAGTTGGATTTTATATGAATGTAGGCCAAGGTCTTTCCTCAGCATTTGCAGAGACCGAGTTCCAGAGAATGAAGTCGGTTCGATAAATTCGAGTCCCCTGTCATACTAACGTCTACAGCGTCGATGGCTTCTATTAGCTGCTCAGATGCATCATTACATGCACCCTCAACTTCATAAAGGGCTCCATAAGTTTGGCGAACAGAACGTGCATTTTGAAAATAAATTTGCATGATTTGTAAACTTTGTTCTTGTTTAGTTTTTACATGGTGATTTTGCAAAGTATACTAAAAGAAAGTCTATTACACTTCATTAGTATGACAGCTAGATTTACACTTATACCTATCAGAAGTTCTATATGTCAAGAAAATACCCCATGCATAGGTTATTTTCAATTGTTTGCTAATGTTACATCTGATATACTATAAAAATTTAACCATTGTGGTATAACTACAATGAATATTGCTTAATTTTTCTATCTATATGATTTATTACCGATTCGCTCTCCTGAGAAGTAATTGAAAAATACATACCTGTAAAGTAAATTAAAAAAAAATCACTATTTTAGTCTGCGCATCCTCAACTGCCTGGTGTACGGACCATTATTTGATAAGGGTAAAAAGTTAACTATTGAAGTGCGTGGGCAGCGCCTCGGCACTTTTAACTTATTTTATTCGAAATAGCCTGATCATTAGGGCGAATTAATTAGTTCGCGTCAAAAAAAAAAAACAACCTGTTAACCGTATATCAGTATTGGAATGTACGAAGAATTCTTAGAAAATTTCACTAAGGAACTATATATCTAAAATCAATTCCTAGTTCGCGCTGAGAAGCATGAAGATTTCAGGTAGAGATTTTTTTTTTAGCAATGAGCAAATATTCTGAAAAATGATTTTTAAAAACTTAATTTCTGTATGGCAACTCTCAGAGGCCATAACTTTTTAACCAATACATAGATTTGCTTCTGTAATACCTCATTAAGTTCGTTGGGAAGTCAGTTTTACGCAGAAGGTCTGTAAAAATGTATATCTGAAGTTTTCGGTTTGTGCTCATTTAAAAACAAAAAAAATCTCTATCTGAAATCTTCATGCTTCCCAACGCGAGCTAGGAATTGATTTTAGACACAAAGTTTATTGGTGAAATTTTCTTAAAAATCATCATAGATTTCGATTTTGGTTACGATTTGTGCGAATAAAAAAATTGGCCCACCTTACTGTTCATATCTCTAGTTGAACAGCAATATACTGTGGAATTTTGACAGTTGTAACCGTATGTTTTAAAAAGGGTGTGGAACAGCCCATTTCCACCCTTACTGTAATTCATACTGCAAGCCCTTTTAATTTTCAAGTTGAATGGGCGGTGCCACGCCCCTTTATTCAAGCACAACCAAATATAGCCTGGGACTATCAACAGGTCAACAGTACCACTTGGTAAGATTTTCGTATCAATCGATCTATTAGAAAAGCCGTTAGAGCGATTTTTGAAAAGAGGGCATGGCACCGCCCACTTCCTCCCTGGATGTAATTTATACTGCTCCATCAACATATATAACAAATCTCATCTTCATACCTCTGATAGTTCATGAAATAAAGCCTTTTTAATTTTCAAGTTGTATGGGCGGTGCCACGCCCCTTTATCCAATTACAACCAAATGAAGTCAGGAACTATCTACAGGTCAACAGTACGTCATGGTAAAATTTTTGTATTAATAGACCTATTACAAAAGCCGTTAGAGCGATTTTTGAAAAGGGGGCGTGGCACCGCCCACTTCCATCCTGGCTGTAATTAATACTGCTCCAACAACATATATACCAAATCACACCTTCATACCTCTGATAGTTCATGAAATATAGCCTTTTTAATGTTCAAGTTGTATGGGCGGTGCCACGCCCCTTTATCCAATTACAACCAAATGTAGTCAGGAACTATCTACAGGTCAACAGTACCTCATGGTAAAATTTTTGTATCAATCGGTCTATTAGAAAAGCCGTCTGAGCGATATTAGAAAAAGGGGCGTGGCGCCGCCCCTTTAAGATGTAAGCTATCCTATCTTTCAAGTTGGATCAAACCGAACACGGTGTGCAAATTTGATTCAAATCGGTTAAGTAGTTTAGGAGTCCATCGCGGACAAACAACGTGACACGTAATTTATATATATTAAGATATAAGATATATATATGTGTTTAATATTCATTATACGGACAGGACACTATGGCGTCGTTGAAGGTTATATACGATGAGTTTGGCTTAAGTTTGTCCCAACTTAGGTGTATAACCGTGTGGTTGAATCTCTCATGCTATTTCTTATATGTAGGTGTACTTAAGAATGTAGTACGGGTGTTTGAGGGGGATACAAGATTCACTCATTCATGGTATGTCGTGACTCACAAATTATTTTATGGTGTGACACGCTGATTTGTATTCTATTATGGTCAGTCAGTCAGAAGTTCTGACTCAGAACTGATGTGGTTTAGCGAATGTTTTGGTGGAATGTAAAAACTGTACATAAATGTTATCAATCTTTGTGGATCCAGATTTTTTTTGTGTACTACCGATGCACAATGGTTCCTGCTAGTGTAAGAGCATAAATAAATTCAAAATTTTAAGTGTTTAGCAGAAAATGTTTTTTCCGACGACATTTATCATTAGATATAATTTTTATTTAGGAAATACCTTTAAATAAAGTTGCCACACATATACGGCGAAAAAGTTGACTTATAACACCTAAAAGTTTGAAGACGAATAACTTTAAGAGTATAAAAGTTACACCTACGTATGACACATCTATGAAAAATAAGTTTTATTGCAAATACAACAGTGCTAATTTTTTATCAAAGTTCTTTATAAAAAAATATTTAAACCAAATTTCTTATCCATGCTAAAATTTGAAGAATTTGATTTTGACACTAGGATGACGCGTTTCGAACTCCATGACGAGCTCATCTTCAGACCCCTTTGTGACGAACTGATCTACAATTATGTCAAACATATGCATGTGAAGTAGATATCAGCCCGTCATGGAGTTCGAAACGCGTCATCCTAGTGAGTGACAAAGAATCATCTCTTATATTTTTGCTGTTCTATCATCACTAACAAATCTACCGACTGATCTTATTGAAAAGAAATTTAGAGCCATCTTTTTTTTCGAACGATCCCAACGCCGTCTTACACACCCTCTCCAACCGACCGAGGGAGCCACATCCCCATAACGTAGGGACAACGTACACACTGCAGACCGGTCTGTAGTGGAGAGCGAACATTAATATTATCAAATATTCGGCTACAGATTAACATATCATCAGCCAAATTAAAACACTACACTAACAATTATAACTTACAAGCTACATAATTGACATAAAAAAAGAACAGGAAACATGTACTCAGCTATTCAGATAATCTTATATATAAAAACCAGTACAGAAATTTCAGTCAGGTAAACTGACTGATAAATACCATCACCCAATAATAATTATCCTAATCCTAATTACCAAATTTGATTATCCTTCAAGTGCCGGTTTAGAAATTATGGGAGAAATATTAATTTTCCAAACAAGGTCATTTTGTATGGGAGGTACCAGAGGGTGATATAATCCGTATTCATTCCTGATTCAAATTATCATAACTGTACAACTTACGCAAAATTCGACTGTATTCACTGTTCTTACAAAAATATATGTATTTAAAACTATGGGTGTATGTTCGGTATTTTGTATGGGAGGTACCAGAAGGGGTGCGTCAAATAGTTATGTTTTGTAAGGTTTTGCTTAATATCACAAGATAAATTACTTGACCAATTTTCACTACCCCCCAAGTGTCCGTTTGGAAATTATGGGATAAATGTTAATTTTTCAAAAATAGGTAATTTTGTATGGGAGGTACCAGAAGGGGTGATCCGATATAACCCATATTCATTCCTGATTCAAATTTTCATAACTGTACAAGTTACGCCAAATTTGACTGAATTCACTGTACTTACAAAAAAAGATATGTATGTAGGACTATGAGGGTGAATTCGGGAATTTGTATGGGAAGTACCAGAAGGGGTGCGTCAAATAGTAAGGTTTTCTGAGGTTTTGCTTCCTATCGCAAGATTAATTAACCGACCATTTGTCATTATCCTCCAAGTTTCCGTTTGGAAGTTATGGGAGAAATATTAAATTTGCAAAAATAGGTCATTTTGTGTGGGAGGTACCAGAAGGCGTGAACCGATATAGTTCATATTCAATGCTGAGTCCAGTTTTCATATGCAAACAACATATGCAAAATTTGAGTGAATTCAGTTTAGTTACAAAAAAGATATGTATGTAAAACTATGAGGGTCAATTAGGTCATTTGTATGGGAGGAACCAGAAGGGGTATGGCAAAGGTTTCGGTTTTCGAAGTGTTTGTCTACTTTTGCAAGATAAATAAACTGACCAAATTTAAATATCCTACGATCGTCCGTTGGGAAGTTATGAAAGAAATATAAACCATTCAAAAATAGGTAATTTTGTATGGGAGGTACCAGAAGGGGCGGGGCTATTCTGCCCATTTTCAATCCCGTAAGTTCGTTTTGAAAAATATTAATACTGGTAAATTTTCATACTGATCCGTTAAGGTTTACTCAAGTTATCCTGCTGACCAGCCATCCAGCCAGCCAGCCTGCCAGCCAGACAGACGGACATAGCTCAATCGTCTTAAAAGGTCCAGAAACGAATTTGGTCTTAAGATACCTGGGGTCTAACTCGTCTCCTTTAATGCGTTACACTTTTTTTCATATCAATTGATATATACCCTCATCCCTAAGGGTGATGGTATAATGAATTGCTGTGCAGTTGTCTCGTTAAAACTCAAAAACGGCTGGACCGATTTTCAAAATTTTTTTTTTGTTTTGTTCGCTATAGTTTCCGGATGGTTTAAAAGTTTTTTTTTCAAAAAGTGGGCAGCGCAACGCCCCTTTTTTCAAGTATCGCTCTGACGGCTTTTCTAATAGACCGATTGATGCAAAAATTTTACCATGAGGTACTGTTGACCTGTAGATAGTTCCTGACTACATTTGGTTGTAATTGGATAAAGGGGCGTGGCACGGCCCATACAACTTGAAAATTAAAAAGGCTATATTTCATGAACTATCAGAGATATGAAGATGATATCTTATATATATAAAAATGGTGGCAAAAATGTATAGTAATTCATCAATTGAGAACGGCTTGGCCGATTTTGCTCAAACTTTTTTTCAATTGTTCGTTATTGCCAGGAGAAGGTTTATGTGAAAGAAAATTTTGGGAAAATCTTCCGGAAAAATCGGAAATTTGGAAAAATCGAAAATTGCCTTTTTGTATAGAATTTTGTGTGCAATTGTTACAGAATGGCTTTTTGAATAGAAAAATAGAAAATTTTGGTTAAAAAATTCCGGAAAAATTCAAAAAAATGGGAAAAAAAATTTTTTACGAAATTTTCCATTTTATGGCATGAATTAAATAATTAGGTGTAACTGTGAACATTTTCGGATAATTATTCCAAAATGACTTTTCGAATGGAAAAATAGAAAAATTCTTGGTGAAAAATTCGGAAAATTCCGGAAGAACTATAAAAAGTTGGATTTTGCGACGAAATTTTGCATTGTATCGCTTAATTTAGTGATTTTAGTCGACGTAAAGGTGGAAAATTCGTTATGATGCTTGGAAAATTTCGGATTATTGTGAAATTTATTATGTTAAAATATTAAACGTGAAATGATCTAACATCTGTTAAGATATCGCCGTACTGCGTTGACATGTACGTCAAGGTCGAAAGGATTGTTTAAATTTTATTCGTTTCAATCACTCGACACATTTCGAGAAGCTTGTCAACGTTTGCATTTACTCGAAAACAATACGCATTGGGAGGCAATTGTTTCTGCTCTAGCGAATCAAATTCGTACATTGTTTGCGATCATCATAGCCACGTATCATCTGCCGATCACGAGATGGCTGACGACATTTTGCACAGAGTTCACACGGCAACATCGCATTTCGATCTTGAAATTGTGTTCAGATTGAAGACATGTGCGTGCTCATTTGCGGCAGTCTACTGTCGAAATTGGGAATACCAGCGCCAAATCGTTTGATGCACGATTCATTCAATGCCGAATTGCAACGATATCAAGACTTTGATCGAGAGGATCAAACTAAAAGAGTCCGAACAAATGTGCCGCCGTTAAATGCAGAGCAAACGAACGTGAACGATTCGCTGCTGACGGTTGTTGACGATGGAATGAGAGGCATTTATTTCCTCAATGCACCCGGTTGGTCATTTCTTTGATACTGGCAACAATTCGATCATGATCGCAAATTGCGTTAGCTGTTGCATCCTTTGGTATTGCTCCCACATAGGTCGAACCGCACATTCCGCTTTGAAACTGCCGTTTAATCTTCTCACGGTTGACAATCCAACGTGCAGCGAAATTGTTGCGATAATGCAAAATCATCATTTGGGATGAATGCACGATGGCGCATAAACGAGCTTTGGAGGCAGTTGACTGAACGATGAAGGATCTACGAGGTGATTCGAGATGATTTGATGAGGCTATGATATTGCTGCCGGGAGATTTTCGTCAAACGCTTCCCGTCATCCCAAAATTTACTGCTGCTTATAAGATTAATTCATGCCTGAAATCGTCATCTTTGTGGCGGCATGTCATTAAGTTGAAATTGACTACGATCATGGTCATGTTGCAAAACGACCCATCGGCTACTGAATTTTCAAGACAGCTACTGGAGCTTGGCAATAGGCAAATTCCTGTTGATGTTTCAACTGGTTTGAAGGCGTTCCCGGACAATTTTTGCGAGGAACTCATCACTAAAGTTTTCCCGGCATTGCACAAAATTATTAAAATCTATATTGGATTAGTAAGCGGGCCATACTACCAGGGAAGAATAAGGACGTCGATAGCTCTAATGTTATTATTCAAAGTAGAATCGATGGAGAACTGCATTCATAAAAATCCGTTGATAGCGTGGCCAACGAGAATTAGGTTACCAACTATCCGACAACATTTTTTAACTCCCTAGATGTGCCAGGAATTCAGCCGCATAATTTACAGCTGAAGGTGGAATCGATCATAAGCATTTTTCGGAATCTGAATCATCCGAAATTGAGCAACGGTACGTGGTTGTCCGTCAAGAAACTGATGATCAATGTGATTAAAGCGACGTTTATCAAGATCAAATACAAAGGAGAGGAAGTTCTTACCCACGTATTACTAATATTCTAACCGATCTTTCTATCCAAATTCAAGCGAATTCAACTCCATATTCGATTAGCTTTGCGAAGACAATCAATAAGTCGCAAAGCCAATCTTTGGAAGTTTTCGAGATCAGTCTCAAATATCCCTGCTTTTCACAAGGTCAGCTGTACGTTGCCTGTTCGCGTGTTGGCACACCGTCTTCATTGTCTTTTTTACGCTGGAAAACAAATCGAAAAACATTGTTTATCAGATCGCTCTGCTTTGATTTCGATTAAATTCAAATAAAACACATTGCGTTTTACTTTTACCCTGGAGCTTATATGAAGGCGTTACCTTAGGAGTGAGACGAAGTTTGCTGGGTGCAAAGTTGTGTGGCAGAACAACGTTTGCCGGGTCAGCTAGTTTGGTATATATGTTGTTGGAGCAGTATTAATTACAGCCAGGATGGAAGTGGGCAGTGCCATGTCCTCTTTTCAAAACCGCTTTAACGGCTTTTCTAATAGATCGATTGATACGAAAATTTTACCAAGTGGTAGTGTTGGCCTGTTGATAGCTCAGGCTATATTTGGTTGTGATTGGATAAAGGGGCGTGGCACCGCCCATACAACTTGAAAATCGATAGGGCTATATCTTATGAACTATAAGAGGTATGAAGATGAGATTTGGTATATATGTTGTTGGAGCAGTATTAATTACATCCAGGGAGGAAGTGGGCAGTGCCATGCCCTCTTTTCAAAAATCGCTCTAATGGCTTTTTTAATAGATCGATTGATATGAAAATTTTACCAAGTGGTACTGTTGACCTGTTGATAGTCCCAGGCTATATTTGGTTGTGATTGTGGCACCGCCCATTCAACTTGAAAATTAAAAGGGCTATATCTCATGAACTATTGGAGGTATGGATATAAGATTTGTTACATATGTTGTTGCTGCAGTATGAATTACAGTAAGGGTGGAAATGGGCTGTTCCACACCCTTTTTAAAACAAACGGTTAAAACTGTCAAAATTCCACAGTATATTGCTGTTCGCCTAGAGATATGAACAGTAAGATGGGCCAATTTTTTTTTATTCGCAAAAATCTTAACCAAAATCGGAATCTACAATGTCTACTTCCTAGCTCGCGTTGGAAAGCATGAAGATTTCAAATAAAGATTTTTTTTTGTTTTTAAATGAGCACAAACCGAAAACTTCAGATATATATTTTCTAAGACCTTCTGCGTAAAACTGACATCCCTACAAACTAAATGAGGTATTACAGAAGCAAATCTATGTATTTGTTAAAAAGTTATGGCCTCTGAGAGTTGGCATACAGAAATTAAGTTTTTAAAAATCATTTTTCAGAATATTGGGCGGGATCCCAATAAAAAAATCAAAAACATACTATTCTTTTCGTCTTGGTCTGCAAACATCGGAATGGTAGGTAAAAATTAGAGCCGGGCCCATTGGTCTGAAGTAACTGAATAATTGCTCATTGTTCAAAAAAAATATCTCTACCTGAAATCTTTATGCTTTTCAGCGCGAACTAGGCATTGATTTTAGACATATAGTTTCTTAGTGAAATTTTCTAAGAATTCTTCGTACATTCCAATACTGATATACGATTAACACGTTTTTTTTTTGCGCGAACTAATTGATTCGCCCTAATGATCAGGCTATTTCGAACTAAATAAGTTAAAAGTGCCGAGGCGCTGCCCACGCACTTCAATAGTTAACTTTTTAACTGTATCAAATAATGGTCCGTATACCAGGCAGTTAAGGATGCGCAGACTAAAATAGTGATTTTTTTATTTTACTTTACAGGTATGTATTTTTCAATTACTTTTCAGGAGAGCGAATCGGTAATAAATCATATAGATAGAAAAATTAAGCAATATTCATTGTAGTTATACTACAATGGTTAAATTTGTATAGTATATCAGAGGTAACATTAGGAAACAATTGTAAATAACCTATGCATGGGGTATTTTTCTTGACATATAGAACTTCTGATAGGTATAAGTGTAAATCTAGCTGTCATACTAATGAAGTGTAATAGACTTTCTTTTAGTATACTTTGCAAAATCACCATGTAAAAACTAAACAAGAACAACGTTTACAAATCTTGCAAATTTATTTTCAAAATGCACGTTCTGTTCGCCAAACTTATGGAGCCCTTAATGAAGTTGAGGGTGCATATACTGATCCATCTGAGCAGCTAATAGAAGCCATCGACGCTGTAGACGTTAGTATGACAGGGGACTCGCATTTATCGAACCGACGCCTTTCTCAGCAACTCGGTCTCTGCAAATGCTGAGGAAAGATCTTGGCCTACATTCATATAAAATTCAACTGGTAGAAGAGCTAGAGCCAGTGGGCGATCAATTGATTTTTTTAATTATCATGTCATTGCACATTATTTGAAGGAGAAATGGTTCCAACACGACGGTGTAAAATGCCATACAGCGCGTGAGACCATCACTTTGTTAAGCCAAACGTTGGTGACCGAATTATCTCAAAAAATGGTAATACGAGTTCAATACAAAAATAGTATTCCGGATTATTCTTGATCCGTTTGAGAAGAAGACATGGCACAAGAAGTTTTTATGGCTAAAGGCATGAAGCTTCAAACGGAATTTTCATTTGCGGTCAAAAGGAGAAGGCATAACAAAAATGTCTTTTATGACCAAAGAGATAGTTAGTATACAGATGGTTCCCGCTACTAAAATAAATAATTTTGATCTTTAGAGGAATGTCTGTTTCCGATTTGTGGAAGAAGTGTTTTTTCGCCCTACATATGAACTTTTATTAGCATTTACAACAATAAAACTTAATTAGTTACTTCCATGTTAAGGAGTTACTTGAAATTAGTTACATAAGTTAATGAACTCAACTCAATATTATTGTCGAGCTTAAGTAACGTTTTCAAAGTACTTTGTAGACCTAAATGTGAAATATGTTACAAGTTAATATGCAATAGCGAAGCATTGCCAAGCCCACTAGTCTATATATATAAAAGTGAACATTTGTTTCTACCTATGACTGCTGTAGACTTCAAAATCATCCAACCGATGTGCAACAAGAAAGAAAGGCAATCTTCCGAGGATCGTTATAGGTAGTGATGGCACGATTAATCGAAAAATTGGTAATAATCGATTATTTTCTTTCAATTAACGATTTAATTGTATCGTGAATTCTTCTTCGATTACTTGTATTAATCGATTATTCCAAATAATAATCGAAAAATTGGTAATAATCGATTATTTTCTTTCAATTAACGATTTAATTGTATCGTGAATTCTTCTTCGATTAATTGTATTAATCGATTATTCCAAATATTAATCGATAGCCATCCTGGAACAAAAAAGATTCATCGCCAGCCGCCAAATGCATTCCTTGAGCTGTGACGGCTGAAGACGAAATACCTAGAACTGCAACTCTAGTTATTAACAGCATTGAAAAGTCTTCTGTTGGTGATGCTGAATTTGATTTATGGGCGTACCATAAATCTTTAGCCAACACACGAAGAAGGAAGGACAATCACTCAACACTTCCTCAAGATGCACTTAGCTTCTTTGTCAATGCTGCAGTGCTAAAATTAAAGCGCAATGTAAGAAATTACGGTCTATCCTAAGCTGTACTCTCTTGCACAAAAATATTGCTTTTTGATTGGTACATCTGTACCATCAGAGCGGCTTTTTTCTAAGATGGTGCAATAGTAACGGAAAAACGAAACAGATTAACCACGAAACGGCTATCAAAGCTCCTATGTTTAAATGCTGTACTATGCATAAAAATTCTTTTTTAATAAATTGAATTAACAGAAAATTTTGTTATTTATTAAACAATATTTTTTTTTATTTATGATAATTTTAAATTTTGGGAAAAATATCGATTTATTGATTAATCGATTAATTGTTTCCAATTAATCGCGATTAATTATTTGTCGTTTAGATTAATCATATGATTAATAAATCGATTATTCATTTTTAATTGCCATCACTAGTTATAGGCTATTTAAACCAGTGCACGAAAATAAACAAAACATTTCGCAAACGTTTACAGAATGTCAAAAACTTTTCAATTTTTTTTTAGAGTATTGTGCAAAATACAAAACAAAAACTTTTCAAGAGAGAATGAGCGAAATCGAAACAATTAGAGTTTCACTCATCTTCATGCTTTTATTTACCGTTTGAATCTTACATTTGAGTACAAAACAAATGCAGAAACGTTTTTTTTTTATTGTTTTTGTAGCACAACTGTGCACAGAAAATGAAAATTTGGTTAACTCTGCTCTAGTACATTCTCTATAATGAGTGAAACGTTAGTCAAACTTGTATTCTCAAAACGTTTCAATATTGTTCTCATGCATTCCCTTTCCAACTGTGTACGTTTATAATAGTGTACAGTTTACTCTCACAAGCAAAAACAATACAAAACTAAGTGGGCACAATCGTTCCCATTGTTTATGTGTTGTTTTTGTTTTATTCACTGCAAAGAACAAAACAAAAAGAAAGCAAAAATTTCGTTTTGTTTATTTTCGTACTCTGATTTAAACATTGCATTAGACACATTTGGTCCATTTAATAGCCAATTTTCGATTTTTCCCATACAAAATTACCTAAAATTTGTAATATTGAGAATTTAAATATTGACATATTTAATAGACTGACAAATGCTTTATTTATGTATGTATATACAATTTTAAACTTATAGGATGGTACAGCATTTAACCGATGTACTTCAGGTGTGGTCCACCCATTACAAGAAATGCAATATCTGTCTTACTACTACAATACGTGACTTTAAACTAGGAGTGGGTGCAATATGATTAGGTCAAAAACTGTCGTGATTTGATTATTAGGCGTGGCCTCGCCCATGGGTGATACTTTGATAAAGTGTGGTATCTGAAGTAGATCGTTAGGCGTGGCTAGAGTGTTCGAATACCTCCTTTTTAAAAAACCCTGTTTCCGAGTTATTCGAAAAATTGATTTTTTAGAAAAATCGGATTTCGAATACAGCATTTGAAAGAAAACCGGTTTAACCGGTTTTTTTGGTTTTTTCCTAAAAAGTTAAAATAAAAATAAAAAAAAATAATTTGGTTTAAAAAAATGAATTTTTTTACTTTTTATAAATTTTTGGAATCTCTTTCATTTTGTTTTTTTTTAAAGTAGTATTTTTGGAAAGGAATACATTTTTGGAATATTTTTAATTTTGTTTTTTAAAATAGTATGCAATTTAGGTGTTCAATTATCAGTCTATTCTTCTGTTTCGTTTTTATAAAGCTTGATACAGAAAACACGCGCTCACTAATTGTGGAAGTAGGATTTATTGACAAAAGCGCGTTTAGAAGGATGTTGAGCTTTTCTGTCCTTTTATTAAATCTATCGAAAAAGTTGAAATTATCATATAGGCTTGTGTCATTGCATTTTGTTTTTACTGGTGGATTTTGGATGTTATTTATTGTTGTTTAAATCGTTGCAAATACTGCCATTAGGGGACTCCTCTATCTCACACTCTGAACTGTTGCTAGACTCTGCCGTTGTTGGAAAAATTACAGGATAAAGTCTTTTAAAAAGTTCGTTCGCACATTCAATCATTTCCGTCTTTTTAGAATACTTTACAGAGGATGAGTTGTAGGATATTTTCCGGAGCTAAGAAATATAATTAGGGTAATCAATGTTTGTATTCTTCTTTCCTTAAATCTTGCTATAATTTTGTCTTGCAGATCCCGAGCATATGCGGAGTCCATATTTTTGAGCTGTTTCAGTAATAGAGTCACTGAATCATTTGATAACACAAGGGAACAAGGTATTTGTTGTTTAAGAACTGAACATTGTTTTAAAGCTCGACTTTTCGCGATATACCGTTATGTCCAAAACTAAGGCACCTCCACTACAAATATTTAAATAACTTGAAAACGGTTCACCATATTCAATTAAAAAAAAAACTTAAACTCGACAACAAAATTGTCTTTAATCCGTGCCTACATTGTTTTTAATTTGGCCTAGTAGTTTCAGAGATATCGTTGAAGTCTAAAAAAAAAAAATTGTTTTTTAAAAATTCGTAAAAAAAATATATTGCAACAAAAATCACAGTGTTGGTCTTAAAACATTTAGTTTAATATAGTTTGAATGAAATGAGCTTTATTTTATTGAAATCTGTGCACAACTTTTGATTTTGTCAACAATTTACTGAGATAACTAAATTTACAAAAATCGCGATTTCCATACAAAAATAATATTTATTAAGATGTTTGTGAAAGTGTAACTCGAGCAAACCTTAACGGATCGTTATGAAAATTTATCAGTATTAATATTTTTCGAAACGAACTTATGGAATTGTAAATGGGCGGAATAGCCCCACCCCTTCTGGTACCTCCCATACAAAATTACCTGTTTTTGGATAATTAATATATCTTCGATAGCTGCCAAACAGACCACCGGAGGATATTTAAATTTGGTCAGTTTATTTATCTTGCAAAAGTAGACAAACCCTAAAAAACCGAAACCGTTGCCATACCCCTTCTGGTACCTCCCATACAAATGACCGAACTCACCCCAATAGTCTTACATACATATCTTTTTTGTAAGTACACTGAATTCAGTCAAACTATGCGTAAGTTTTACGGTTATGAAAATATGAATCAGGAATGAATTTGCACTATATCGGATCACCCCTTCTGGTACCTCCCATACAAAATGACCTATTTTTGAAAAATTAATATTTCTCCCTTAACTTCCAAATTGAAACCTGCCGATTAATTAAATTTTGTCAGTTAATTAATATTGTAATAGGAGGTAGAACTATAAATTAAACTATAAATAAATTTGCAAATTTGTCATGATTTTTAAAAATATAAAATTTTAATTTTTTTTGGGTATAAACAAAAAAATTCGAAAAATCTGTTATCACCGAACTTAGCATAACTCATTCAATTTTCAATCGATTATTATCTTTTAGAAAGCTACTTTAATATGATATTCAATAAAGCTAATAAAAAGAACAATTTGCCCCTAACCGATTAACTTTCAGCGTGAAGAAAATTAAAATGTGTAATTTTTTTTTGTAATTTTGTTTTGTTTTTTTTTAATAAAAGAGTCTTTGCTCAGTCATTTTTTTTTTGTGATATTAAAAAATTGGATTTTTTTCAAAGGTAACAACGATATCTTTAAAAAAAACAAAATTTTAAATTCCGGCTTATGAAAAAAAAATTATGATTTTTTGAACTATAATATTTTGGAAAAAAGGCGAAAATACGATTAGTACCTGTAACTTAAAAATGCAAGCTGATGGAGAAAAATGGAGATTAGATTTAAAATCAGCGACCTCAAATTAGTAAAAAACTGCTATAGAATTCCAAACAACACTTACAAAATTCCATTTTGTTCCCTTGTGTAATCTTTTAATTGCGAGTGCTAAATTAAGGCTGAAGCTCAAATCTCTCAAAATTTTTATATCTTTTGAGCTGAAAGGAGTTTCCCTTAAATCCAAAAGCGCATGGTTGACACATGGGTAAATTCTTAGAAACTGTTCAATCATTGCAAATAAGGAGCTCCATCGGTGTTGCACATCGACAATGAGCCTTAGTTCTTTATTGTGCTCCTGGAAAACATAGCTCTGCAATTTTCTTTGTTTTTCACTCGACTTGTTAAATTAATTAATATGTTTCCGCATTTTTGCGATAATTTAGGACACGTTTTTTCGTATGATTTTTTGGTGACGTACAATAAAGCCATATGGCCTTATTTCCCACATAAGATTGGAAATAATGCCATTATGGCACTATTTAACATTTGACAATATTTTGAATAAAATGTATCAAGTATTTTTGTAAATGTAATGTAAAAAGATTTTTCTAAATTTATTTTAAATTGAATTTTAAAACTTTAAAAAGCTTTTAAAAACATTCTCGTTTGCAGAATGTAAAAAGTGTTTTCTAAATTATTTTCAAATTCAATTTTAAAGTTTATACTTTTTCAATAACTCCTTTTAGAGTTGTTACAAAGCAATTTAAAAAAAAACGAGTACCCGAAGGAAAAAACTCGGTTAAACCGGTTATTCGAAAATGGCATTTTTGCAAAAACCGGCATACGGTTTTAAATAAAAAAACCGGTTTACGGTTTTCCGGTTTTGAACACCATAGGCGTGGCCCTGTCCGTTAAACGTAATTTGTTAAAATGTGATGTCTGAAGAACTATTTTTCGAATGACCATGACATTGGTTTGTATTCAATTACGATAAGTATACGGATTTTAAAGGAAAAGGGTGGGATTTAAAATATGGTGTGCAATAAACACGAATATGTGTGATCTGGCCAAAAATGGATGGCCTTGCCCAATTCTGTCTTCCAAATATCATACGTCTTGATATTTGATATGGAATTATTTGAGATCAGTGGTGCATGTGACCAAGGTCTACGATAGAAAAAAATTCGAATACCCACGAATTAAAACATTTCCCAAATCTGCATCTATTACAAGTAGAATATCGGAAGGCACACAACATTGTAATTTAAATTTATAAGCAATTACGAATGAGTGTGGAGGATTTTATTTTCTTGATGCATCCATCGGTTTTGAAATCGTTGATTTTGGCAAATGTTTGATCGCAAAACTTATTTCGTTGGTTACTACATCCTCCTTTATTGCGCAACTCTTTTGGACGTTGTAGAACAACGCAATAAATTGCAAATTTTCTGAGAATCTCGCATGTATTATCGAGATAAAAAAAAGTTGTAAACATGTCATATCATAGTGAGGGAAAAGTGTACTATGACACTAGGCTTGCCAGATTTAAAATTGCAAAATTCTTGACATTCGCCAATAAATATCTCGATTGTGAAAAAAAATCTTGACAAATAAAAACACTCATACGTTGGAAGTTGTAAATACATCAATACATTTTTTTTTTAAGAAATAGTTTTCACGTAATTGGTCTTCTAAACATTAAACAAATCAAGTACAGATATTTCAGTCAGATGAACTGACTGATAAATACCCTTACCTTATGAATGATATTACTAAGGTCTCGACCTATTGAAACTAAACGATTTTTAAATGAAATTAGTTAACATATGTATTAAAATTTTTCAACTTGTAGAGCGTAAACGGTTAGAGATAGGACTCTCGGTCGTATGGCCAGATTTTTACTGACACATAGTTACAACGATGAAATAATTGCAGTGTATAAAGTGTTAATGAATTTGCCAAAAAAATATAGAAATTGTAATTCTATATATCTGGACATATTATAATTTTGTATAGGGTTACCGAAAGAGTATTTTTCGCACAAAAATCTCTAAAGAATTTATAATTTCTAATGGGTTGACAAAATATGCAAAATATTAAAAGTACATATAAATTGTACAAAAGCTACCAGCAGGGGCAACACAAAGAGACCGATTTTTATTCGCAGGTCAACGTTCAATAAAATTTTACCTTGTGCAAAATGCCACTAAATTCAGTGTACTTTACATAAAGATATGCGTGTAGAACTATGTGGGTGTTTTCGGTCTATATACTGGAAAGGGTGTTTAGGTTTTGGATGATTTTATACTATCACAAGTTTAGAAAACTGACCAAACTTAAGCATCCTTCAGTTGTCGGTTTAGATATAATGGTAGAAATATGAATTTTCCAAAAATATGTAATAGTCCATATTCATTCCGGAGTTAAATTTCTATTATATTCAGTGTTCTAACAAAATGATATGTATGTAAAATTATGAGGGTAAATTCGCTCATTTGGACTGGAGGTACAAAAATGGTTGTGGCAAACGTTTAGATTTTTTCAGGGTTTGTCTGCTATTACCTCACACTTAAGGGTGAGGATATAAAAATTATAGCGGTAATACTGATGTTGATTTTTATTTTTATTTTGCGACGTAGTAAAATTGGTAAATTTAATACTTCGCAGCACAAAATGAGAAATATTACGAGTTGACATTACATCGATGTCCTGACATTATTTCTCGATGGCTTTATAAATCCATTAAGGATTTTCTCAATAATTTATACTAGCTTTTGCTTCAAATTGGCTGTTTAATGTTGTCAAAAATTTAAATGTTGATAGATTTTCGAACAATTATACTAAGAGGAAACTTTTCACAGTTAGTTTTCAATGAAATGTTCATTTGATTTTTACAAAACTTTTAATTTGTAATTATGACAAATATATTAATGGAATTTTTTTGGTTGGTCTGAAAAAATCTTGACAAAACTTATTTTTTCTTGATTCTTGACGAGCATTAAAAATTCTTGTAAATCAAGAAAAACAAAAAAAACACACAAAAAATTGATTTAACCCCTTGATCGCGCATTACATAAATAAGGAAGCAATACATGATTGTGTTATTGTTCTTAGATTACTTTAACAGAAAATATAACGAAACTGATGTATTGCCAATGATAGCCACGGATTTGCCGTTTGATTTTAAATAATTACAGTTTCCAGTTCTATTAGACAATTGCTTAAGCTGAAGGACAGTCTATTCAAGTTTGCAGCTTGAATGTGGAAAATCTATGTTTTTTCATATCAACAGCTTTATGTTGCATTTTCACGTGTGTAAAGACCTACTGATTAAAATATTTACACTCTTTGGTTATCCCATACACGTTGTTTTATCAAAAGCATTGTTGTAGAAGATAATTGTTGTAGAAGAGGAGGAGAAGTCAATCTATATACATATATAAAAATGATGGCAAAAATGTATAGTAATTCATCAATTGAGAACGGCTGGACCGTTTTTGCTGAAATTTTTTTTCAGTTGTTCGTAATTGCCAGGAGAAGGTTTATGTAAAAGAAAATTTTGGGAAAATCTTCCGGAAAAGCCGGAAAATTGGAAAAACCGAAAATTGCTTTTTTGTATGGAATTTTGTGTGCAATTGTTACGAATGATTTTTTGGAGAAATAAATAATATTTGTTGGAAAATTCCGGGAAAATTCGAAAAATTTTAATACTGTTTTTCGACGAAATTTTGATTTTTGTCGTACGATTTGATAGTTTTGAACAATTTAACTTGCGAAAAATTTCGGATAATTATTCCGAAATGACTTTCCGAATGGAAACATAGATAAATTCTCGGTAGAAAACTCGGAAAATTCCGAAAAAATCGAAAAATTTTAATTTTTTCGGCAAAATTTTGCCTTTCATCGCCTGATTTAAGGTAGGTTTTCGAATGGAAAAATAGAAAATTTTTGTTGGAAAATTATGAAAAAAATGCCAAAAAAAAAATTCTTTTTTTTTCGACAAAATTTTGCATCTTATCGTATGTTTTGGTAATTTTGGGTGATGTAAATTTTAACAATTATGACTTTTCGAATGGAAAAATAGAAAAATTCTTGGTGGAAAACTCGGAAAATTTCAGATAAAAATCGAAAGATTTGGATGCTTTCGACGGAATCTTCCATTGTATCGCTTGATTTGATGATTTCAGAAGACGTAAAGGTGCAAAATTCGTTGTGTTGCTGAAGAATTTCGGATTATTGTGAAATCTATATATATAAAAGTGGTGTAAAAAATGTATAGTAATTTATCACGAGAGAACGATGGCCCAGTTGGCCCTATTTTTTTTTTAATTGGCAGGAATTTTTTATGACAGAAAATTTTGGGAAAATCCTTAGAAAAAGTCGGTAAACTTGAGTGCAATTGTTACGAAATGGCTTTTAGAATGCAAAAATAGAAAATTATTAGCGAAATACTCGGAAAATTCCAGAAAATCGCAAAAAAATTGTTTTTTTTATCGACGAAATTTTGCAGTTTTCGCATGATTTGATGATTTTGAT
This sequence comes from Muscina levida, assembly GCA_964034835.1. Classification (NCBI taxonomy): domain Eukaryota; kingdom Metazoa; phylum Arthropoda; class Insecta; order Diptera; family Muscidae; genus Muscina; species Muscina levida. The sequence goes on from OZ035884.1 coordinate 62,998,683, forward strand.
GTTGGTTGGAAAATTTAACGAGATAAATAATATCTATATATATAAAAATGGTGCAATAGTAATTCATATGGTAATTCATTAATTGAGAACCGCTGGACTGATTTTGCTGAAATTTTTTTTCAGTTGTTCGCAATTGCCGGGATAATGTTTATATGAGAGAAAATTCTGGGAAAATCCTCCGGAAAATCCTTAAATTTGCTTTTTTGTATGGAATTTTGTGTGCAATAATTATGAATGACTTTTTCAATGGAAAAATAGAAAAATTTTGTTGAAAAATTCCGGAAGATTTCGAAAATTTTTATTTTTTTTCCGACGAAATTCAGCTTTTTGTCGTATGATTGATAGTTTTGGACGATATAACTGGAAATAATTTTAGATAATTATTTCGACATGACTATACGAATGGAAAATAGACAAATTCTTGGTGAAAACTCGGAAAAACTCGAAAATTTTGGATTTTTCGAATAGGACATGGTTGTTTTTAGGGAGAGTTATTTACTAGACTAATGCCTTTAGACAATCAAACTTTGGACGACGTACGCGTTGTGCTATAATTCGTCAGAACGTCCGTAATAGTTAAACGCAAAAAGAACGTGCCAAAAAAATGAATGGAGACGTGCCCATATTGCACAGTTTAGCGCTGCACAATCACCACCTCAAATTCGACAAAATGTTACTAGAAGAAGACCAGTTGTAAATATAGACTTGAATCGCGCTGCTTTTGAATACGATTCCACAATCGCCTACCAAGATCTTCGCTGCGTTGACATCGGTCCATTGTCTGTCGTGTGCCAGCATTGCAATGCATTTAAGTACAATCGAAAACTCCCGGCATATACTGCGCTGATGGCAAGATGAAATTGCCGTTTTGACTCATCCGCCAGTGCCATTGTAACATATTCCTTTCTCTATGAAAATACAATCTAATCAAAACATTTCCTGGCAAATACACAAAAATATGAAGGATGCTTTCAAACGCCGTCATTCGGAGCCAAATTTGTTGATCAACCCGGCAACAATCCGAGTTAAAAGGTAATGGCGTCTCACAGTGGCGTGGAACAGTGAAAAAAAGCACGAACGTAGTTATGCAGTTCAGATAGTATTACTGGAGCTGAGTAAACCCCTAGCTTAGTGAAAAATATTTTTTTCACTTTATAAATAGGTCGCCAGAAAATTGTATTTCTTTTCGTTGCTTTTTTAAAAAATAACAAAGGCATACAATTTTTTTGAAATTAACTATTCTAGGAATATCTTTAGCAAAGTGTTAACTAAGCTAGGGTTTACTCGAATTTCGGGTGTTTTCGAAAAAGTCTGATTTTGTGTCATAGTGTTATTATTAAAAAGAAACATTTTTCCAATTTTTTTTTTAAATTTGCTTTCAAACATTCAGATTTACGGTAAATACACCATAAGCGGGCACTTTGTTATCACCGCAAAACGAAGAATGTCATTCGTCAAACCCGAGCGCATTGTGGGGCAAATACATGGACGAGATGGGAAACCAGCGCCAAATCGTTCGATGCGCGATGCATTCAATCGCGAATTGCAACGAGAGCAGGACTTTGATTGAGATGAGATGGCTGAAAGATTCCGAACTACTGTACCGCTGTTTAATCAGCGCAAAAGAACGTGTACTACTCGCTGATGACGGTTGTTCATGGTGGATTGAGAAGCATTTAATTTCTCGATGCTCCCAGTAATGGTATAACCCAAATTCCTATTGATGGTTTAGCTGGATTGATGACGTACCCGGCAAATTTTAACGAGTTTATGTCGTCGAAGGAGGGACTCATCATCAAAGTTTTTCACGGCTTTGCACAAAATTATAAAAATCTAGATTGGGTTAGTGAAAGGGCCATACTAGCAGCGAAGAATAAGGACGTCGATAGTTTGAATGTTATTTCAAAGTCGAATCGATAGAGACCTGAATTCATACAATCCCATTGACAGCGTGACAGATGAGAATGAGGCGACCAACTATCCGACAGAATTTTTGAACTCCTTAGATGTGCCAGGAACTCCGCCGCATAATTAACAGCTGAATTTGGGATCGATCATAATCATGCTGCGGGATCTGAATCATCCGAAATTGAAACTGATGAACAATGTGATTAAAGCGACAATCACCAAGGGCAATTTTAAAGGAGGTGAAGTCCTTATCCCATTCGATTGGCTTTTGAGATAAAAATCAATAAATCGCTAAGCCAATCATTGGAATTTTTTGGAGATCATTCTCCAATTTCCCTGCTTTTCGCACTGTCAGCTATACGTTGTTCGTTTGTCGTCAAACCGTCTTCATTGATTGTTATTGCGCCGGAAAACAAATCGAAAAACATTGTTTATCAGATTTCACTGATTTTAATTAAATTCAAATAAATTACATTTAAATTTGAACTATGTGTGTTTTAATATTACCCTGGAGCTTATATGAAGGCGTTAACTTAGGAGCGAGATGAAGTCGGCGGATCCGAAGTTGTATGGCAGAACAACGTTTGCCGGGTCAGCTAGTAAATCTATATATATAAAAAATTGCTGCAAGTGTGTTGTGACTTTATAACTCACGAACGGTCAAACCGAATTCGATCACCGAACCGAATTTGTTCGTCTGGTCGTGTAGATGGTTATCTAAAGTTTTCACGAAATCGCGTTCGTGATTTATTATTTTTCATGTCAACATGTGATTTTGTTCATATAAATAAAACAACAACAAATACGTAGGTGCCTATAAAATTGTTGTTAGAGCAGTATTAATTACAGCCAGGGTGGAAGTGGGGGGTGCCACGCCCCCTTTTCAAAATACCCTCTGCTGCAGGCTTTTCCAATATACAGATTGATACTGTTGACCTGTTGATAGTCCGTGGCTATAAAAGGTTGTGATTGGATAAAGGGGCATGGCACCGCCCATACAAATTGAAAATAAAAAGGGTTATATCTCATGAACTACCAGAGGTATGAAGATGGGATTTGGTATATATGTTGTTAGAGCAGTATTAATTACTGCCATGTAGGAAGAAGGCGGTGCCCTTCAAAATTCTCTCTGACGGCTTTTATAATAGACTGATTTATAAGAAAATTTTGGAAAGTGATACTGATGACCTGTTGTTAGTCTCTAGCTTTACTTAGCTGTGATTGGATAAAGGAGGGTGGCACCGCCCGTACATCTTGAAAGTAAAAAAGGCTATATAACATGAACTACCAGAAGTATGAAGATGTAATTTGTTACATATGTTATTGTTGCAGTATGACTTACAGTAAGGGTGGAAGGGGTCTGTGCTACACCCTTTTGACAAAAAAAGTAGCTGTTTTTAAATGAGCACAAGCCGAAAACTTCTGCGTAAAACTGACTTCCCAACAAACTATATGAAGTATTACAGAAGCAAATCTATCGTTCGTTTTTTTCGACGCGAAAAAATTGATCCGCCCTAATGAACAGGCTATTTGAAAATTAATAAGTAAAAAGTGCCGAGGTTCTGCCCACGCACCGCAATATTTAACTTTATCAAATAATGATCCGTACACCAGGCAATTTAGGACACATGGGAGCTGCGCAGACTAAAACAGTGATTTGTTTTTAATTAATTTTACAGATATGTATTTTTTAATATCTTTTCAAGAGAACGAATCGGTGATAATCCCTTTGCGAAGTTTAGGGTGCATATATTCATCCACCTGAGCAGCTTATAGAAGCCATCGACGCTTAAGACGTAAGTGTGACAGGGGTAGTAAGACATAGTTAGTATACAAACGGTTCCCGCTACTACAGACAAATATAAAAATTGAATTTTGATCTTTAGAGGAATTTCTGTATCTGATTTGTGAAAGAAGTGTTTTTTCTCTCTACATACAGACAAAACTTAATCTACATGTCGAAACTATAGATATGACTTTGAGGATTAACTTTTTACTATCGTCATAGAGCCTATGATATTTGGAATTTAAAACTTAATTAGTTAACTTCCATGTGGAAGGTTTATGTTCGGATCCCAACGAAGATTCCTAAGACAGAAAAGTAAGAATTGCTTCTGCACGGATTCCAACATATTGACATAAAAATCGTATTGCGGAAGGTTTATGTTCGGATCCCAACGAAGATTCCTAAGACAGAAAAGTAAGAATTGCTTCTGCACGGATTCCAACATATTGACATAAAAATCGTATTGCGGGTCCCACACAACCGAGCTATATTCAAGAATGGGTCTAACAAGAGATGTGAAAACATTCTTCGTAATATAGGGGTCAGAGAATTCCTTAGCCCAACGTTTAATAAATGACAGAAAGCTTTATTCACAGTAGTAATAACATGGTTATTAAAAGTTAATTTTCTATCCAATAAAATATCAAGATCGATAAATGAATCAACAAGCTTCAATGATGAACCTCCCAGAGTAAACTGAGAAATAATTGGATGAGATCTGGAAAACATCATATGTTTACACTTCTTCAGATTTAGATCCATAAGGTTAATCTTGCATCATGTATAAAAAGCATCCAAATCATATTGCAGACGAACGTGATCTGGAGCATTATCGCAAGTAATACATATTTTGACATCATCTGCGTACATTAGCATATTAGAAACGTTATAAGACACAATATCTGTGATCAATTTCTCAAACAATTTTGGAAGATTTTCAATTTTTATACCATCACCCGTAGGGATGAAGGTATATATTAGGGTGATCAGTTCGGTTTTCAGAAACCGGCTACTCGGTTTTTTTCACTCATAAAAACCGTCGGTTTTTTTTAAATCCCTGTTTTTCGAATATCGAATAATCCGGTTTTTTTTTGTCGAATCTCGGTTTTTTGGCGTTCGATATTTTTTATTTAAATTTTTTCATAATTGTGTTAAATGTGTACTCGTACATGTTTTTTCCAGTGTTTCGGCCGAACAACCTTGTTGTTATTTTTATAAATCTTCAATGTCTAATATATCGGCTGAAAAGCGAAAGAAATTACAAATGTTTGTAAAAGACCAATTTAATAAGGAGCTTAAACTTATTCATGATGTAAAGCACAGCTGGAATTCTATGGCCAATATGGTTTCTCTATTTTTAAAATTGCATAAATGTGTGAATCATACTTTATTGAACTTAGGACTGACACCTTTTAGTGAAAATGAAACTTTGTCTGTGCTTAGTGACATCCTTAAAACTTTGGAAATGTCTATACAAAAACTTTCTGCAAACTCTTCGACTGATGTTGAAGGTATTTTTAAATTTTTACTTAAACACTTTTCAACAATTCAAAACCAATTATCACTAAATTTATATGAAATTTTAAAAAGACTTAAATGAGAACGACGTGTTCAAACTCTGAATACTCTCATTTTGTATTTAAGTACGAGTAAGCTCCCAATTAGTGGCGCATTTCTAAAATATTCAAGTAAAAATGATTTTTGATTTTTTATATATGGATAAGATCGGCAAAACGACTCAAAACATTAACAGACACCTCTTATACTATAAGTCCAACTTTTATACTATAAGTCCAACATTGAGTGAAAGGGCATTTTCAATGTCGTTTTATAAAAACCAAAGAAAAAAATAGGTATACACCCACGCACTTAAATTGTATCTTATTTCTTAAATGTTACTTTAGGGAAAACTAAAGATTAATTTAAATATATTTATATAAAATCAAGTATTTACAAATTAATTGTTTTGTTTTGTTTGTTTTTGTAAAAATAACAAACTGATCTCACTAATGTTTTGCATTGTAATTATAATTAATTAATTTTTGTTATTTTTTACTAAAATTTTTTGTCAAAAATTGTGTTTTAATTTGTTATTTTGCGTACATTTGAAAACCGGATTATCCGGTTTTTTGTGAATTTCAAAAAAAGCAACCGGTTTTTTTTAAATGTCATTTTTCGAATAATTCGAAAACCGGTTTTCGTAAAAACCCGAATAATTGATCACCCTAGTATATATCATTTGATACGACCCAAAAGTGTAACACATAGAAGGAGTCACTTTAGACCCTAGGTTTCTTTGAACCAAATTCGATTCATGACTTTTTAAGTCGTTTGAGCCATGTCCGTCTGTCTGTCTGTCTGTCGGGTGGCTGTCCGGCTGGTTCGCACGATAACTTTCGAAAGACGCAACCAAATGTTTCGAAATTTTGCACGAGTTATTATTTTCTCAAAACTACTTACGGTATTGCAAATGGGCTACATGGCCCCGCCCCTTCTGGTACCTCCCATATAAATACATCATTCCGCCCACTTTAGAAATCGAGTAATAATATCAATACACCCTACGGGATCGTCCCCAAATTCTGTATTTAGTAAAGCTATAACAGGATAAAGTTTTGGAAAAAATTTTGAAAGCCCAGCCACGCCCCTTCTGGTACCTCCCATACAAATCTACCTTTCCGCCCACTATAGAGATGGAGAAATAATATCAATAAATTAAACGTGATCGTACCCAAATTCTATTTTGAGTAAAGCTATAACACGATAAAGTTTTAGAGAAAAAAATTGGAAGTCTATTCACGCCCCATCTGGTACCTCCCATACACATCTGGTACCGCCCACTTTAGAAATCGATTAATATTATTAAAAGACCTAACGCGATCGTGCCCAAATTCTGTATTTGGTAAAGTTTAAGCAGGATAAAGTTTTGGAGAAAAAATCTGGAAGTCTAGTAACGCCCCTTCTGGTACCTCCCATACAAATGTACCACTCCGCCCTCTTTAGAAATAGAGTAATAATATCAATACACTCGACACGATCGTGCCCAAATTCTGTATTTTGTTATATTATAACAGGACAAAGTTTTGGAGAAAAAATTGGAAGTCTCGACACGCCTCTTATGGTACCTCCCATACAAATGTACCTTTCCGCCCACTTTTGGGATGTAGTAATAATATCAGTACACCCAACGCAATCGTGCGCAAATTCTGTATTTAGTAAAGCTATAACAGGACAAAGTTATGGAGAATAAATCTGGAGCCTAAACACACCCCTTCACGTACCTCCCATATAAACGTACCACTACTCCGCCCAATTTCGAAATCGAGTAATAATATCAATAAAATAGAAAATTATTTGTTTTACTGAGGGTAAGGGTAAATGTAAGTCGGGTTGCCCGACTGAAACTTTCTAACTGGTTTTAATTACAAATCGATTATTTTCAATAACTCAAGACTTAAACAATATATTATATTGGGTGATGGTATTTATCAGTCAGTTTAACTGACTGAAATTTCTGTACTAGTTTTTACTAACTTCAAAGGCTCGGAATTGGCAAAGTCCAAGTGCGAAATATATGTGGAATAAAATGTAATTTAACATGGTTTAAAATAAAAGGTGGAATGTCTTAGAGAATATTTGCTCGTGTATGAACTATATACTGTTATTTTCATTGACTTATTATATTATATAAATGTAATTTATTTCATATACTTTAGTTATATAAACTAGAATGAATTGTTATTTTTTTGTTAATTAAATTTTTAATTGTTGTTTTTATTATATTTAGTTTTTTTCTTTTTGTGTTTATTTTTTAATTTTAATTCTCAGATGTTTAAGTTAAAAGTGCAAGTTTTATTTATTTTTTATAATATTATTTAAAATCTCAAAAATTGTTTTCAACAATGTTAAAAAAATGCTATTATATTTAAATAAAAAAATATTATACAAAACTAAATGTCCAGCTATTTTTGCAAAATCCAGTTTTTTTAAACCGAATGTCCAGCTTTTTCCGAATCTGGATCTGGCAACCCTAATTATATACCATTGAAAATATCTTTTTAACAACTGATAGAATATAGTCGCCTGTTCGAAAAAAATATTAAAAATATGACCTTTTTGCTTATAACTTTTGATTAAAGCAACATATGAGCATCAGTCTTTCAGCAATTTCATTTAAACTTTTATTTTCAATCTAACGATATAAAATTCTTTCCAAAACCTTAAAAATACTAAATCAGCCAGTTCCTAAAATTACACAATTATTTTATTTTCTCAAATTTCTCTTGATATTAATAAGATACTATACATTAGACCGGGTCACGAAAAAAAATGTCCAAAGTCGAGGGCAAATATTAAAGATCATTTCGAGACAACTTAAAAAAAAAATTTTTTTTCTTCCCCCACCCCCTGGAAAAACAGCCAAAATCGTTTTTTAATCACTGCTTTTTTGTTTGTGATTCAATCTTAACATTCAAGACATCGGTGTATAGGTTTCGACGAGTACTACATTTGTCCTATAGATGTCGCTGACATACGACATCATCTTGTAATGACGGCCTCACTTAGAGCAATTTCTACCCCTAAAATTTTAAAATATTTTTTCCTAGGATTAAAGTCCTTTAAAAATCAAAAATATTTTGCTTTGGAAGTATACAGTTTTATTCAAAAACAAAAAAGTTACGTATGACAAGATGTATTTACAGCATCAACACTAATATTTTTTCCTGTTGTTCGCATTATTACAGAAAATTATTGCATACTTCTCAGCGACATCGAAAAAAATTAATTAATTAATTGTGTACTTTTTAGCGCAAACACTGTTTTTAAACATGCGTCACCAATATTAAAGCAACGAAATTATAAAAATACCTGGTCCACAATGGAAGTATTAATAATAAAATATAGACATAATTTTGCACTTGTATTCTTCCCATGCAATATGCAACACTCAACATTTGTGCGAAATGTAAGTGAATCAGCGCTTAGAATGACTAATCAAAATGGAAAATTTTTGCAAAACTAGAAAGTAGTCAACGGAACTTGAGTGGCGCCAATATTTGTAATTACATACATATCTTTGCTCTTTTTGGGATTTTATTTGTAATACAAATCATATTTCGTCGGTAACTAGATAAAAAAATGAATTATCTCAAGGAAATATTTAAATTTTTTTTCGATGTCGTTAAGACTTATGCAACAATTTGAGCTACAAAGTATGGAATCGTTTTTATAAAAATTTTCCGTCAGCGCTAAAAAGTATGCAATAATTTGCGATAATAATGAAACAACAGGAAAAAATATTAGTGTTGATGCTGTAAATACATCTTTTCTTACGTAACTTTTTTGTTTTTGCATAAAACTGTATACTTCCAAAGCAAAATGTTCTTGGTTTTTAAAGGGCTTTAATCCTAGGAAAAAATATTTTTAAATTTTAGGGGTAGAAATTGCTCTAAATGAGGCCAACATTACAAGATGATGTCGTATGTCAGCGACATCTATAGGACAAATGTAGTACTCGTCGAAACCTATACACCGATGTCTTGAATGTTAAGATTGAACCACAAACAAAAAAGCAGTGATAAAAAAACGATTTTGGCTGTTTTTCCGGGGGGTGGGGGAGGAAAAAAATTTTTTTTTTGAAGTTGTCTCGAGATGATCTTTAATATTTGCCCTCGACTTTGGAGAAAAAAAAAATTTGTATGGGGACCGACCTGGTCTACTATACATGTTGGCATGTTTTTTGAAGGTTTTTTGGTGCACTATTTAAATGCAAAAAACTTTTGAATCGGTCCGCAAATGAGTTTTCCCCGAACATTTGATATTTGAAGGACCCGAGGTGACCAACTTCGGAGGGTCACACAGTGTCCCCCCACCAAGTAGGAAGCTACAAATTTCCAAGTCACCTCGAAAACACCTCAGCTTAAAACAAACACGTTTTAAAACCACTGTGCGTTGCGGCAAAATAAAAATTAATACAAATTTGTAAAATTATAGGTAAATGCACATAAACGCAAAAAAAATCTGTACTTCATGTAATTCCTGAGGTAATATGATTCAGCTGGTGTTTTGTCTCGAATGAGGTTTGGGTATACTTTTAATGTTTCGCTTTTTATAGGATGTTATGTCTCATTGAATTCATATATAGTTTGGCAACTCTGATTGAGGACAAAAATAACTGTCATGTTTATTGTTAACCTTAGTTTGTAATCTTACTTGTAATAAACCTATTGAACTGATCAAACGCGTCTTTCAATTCGATATAAAATATAATCTAAACAGTTAGAACAATTGGCGACGAAGAAAAAACTGTAATTCCATAAAAAATAGTAACAGACATCGAAATAACACAAGATGAACAAAGAACAATTTGAACAATTATTATAAGTGTTCAGTAGAAGTCAACGTAAATTGCTGCAACAACTAAATGCAAATTCGACTCTTCAACAAAAACAGCAACAGCCACAACAGCATCAGCCGCCATTACAAGTGACGCTACCGCCATTTGAGAATTTTGATGAAAATAAGAACAATTTTAAAGTATATCACCAAAGATTCGAAAATTTCCTTACAATGAAGGGCGTTTTTACAAATAAAACGCTATGCCATCAAATGTTTGTAAATTCCATTGGAGCTACACACTTCAAAATGCTTTTGTCCTTGGTTGCCCCCAAGAGTATTTCAGACCTCAAATACGATGAATTAGTGAACAAACTGGAGACACATTTGTGCCCCAAGAAAAACATGTTGGTAACTCAGCATCGTTTTCTTTCAATATATCAAAGCGAAGATCAGACATTGGCTAGTTATGTGGCATTGCTGCGGCGAGATATTAGTGAATGTGCATTTGTGTCAACATGTGTTGAGAAGGCGTTATCTTTAGAAGCTTCTAAAATTGACAGTCGCGAACTTAATTCAAAACAACCTAGCAGCATAAATGATGTCAACAAAATGCAGTGCAGGTCCACAGCTACAAATCGTCGTAGGAACCAATAAATAATTCATCGACAAGGCCACCAATGCGTTCAAGATCCAAATTAAATTACAATCAATTGGGAATCGAAAATCTTTGCATACGGTGTGGAAAAGACAACCATAAAACAACGGAATGCCGCACAAACCGACATAACCTCAAATGTAATTCCTGTGGTAAAAAGGGCCATGTTCAACAAGTTTGCATAAAAACTTTAATGAATTCTTCAAATAACAAAAACTCAGTTTATAAAAGAGACGATTATGATGATGCAGTCCACCAGGTCTATGGAATTAATCAAATTGTGGATATTCACAGCAATCAACATGAAGCCTACAAAAACGATGCAGATAAATATTTCGTAACCGTTGAAATAAATGGACGGCCTCAAAAATTTGAAGTAGACTCCGGCGTAGGATTTACATTAATTCCTAGACATCAATTCGAAAAACTAAAAATCACAACAACTTTACAACCGTCTTCAATAGCATTTCGATCCTACACAAAAAACATTGTGATTCCTGATGGTAAAATCAATGTTGAGGTGAAATATAACAATCGTTAATCAGTAGAGGAAATGTACGTAGTACCCAATGATTATGACGCTCTTTTGGGACGTATTTGGATCCGACAATTGAACATCAACATTCAGCAATTGGACAACCTATGTGTTAAAAACATAAATGATAATCAAATTAATAACTTAAATTCAATTGCAGATATCATCAATAATTTTGAACAAGTTTTTACTCAGAAGGTGGGTTGTGTGCCAAATTTCGAAGTTACGCTGCAACTTCGGAAAGATGCTAAGCCGGCTTTCTACAAAGAACGTGAAGTTCCATATGCTCTCCGTGATCGTGTTGAGAAGGAGCTTAATGATTTAAAATCATCTGGCATTATTTCCAAAGTTGAAAGGAGTGACTGGGGATCTCCTCTGGTAATTATTCCCAAAGCTGACGGTGGAGTTCGACTCTGCGTCGATTACAAAGTTGGTGTAAACCCACAAATCGTATCTGCAAATTATCCAAAACGTCGTATTGATGAAATTTTAAATAATCTCAAAGGATCAAGATTTTTCTGTCGTCTTGATTTATACAAAGCATATCTGCATCTTCGAGTAAGTCCTGAATCATGTAATATTCAAACAATATCAACACATAGAGGCACATATAAAGTAAATCGACTTTTTATTTGGAATTAAAACGGCACCATCCGAATTCAATCGTATTATTGAACAAATACTCTCCGGGTTAAAAAACACTATGTCATACTTCGACGATATCATCGTGCATGCCCAGCAAACCAAATGTCCCGAAATCGTTAAGATTTCGTTACGAATTTCGGCAAAAGAACCCGATTTCGGTACAGATTTCCGTAAGATTTCGTGCCGAAAAACGTATGGGAGGGTTGACACGATGTCTGCAGGATTCGTCGGGGGAAATTCGCTTGTTTTTGCCGACAAATCTTTCAGATATCTTATCGAATTCTGAAGTAAAATCCTTGGGAAATTCTGAAAATTTTACCGACATGTCGAGCCGATATCTGACAGAAATCTGTTATAGAATCTCAGAAAATTCTGATAGTTTTCCCGAAATTTCGTTCAGATATCTGACAGACATCTGTTATAAAATCGTAGGAAATTCTGAAAGTTTTCCCGACATATCGTGCAGATATCTGACAGAAATCTGTTAGAAAATCCTACAAAAGTCTGATATATTTGCCGAAATATTGTGCAGATATCTTTCCTCGATTATTTGTGACCCCAGAATATTTTGCAACATCTTTTCAGCTTCCCTGTTTAATTTTTTTCGAAAAGCTTGCCGCGACATTCTATTTTGTTCACTGTTTTTTTTTTTTACCTATTGTTTTACCACTTTCACTTTCTTATGTTCACCTTACAAACGTGTTTATTACTTCAATTCACTGTTGACACTCATGAAAACAAAGAACACCAAAGAATCATAAACAAATAAATCAAATTACGGTACTTGCGTCACAACGCAAAAGCAGAGACAAAATTCCCTTAGCCTGCGCATAAGCAGAGACAAAATTCCCTGAGACTGCGCACAAGCAGAGACAAAATTCGCTCAGACTGTCGGTATAGCAAAATAAACAAGAATTTGAAACGAAATCTACACGATATGTCGGAAGACATCAGCTAAAGAAGAATAAACAAATAAACTGTACTTGTGGTTTCAGAAATCAAAAAGCAATAACAAAATTCCCTAAGACTTTCGTTAAGAAATCTTACCGATTTCGTGCTGACATTTCTGCACACAAGAAATTGAAATATCCCCCAGACATTAAGCTCCGATATCGTAAAGAAACTTCTGCACAAGGAAAATAAACAATTCCCAGCCATTTCGATAAGAATTCGAAACGATGTCGGTAAGAATTTTCTTAAGAGATCAGACAATGTGCAGACTTGTCGGATATCAGCCAATGTCGGATCACTTGGTTAGCTGGGTGGTGCAACAGAAGAAGAATGCAGAAACCATTTAATTCAATGTCTCCAGCGGCTAAAAGAACATGATCTACACCTCAACAAAAGTAAATGCTAATTTTTTCAAACTCAAATCGAATATCTGGGTCACGTCGTTCAATTTAACAAAATTTCAAAATCACCAGCGAAAATTCAAGCTATAGCCAACATGCCACGTTCAGCTACAGCAGATGATGTTCGAAGATTTTTAGGTATGGTCACGTACTACTCCAGATTTACTCCTGATTTATCTACAGTCACATTTCCATTACGGCAACTCCTTCAAAAACACTCTAAATTTTATTGGTCATCAAATTGTGAATCAGCTTTTTTAAAACTTAAAGATATCATCTCTAGCGACAAGGTTTTAACGCCTTTTGACCCCGAACTACCAGTACTTGTAGCATGTGACGCAAGTCCTACGGGCATTGCAGGGGTGCTCTCACATATGGTCAATGGTATTGAACATCCGGTCGCATTCGCATCCGGTCGCATTAACGCCGGCTGAAAGAAATTTTAGTCAATTAGACCGTGAAGCTTTAGCAATTATATTCACAATCAATTACTTTTTTATGTACCTTTATGGCAGAAAATTTTAACTTGTTACCGACAATCGTCCATTAACTCGGATTTTTCATCAACACAACAAAGTGCCTGCAATAACATCAGCGAGATTACTGCGTTACGCCGAATTCCTGTCGAGTTTTAACTACGAAATAATATATAAAAAGGGATCGGAGCACACCAATGTTGATTGTTTATCTCGGGCAACACAGCTATTCGAAAAACTGTCTGCAGAAAAAATCATTAACGAAGAGGTAAATGAATTATGTTCTGTATCAATTTTTGAAATTTCAAACGAATATATTAATGCGGAAGTTTTGGCATCAGAAACGGCTAAAGATACAGATCTATCTAAACTTGTGTCAAAATTACTTAACACTGATGAAAGTGAAGACATTTATACACTTAATAACGGCATAATCTTCAAGGGCCAACGAGTTTTGATTCCCAAAAGTCTTCAACAAAAATTCTGCAAGAACTTCATCATACTCATCCTGGAATTACGAGAATGATACAACTTGCAAGAAGATATTGTTTTTGGAAAGGGATCGATCGTGATATTGAGAGAATGGTAAGGTCATGTGAAGCATGTGTCCAAGTTCAATCAAAACCTTCAAAGGCACCACTTCAACAGTGGGAGGAACCAGCTGAAAACTGGGAAAGGATACACATTGACTATGCAGGGCCATTCCAAGATAATTTTTTTCTAATCGTCGTTGATTCAAAATCCAGATGGGCAGAAGTGCGAATATTAAGAGATGCTCCTACATCGCAATCCTCAATTAATCTTCTCTCCGACATTTTTGCTACTCATGGTTTTCCCTCGATAATGGTATCCGATAATGCAACCATCTTTACTAGTGATCAATTCAAAATGTACTGCAAGAAAAATGGTATTTTTCAAAAACTTATTGCTCCAGGTCTTCCTAGTACAAATGGGTTAGCAGAACGCAACGTTCAAACCCTCAAGTGTAAATTAAAAGCGATGTCATCAGAACCAGAACCTCTACAGAAAAAAGTCAATGAAATTATGCAACGTTACCGTGCAACACCACTTAATTCGGGGAAAAGTCCAGCAGAGTTATATTTCAACAGACGCATCAGAATCCGGCTTAATGCATTGAAACCACCCATAAAATTTAAACCTACAAAACATATTCCAGGAGTCCGTCAAATAAGCGTGGGAGAAAGAGTTCAAGTTTTACACATGAGAAACAATAAAAGCGTATGGAAGACTGGTTCTGTTCTACGGAAATTCGGTGAACTTCATTATCTTGTGAAACTTGATGATGCCTTTACGCTAAAACGACATATCAATCAACTAAAATCTACTAAAGTTCAACCACGTAAAGTTAATTTTTCGCCAGATGTTGAAACCACAATTTCTAAGCAAAATACGAAAGATTATTGTCAACACCACTTCGAATCAATAGTTCCTCAGAATCAACCAGAGTTGGAAAAACAAGAAGTCGAAATTCCGAGTTGTCAGGAGCCACCTAATGAGCCTCAAACAGTCAAGAACAAGCTATTCGTAGATCTGAACGTATACGTAAAAGACCTCCTCATTTAGAAGATTACATTTCAAATAAATTAATACTCAAATATCAATTAATGTCATATTTATATATATAGATTTTATTTCTTCAAATTTCAATTTAAAATAAATTTGTATTTGAATTAGTTAAGAACGAATTTATTAGCTTCAAATAAGCGTGGGAGATTGTCATGTCCCATTTAATTTATATATAGTTTGGCAACTCTGATTGATGACAAAAATAACTGTCATGTTTATTGTTAACCTTAGTTTGTAATCTTACTTGTAATAAACCTATTGACTGATCAAACGCGTCTTTTAATTCGATATAAAATATAATCTAAACAGTTAGAACTTTATAGGATAACAAATTTATAACGATTGTTAGCGTTAAACTCGTTATTTGTAATACCCTGCAAAAATAATTTAAGTTTTACAACAAGAACAACAACAAAATTTTTTGGATTTCCACAAATCACGTATCCCCCGGGCAATGCTTTCGGATATTCGTTCTGTAGTAGCAAATGTGAAAAATCGCACTGTGGAGTAACCCTAAGTGATCGTCGATTGTATCATGATGATTTCGCAGACCAGATCACCTCCATGCTACATTCACTTTCCGCATTACTTTAACACGGGCATGTCCCACTGGGAGATGTTTCTTAGGGAGTAGTAAAGAGAAGTTACTGAAGCTTAACACAAATACTCTCCTATTAGCGATGGCTGTCCAAAAAATATGATCCAGCGCGACAAAAAAGCCGCTCTACTTAAAAAAATATTATGAAACACAAGAAAAGATAATACCTTCCCAAATGTTAATAATTTCCGCAATAATTTACGAAATGCATTTGAAATGTCCGAACCCTGTATACATATGGTGTCTCATTCTATTTGGTAGTTGTTTTCGACATACATACATATATAAGGTTGACGACACCACCATACAGGAAGTGTTAAACGACGAAACAGCGCTGTGACATTTTTACAGCTGACATGCAGATAGACATGGATTTGGATGTGGATTTATATTCGGCAAGAGACTTAGACATCTGGTCTAGCGGATAAACCCTGTAGGCGACAAAATAACCACGATGTCTTCGCGTCAAGGCTTTATATTTTCATAGTAATATAAGTAATATATATACATGAGGTCACAAGGGTCATTCTGGAGGTTATATATATATTAATTTAATAATATATATATTCCCAAGGCATAGCATGGAGCCGATTTTTCAATACACCGCATAATCCAGGGACAATTGCATAATTTCGGGTCGCACCTCAAAGTTTTCACATACCCAGTTTATGGACGTGGATAGTTTAGGGACCTTTATTATATACTAACTAGCTGACCCGGCAAACTTTGTTCTGCCATACAACTTCGGACTCGGCGAATTTTGTCTCGCTCCTAAGTTTATGTTTTTATAAAAGCTCCAGGGTAATATTTAAACACTGATAGTTCAAATTGTAATGTAATTTATTTGAATTTTATCGAAATCAGTGAAGAGCGATCTGATAAACAATGTTTTTCGATTTGTTTTCCGGCACAAAAACGAACAATTAAGACGGTTAGCCGACACGCGAACAGGCAAACTTCCAACGATTGGCTTTGTATTTACTGATTGTCATCACAAAAGCCACTCGAATAGGGAATTTAATTCGCTAGAATAAGAATAACAGGAATTCGGAAGATAATGACTTCCTTTCCTCTTAAATTTGCAAATTGTTCATCAGTTTCTTAATGAACAACCGCGTACCGTTGATGATTCAGATGATGATTTCGGATGATTCAGATTCCGCAATATGATTATGATCGATCCCATCTTCAGCTGTAAATTAATCGGCGGAGTTCCTGGCACATTTAGGGAGTTCAAAAATTCTGCCGGGTAGTTGGTCGCCTCATTCTCGTCGGTCACGTTGTCAGAGAATTTGTATGAATGCAGGTCTCCATCGACTCGACTTTCAATAATAACATTCAAGATATCGACGTCCTTATTCTTTGCTGCTAGTATGGTCCGTTCACTAATCCACACATTCCATCGTCAACAACCTTCATCAGCGAATCACACACGTTCGATTAAGCGGCATTAAACAGCGGCACTTTTGTTCGGACTCTTTCAGCCAGCTCATCTCGACCATAGTCCTGCTCTCGTCGTAATTCGCGATTGAATGCATCGAACGATTTGGCGCTGGTATTCCCAATTTCGTTAATTTCAAGATCGTAATTCGATATTTTCGTGCTAACTCTGTGCAAAATGACGCCGGCCATCTCGTCCTTGTATTTGTCCCACAATGCGCTCTGGTACGACGGCTGACACATGGCTATGATGATCGCAAACAATGTACGAATTTGATTCGCTGGAGCAGAAACAGTTGCCTCGGAGAGCGTTGAGTCTCAATGCGTATCGTTTTCGAGCAAATGCAAACATTGTCAAGCTTCTCGAAATATGGCGACTGATTGAAATGAGTAAAATTTAGACGATCCGTTTCGATCTTGACGTACATGTCAACGAAGTACTGTTTAAATTACCGGCGATATTTTTCGTTTCTTTTCCTGAAATACGAATTCGAACTTAAATGGAGAATGAAAAAAAAAGTTATGACTTGTAAAAAAACCTTTCGTTGTATTTACCATCTTTAAATTGAAGTGGCGGCCATCCTCTCCACGGCAGAACATCAAGTATTGAAGTGCAGTTGTCCACCATCCCGACGTTTGAGAACAATATCGCGTGAATTAATTTTCTCCCCAACAATCACCATTACGACTTTATTGATAGAGGAAGCATTGACTTGGCTTGCATGGCCTTCAGATGTTCAATTGTCTGATCTGATAATGTATTATGGTCGTCAAATTCGGGTTTTAACAATCTGACAAATGCGTTATGCTCATGCAGAAGATTTTGCAATTGTTCGATCATTTCGCGTTTAATCGTAACGAAATAGATCTAAATGAAAATTATAATCTTCGTTTGGTGGTGGTAACAAAGCGCCCCCGCAATGGTGCATTTACCCTTGAATATGAATGTTTAAAAGCTAATTTAAAAAATAAATGGAAGAATTGTTCATTTTAATAATAACACTATGCCACAAAATCAGACTTTCTCGAAAGTTGAGTAAACCTTAGCTTATATAACACGTCGCTAAAATATTCCTAGAATTGTAAATTTCAAAAAATTTTATGCCCTCGTTAATTTTTAAAAAAGTGAAAAAAATTGTTTTTGTTACTTTTTGAAAAAGCAACGATGTTATAATATTATTTGTAATTTACTATTCTTGACGAACTGAGCTAGGGTTTTACTCATCTCCAGTAATACTCTCAGACATGCATAACTATGTTTGTGTGTGTTTTCACTGTTCCACTGTGTAATGAGACGCCTTTACCTTATAACTCGGATTGCAGCCGGGTTAATCAACATCTTCGGCTGACGTCAACTAACGTCATTGGAAAACATCCGTTATATTTTTGTTTCACGTAAAATGTCTTTTTACATTAAAAAAAATTCACAATAATCCGAAATATTCCAAGCATTATAACGAATTTTTCACTTTACGTCGACTGTAATCATTAAATCAAGCGAAAAAATCTAATTTTTTCGAGTTTTTCCGGAATTTTCCGAGTTTTCCATTCGAAAACTGATTAGGAATATTTATCCAAAATTTTCACATTAACATTGTCAAAAATTACACTGTGCTACACACAAAATATACAGGGGTTCTCATGTAGCATTTCTGTAAGACTGGAGTCCATAGAGTAAAGTGATACTTTTAGTTTTTCTCGGTCACTTCGTTAAGTAATGTTTTTATAGCAAATTAAGTGAAATGGCGATATTTCTAAAATTACAAGTTTCAAAATTCATAAGTCTTCTCTTTGTAAACCGACTTTCAAGAGCTTACATCTGTTGTAAAGCTATGACTTTTACCTTTTATTAAAAAAAAGAATTTTGAAAATCGGTTAAAAAATAGTAAAACGGTGGCTGTTTAAGAAAAACAACCCCGGAAAAAAGTTGCGAATTCTCATTTTCCCAACGCTCTCAATTGATCATGAAGCAGCGCAATGTATATTTTTTATTTTTGTATTACGCTGTATTAAAGTAGCTTTCAAAAATAGGTAAGTTTTTAAGAATCGGTTGAAAAATGAAAGAGTTATGCCAATTTTTGTAATAACATGTTCGCGTCATTTTGTGGTTTTTCCTTAGAGTGTGTGTGTCACTTTGTACAAATACATATGACGAATACGTATCACAACAAGTCATTTCACAATGGTCCCTCCGAGCAAATACGTGGCCAAAATTATTTTTTTTTACGTTGTGTTTTACCATTTTTGTCGTTACACACAAATTAAAGACACATCAAAGTCATACGGTGTTTTTATAAAAATATAACAAATTTAAAAAAAAGTTGTAATGAATAATCTTACCCATAGTAAGTACTTAAATAATTCCCTATAACAAGTTTGAAAAAAGAAAGATAAATAGGAAATAATTCACCTTGTTTACAAGCATATTTAATTTTATAATTTTTCACTTTAATCAAATTGATTTAAAGTTTAAAAAAAAAGTCCAAGTTTGTCCAGCATAAAATTAACTTTTAAAAACAACATGTGATCTGCTCAACTATATTCTTTAATTACATCTTGCGAATACTTGCGATTATTAAATGTATATGCAATTTTCTAAACAACCTTCGCTTCAAAAATATGAAGACGAATATGACAAAATATGAAGAATATGAAGACGAATTCGAAAATGGTAATATAATATAAGAGAGCAAGCTAAACTTAACTGACACTTAATGTATAATTTTATTTTCACAGAATAAAAATAAAATTTTAATTGAATTAATATTTGTTTTTATTCGTTAATTATAAGCTAGCGAAGCAGAAAGCAGATTTGGATCAATTAGGAAGAAAAAGTTATACAATTGACAACATATAACAATATTAATTTATTTCTGAACAAAAATTATAATTTTCTTAACTTAAATAATTTTGGCCAGAAAAAATTGATTTGAAACCATTGTGCATTTGTACTACATATTCCAAAGAATGACGAAAAATATATTACAAAAATTGGCATAACTCTTTCATTTTTCAACTGATTCTTAAAAACTTACCTATTTTAGAAAGCAACTTTAATATAGCGTAATACAAAATTAAAAAATATACATTGCGCTGCTTCATGATTAACTGAGAGCGTTGGGAAAATGAGAATTCGCAACTTTTTTCCGGGGTTGTTTTTCTTAAACAGCCGCCGTTTCACTATTTTTTAACCGATTTTCACAATTCTTTTTTTTAATAAAAGGTAAAAGTCATAGCTTTACAACAGATGTAAGCTTTTGAAATTCGGTTTACAAAGAGAAGACTTATGAATTTTGAAACTTGTAATTTTAGAAATATCGCCATTTCACTTAATTTGTTATAACAACATTACTTAACGAAGTGACCAAAAAAAAATAAAAGTATCACTTTACTCTATGGACTCCAGTCTAACAGAAATGCTGCATGAGAACCCCTGTATATTTTTTTCCTTCACATTTGTATCACTGTGTTATCAAATCATTCGTTAAAATGCAAAATTTCATCGAAAAAGAAAAAATATTTTTTTTTTTTCATTTTCCGTAATTTTCCAACTAAAACTTTTCCTTTCGAAAAGCCACTACGGAACAGTTGCATACAAAATATGACACAAAAATTCAATTTGAGATTTTCATCAAATCAAGTAAAACAATGCAAAATTTCGTCACAAAAATCCAAGTTTTTTGAGTTTTTCCGCAATTTTCCGAGCTTTCCATTCGAAATTAATTTCGGAATAATTATAGGAAGTTTTTCACAATTACATCGTCCTAAACTAACAATTCATACGACAAAAAGCAAAATTTCGTCGAAAAAAAAGTTAAAATTTTTCGAATTTTCCAACAAATTTTTTTTTTTTTATTTTATTTTCAAAAAGTCATTCGTAACAATTGCTCACAAAATTCCATACTAAAAGGCAATTTTTGATATTTCTAATTTTCCGACTTTTCCGGAAGATTTTCCCAAAATTTTCTTTCACATAAACCTTCTCCTGGCAATAGCGAACAACTGAAAATAAGTTTGAGGAAAATCGGCCCAGCCGTTCTCAATTGATGAATTACTATACATTTTTGCCACCATTTTTATATACATATATAGATATTTTTACATAAATTGATTCCTCTTTCATAATTTTTGGGTCTAGGAGCTTAAATTTATCTATATATGGGTAAATCCGAAATTGGACCTTACTTATTCAAAAATGAGGTTGAATTAACAGTTACGGTAAATGGATTGCGCTATCGAGTGATGATAAACGATTTTTTATGGTCGGAGTTGGATTGTATTGATCTGGACAATGTTTACTTTCAACAAGACGGCACTACGTGTCACATAAGCAACGAAACCATTGATCTTTTACTGGAAAAGTTTCCGGACGGTGTTATCTCTCGAAGAGGTGATCACAATTGGCCACCGAGATCTTGAGATTTAACACCCTGCGACTTCTTCCTTTGGGGCCACGTGAAAGAAGATCTACGCCAACAGTCCAGCGTCGATTCAAGACCTCAACGGTAAAATTTGTGATTCTATCGAGGACATAGGGCAACCACTTTGCGATTTGGTTATGATAAATTTCATGAAAAGGATATGGTCCTGTGAGCGTGCTCGTGATGGTCAATTGGCTGATGTTATTTTTCATTATTAACGGCATACCTTCCACTTTATTATGAAATGAACATCTGATCATTTATCTCAAAAAATTTAATATATAATTGTACCAAAATAACAAGAGTTTATATCGAAAGAATCAAGACAATAAAATTTGGTAAAATATGAGTCGAAAAAGTACAGTTTTAAAAATCTGTTGGCACCATTTGAACTACTTAACGCAATGCATATAAACAAGGTTGCCCAGGGCCCGCTTTAGCCTTAGTCCGCCACTGCTTTCACAAAGCACAAACAGAGACTGATCCCAATAAACATTGATGTAAACCGGCTTATAAATAAATGTTTTCCAAAAATTTAAGTTTATTTTTCCAAATTTGTTTGCGAAAATTTCGTTTTCCAAACCTTCGGTAAATTATATACAAACACTTTGTAAAACATTTGTAAAAAAAGAAATATACAATTGCCCAATAAAAATTGATGTAAGCTGGCTAATAAACATATGTTTTCCAAAGATTTTTGTTAATTTTATCCAAATGAGCCTGTAACACATTTTTAAAAAATTAAAAATACAATGCTTTTGTAAGCTCTCCTAAGAAGGCGATCTAGGTTAGTCAGAAAACAGTATTTTTTATTTACAAATTTCGTTTCGTCTTTGCATTTAGTATCGTTTGTTGCTGCTGAATAATTGACGTGTTTCGAGTAAAAAGTAAAAATGGCTTTTAAATATAAAAAAGGGTACGGAAAAGAATTGGTGAAATAATATTTCAATTTCAAAAAATTGTGGTCGATTCGAGAAGAACTGCTGGCGTAAAATATTAACGGCAAAATTCGATAAAAAATATTCTTGGATGGGAACAGCGACCAAAAAAAGTAAGTTGTTACAACACATATAAAAGTAGATGGTTTATAATATCAAAATAATTTTTTAACTTTTGAATAGATCCTACAATAAAGCGTGGCTTGGAAGAAGTCCAATTGAATTAATTAATTTTTATAATTATATGTAACATTAATAAATAAAAATTTTAATTTTATTATATGGATTAATAATGTAAATATTTATAAAATATCAAAATAATATGTTAGTTAATATTTTTATTTAATTTTCAATTAATGAATGTTAGTTAATATAATAAATTTTAATAAGTATCAATTGAAAGAATTTTTGTTTTAACTTTGAAATGTTCCAATTACTGGATAAGCGAAATGAATTCCTTATTGTACAATTGTATTCATGTTGCGAAACTTAATAATGCAATGCATAATAAATGAGCACACTTACTCATACAGAGATTTTAAGCATATTAATTATAATTTATTAGAAGAAAGAATTTATGATACTGACTGGGATAGCATTTTTTACATTCCATCAGTAGACGACAAGCTTTGTTTTTTTCAAGACAACATCTTAAATATTTTTATGTTGCCGTTCCTCTTAAAACGCGAGTAATTACGGTTAAGGCTAGACCTTGGTTCTCGGACACGATCAAGCATGCAATTATAAAAAGGGATATAACTTAGTCAAGATGGAAGCGTTTTAAAACACCTGAACTGCGAGATGAGTATTGTGCTGCCAGAAAAGAAGTAAACAGGAAAATTAAACAAGCTAAAAGCGAATATTTTTCAAGTAAATTCTTACTTGCATTGGACTCCAAACAAAAATGGAAAACAATCCGCGAAATTGACATTGGAAAGCAACATAATAATAATTGCCAGGTTGATGTCAACATGCTCAACACTACTTTTACCAGCACTCCTACTGTCGTAGTAAACAACAACTTTTACAATTTTGGAAATATTTTGCAAAGTAATACAACGGACTTTGAATTTACTACTGTAAATAACATTGATGTCTTATCCTGTTTTTCTGAGTTAAATCTAACGCCACAGGTTACGACAATATTGATCCGAGGTTCCTACGAATCCTTCTGCCGTTTATTTTAAATTGTATAACGCACTTTTTTAATACCATCATTACCACTAGTACATTTCCAACAATGTGGAAACATGCTAAAATTTTACCAATCCCGAAATCTAATAATGAGTACAGACCAATTGCCATACTTTGCTTTCTCTCTAAAGTATTTGAAAAGCTCCTTCACAAACTAATCAGTGGACACTAAGGTGGGTCGCACTTCATACAAATAAAAAAAGTTTTGCCGGTCACCCCCTAGAATGAAAGATAATTTAAAAAGGAATTGAAAAAAAATTTTATTTTTTTTTGCCACGCCCCTTGACCCCGCGCATTGAGTTTTTTGTTTCCTGTGTCTCCATTTATAGTCCGATCGTAATGTGTGACATATCAATGTTCTTGGACTGACAACAGCTACATTTTCTTCTCTGATCACTTTTGACTCCGACATCAAGTTCTAGAAATTTCTACCGGAATCTCGGTTTTTACCCCCCTAAGTAAAATTTTTTTTGCAACGATAAAAAAGTTTTTTAAATTCCATGATATTTTCTCTTTTACCGTATATGTTTTTATTCATAAACAAAAAAGCACAACGGCACAACTTTTTTTATCGACCCACCCTAGTGGACACCTCAACTCTAATTCACTAATGCATGAAAAACAATCAGGTTTTCGTCCAAACCACAGTTGTACTAATTCTTTATTGGAAGTATCTGAAAACATAAGAAATGAATTAGAAGATCGTCATATTACTTTTCTAGTCCTTTTGGACCACTCCAAGGCCTTCGATACGGTAGATCACACTAGATTATGTATGAAGTTAAATCATTTTTTTAATTTTGCGCCCACTGCTGTAAAGCTTATACAATCCTATCTCTCTGGCCGCACACAATCTGTGCACGCATCTAACTGTGTTTCTGAAAAACTTCCATGTACAAAAGGAGTACCACAGGGATCAATTTTAGGGCCCATACTGTTTTCTGTATACATAAACGACTTGCCGCAACAATTGTCATTTTCTAAAATACATATGTACGCTGATGACGTACATATATGTATAAAATAAACTTGTGTAATAGTTTTCTCTCTTCTTTCTCTCCTTATATTGTTAAAACGATAAACGATTTTATATTTATTTTTATCATTTTTCTTTTAATTTTACTTATTTATTTAGCTTTAAAACCTTTTTTTGTTACAAAACATTTTTTAACCTTTTAATTCCTGTACTGTAATTATACGAAAATTTCTTGCTGTACAGGATATAAAATAATAAACAAATACAAATAAGTTGGAAAGCTTGTGGTAAATTTATGTATTCATTTATATCTAATTTGGAAATAAATGAAAACATAAATTTACCACAAGCTTTCCAACATCTTTATTATGTATTGCATTATATATTTTATTTCCAAATATTTTCCAAACATTAATACCATTGTACAATAGGGAACCCTTGCTTATCCAATAATTGAAACCTAACAAGTTACAATGTTTGTGATAAAGATTTTCCAAACATTATGGTTACTAATGTAAGGCTAAAGTAAGTTTATAATGTTTATTTGAATCGTTTATTTACCATAAAATTTAAAGTGTATTTTGGGGAACCACCGAACTATGCAAGTGATAACTGGAACAGGTTGCACACTTAATTTTTTTTTAAATTCGGTAGAATCGACAAAACACATCGGTAGATTTGAATGCAAATCGGTAGAAAGTGCTTTTTATTTAAAGAAACGTAAAAAATAACAAAATATACACATATATATATGTATTTATTGTGTGTATAAAAAATATAAATAACAGAAAATCAGTTTTTTTACATATCTATGTTTTGTAAAGTTACTAGTGGGCCCGGAAATGCTTCGCGATTGCATATTACTTTAAAAAAATGGGCGTAAAAGTAGGCGTGGTCGAAAAAAGTACCCTATAAATCATGCCAGAGTCCTAGTTAATGCTGTGAAAATTTCAGGAAGATCGGTCCAGAGGTTTGGTGTCCTATAATGTTCAAACAAATAAATAAATAAACAAACACACATTCCATTTTATATATACTTACTTACTTAGCTGGTACTTCTATACAATCCCATTGGATTATATACCGCACGTAGAAAAATATTATAAGCGCCTCGATCTTCTGCGCTTCTTCTCCAGTTAGTCACACCGAGTTCTGTAAGGTTCTCAGTAACCTGGTCTTTCCAACGGAGTTTTGGTCGCCCTCTTCTGCGCCGTCCATCGAGTTCATTGTCGAAGACTTTTCGAGCTGGAGCATTTTTCTCCATGCGTACAACATGACCTAGCCAACGCAACCGTTGCACCTTAATGCATTTGACCACGTCAATGTCAGTGTACAGCTCATGATTCATACGATGCCGATACTCTCCGTTAACGATGATGGGCTCATATATTTTACGGAGTATTTTTCTCTCGATTACCGCCAGAACCGATTCATCCGCTTGTGTCATAACCCAGGATTCCGAGCCATACATTAAGACAGGTAGAACCAGTATCTGGTATAGCTGGAGTTTTGTTCGTCGAGAGAGTGCTCTGTCATTGAAACGCTTGCTTAGTCCGTAGTAGCATTTATTTGCAAGCAGGATTCTTCTCCGGATTTCTAGGCTGACATTATTTTCTTTGTCAATGGCGGAGCCTAGGTAGACAAAATTACCTACCACCTCGAAATTATAGTTGTCAACGTTCACGCAGTTTCCCAAACGAGTAGATTCTTTGTTCGTTGAAACTAATAACTTAATAACTTCGTTTTGTCCTCGTTCACCGTTAGGCCCATTTTCGCTGATTCCTTCTGTATACCTGAGAAGGCTGCGGTCACATCCCGCAGTTTTCGACCGATGATGTCTACGTCATCAGCGTACGCGAGTAGCATGTGGCTTTTGTTGAATATAGTGCCACTCGTGTTTACTGCAGCTTTTCTCATTATCATCCATCACAATGTTGAAGAGATCGCACGATAGGCCGTCGCCTTGTTTTAGGTCTCGTCTGGTATTGAATGGCTCCGTAAGGTCCTTGCCAATCGTCACTGAAGACTTCGTGTCAGTCAGCGTCATTCCGCAAAGGCGTATCAGCTTCGCTGGAATTCCAAACTCAGCCATGGCTTCAAGTAATTTCTTCCGTATCGGGCTGTCGAAGGAAGCTTTATAGTCGCCATAAAGATGGTACGTGACGATCTGTTTCTCTTGGATCTTTTCCAGGATCTGCCGAAGTGTGAAAATCTGGTCAGTTGTTGATTTTCCAGATCTAAAGCCACACTGATAAGGCCCGATCAGTTTGGATAACACTGGCTTTAGTCTTTCATATTGCACACTCGACAGGACCTTATATGCGATGGGTAAACGGCTGATCCCGCGGTAGTTGAAGAATAAAAAACAGTAAAACGAAGAAAAAACAGTACATTTTAAATAAAACATAAACGGACACCCTTAAAAAAGATTTTGTATGGAAGGTGAGAAAAGTATTCGTCCGATCTTGATCATCTTACAACGTAAGCCCCTATTATAGAATTAAAGCCTGCATATAAAATTTCAGCTCGATATTTCCTAACCTATGGCTGTAATCGCGGGGGCAGTTAGGCGAAGACCCCCAAAAAGGGGGTGTTTGAATGGGAGGTGGGAGTAGTTTTGACCATCCTTGCTCGTCTTAAAAAGTAGCCTAAGCTTAAAGGATAGAATCTTGCGTACAAAATATTAGCTATATGCCTCTTAAAATAAATCTGCAATGGCAGGGACAGACCCCAAAAACGGGAGAGTTTGTATGCGATGTGAGAGTAGTTTTTGACAGATGGGTCTCATCTTACTACTCAACCTCCACCTAGTGTAGGGGAGCTTGCATACAAAATTTCAGCTTGATTACCATTAAACTACGGCTGTAATCGCAGGGACAGACCCCAAAAAGGGGGAGTTTGTATGGGAGGTGGGAGTAGTTTTTGACCGATCGGGCTCATCTTAGAACTTAACCTCCGCTTTGAGGATAGAAGCTTGCATTCCAAATTTCAGCTCGATATCTCTTAAACTGCGGCTGTAATCGCGGGGACAGACGGTCACCTTTAAATCGACTCAGATTTCAATGCTGATCATTTATATATATATGTTGTCATACCTACCACGCCTTCTTATGGGAAGAACAAAATGAATATACCCTTCACTACGTTCATGCGCCTGGTGAAGGGTATAAAAATGGCCATGAAAGTAATATTCTTGGACAAAATCATGAAAAAAATGGAAAAATGGTCCAAAATTTGGACAAAAATGCCCGTAACTTTTGAACCGTTGGACCAATGTTGGAGATTTTTTTTTGTAAATAGATCAAAATTGATCATCTTTCCAACGCGCCTACCGATCTATAGTTTTTGAGTTATGGATGTGTACGTGTAGGTAATATTTCATACGAACGTCAATTTGGGAAAAAAAATCTACCAACAAAAAGTAGGGCACTCGATTTTAACGATAGGGGTATGGTTCCTTGTGCAAATTTTCATGGAATAACCCATAGAATACGGAAATCATAGGGAAATTGTCGAAATATAAATCGACCCGCCCTAGTATATATATATATTTATACCATCACCCTTAGGGATGAAGGTATATATCATTTGATACGGCCCAAAAGTGTAACACATAGAAGGAGTCACTTTAGACCCTAGGTTTCTTTGAACCAAATTCGATTCATGACTTTTTAAGTCGTTTGAGCCATGTCCGTCTGTCTGTCTGTATGTCTGTCTGTCTGTCTGTCTGGTGGCTGTCCGGCTGGTTCGCACGATAACTTTCGAAAGACGCAACCAAATGTTTTGAAATTTTGCACGAGTTATTATTTTCTCAAAACTACTTACGGTATTGCAAATGGGCTACATGGCCCCGCCCCTTCTGGTACCTCCCATACAAATACATCATTCCGCCCACTTTAGAAATCGAGTAATAATATCAATACACCCTACGGGATCGTCCCCAAATTCTGTATTTAGTAAAGCTATAACAGGATAAAGTTTTGGAAAAAATTTTGAAAGCCAAGCCACGCCCATTCTGGTACCTCCCATACAAATCTACTTTTCTGCCCACTATAGAGATGGTGAAATAATATCAATAAATTAAACGTGATCGGAACCAAATTCTCTTTTTAGTAAAGCTATAACAGGATAAAGTTTTGGAGAAAAAAATTGGAAGTCTGTCCACGCCCCATCTGGTACCTCCCATACAAATCTGGTACCGCCCACTTTAGAAATCGATTAATATTATCAAAAGACCAAATTCTGTATTTGGTAAAGTTTAAGCAGGATAAAGTTTCGGAAAAAAATATGGAAGTCTAGACACGCCCCTTCTGGTACCTCCCATACAAATTTACCACTCCGCCCACTTTAGAAATAAGGTAATAATATCAATACAATCGACACGATCGTGCCCAAACTCTGTATTTTGTTATGTTATAACAGGACAAAGTTTTGGAGAAAAAATTGGAAGTCTAGCGACGCCCCTTATAATACCTCCCATACAAGTGTACCTTTCCGCCCACTTTAGGGATGTAGTAATAATATCAGTACACCCAACGCAATCGTGCTCAAATTCTGTAATTAGTAAAGCAATAACAGGATAAAGTTATGGAGAATAAATCTCGAAGCCTAACCACACCTCTTCTCGTACCTCCCATACAAATGTACCACTCCGCCCACTTTCGAAATCGAGTAATAATATCAGTATAATAGAAAATTATTTGTTATACTGAGGGTAAGGGTAAATGTAAGTCGGGTTGCCCGACTGAAACTTTCTAACTGGTTTTAATTACAAATCGGTTAATTTCAATAACACAAGACTTAAACAATATCTTATATTGGGTGATGGTATTTATCAGTCAGTTTAACTGACTGAAATTTCTGTACTGGTTTTTTTAAGCTCCTACTAGCCATACCCTCGACACTCGACGCATGGTAGTCGCGTGTTCTACCCACTATGCCACGGCCGGTCCCGTTGATGAAAATTGATGAATATAATGTTTCAAGAAAATTAATGCTGCATACAAGGTAACGTTGCAGTTAGTACTAACGCATGCTGTGATGGAACAGTATAAGAAGAAACCCCTCTTCAAAAGTAAAGGTGGTTAAATTGTAAGGGTCGATGTTGAATTTGCACCACACTTCATCAATCATCACATTCATCAAGTTCTTTTCTGCATTTCATTTGGCATTTCTTAATTTCAGACTAACTCAATTTTAACCATGGAAAGATAAACAATCGAGCAACGCGTTAAAGTTATTTAGGATTACTATGAAAATGATTATGAAATGAAATGATAAGGAACTATTTATGGCTCGAATTGGAAGATATGAATGTGGACGATATGTTTCAAAAGGACGGTGCTACTTGCCACACAGCTAACGAAACAATGACTTGACTTCAATGACCGTGATATTTTACATGATGGCGATGTCAATTGGCCGCCAAGATCATGTGATTTGACATCGTTGGACTTCTTTCTTTGGGGTTATTTGAAAAAAAGGTGTACGTCGATAAACCAGCAACAAGTCAAGAGCTAAAGGATGTGATAATTCGGCACATTATCGGCATAGAATCTCAAATATTCCTCAGCGCCATCGAAAATATGAACTATCGAATGGAGGTGTGCTGCAGAGGACGTTGCGGCCATTTGGCCGATATTTTGTTCCAAACATATTTGAACCATACCAAAATCTATATATATGTATAAAAATGAATTGATGTGAGTTGGTCTCGCTGAAATTCAGAAATGGCTGTAGCGATTTCCAAATTTTTTTTGTTTTGTTTGCTATAATTTGCGATTGGTTTAAAATATAAAAAAAAATATGGTGAAAGTGGTCGGTGCCACGCCCCCTTTTCAAAAATCGTTCTGACGGCTTTTCCAATAGACCCATTGATACGAAAATCTTACCATATTTGCTTGCGATTGGATGAAGGGGCGTGGCAGCGCCCATGCTACTTGAAAATTAAAAGGGCTATATCTCATGAACTATCTGAGGTATGAAGATGAGATTTGGTATATATGTTCTTGGAGCAGTATTAATTACTGCTATGAAGGAAGTGGGCGGTGCCACGCCCCCGTTTCGAAAATCGCTCTGACGGCTTTTCTATTAGACCGATTTATACGATAATTTAAGAAAGTGGTACTGATGACCTGTTGCTAGTCTCTGGCTGTACTTGTTTGTGCTTGTATAAAGGAACGTGGCACCGCCCATACAACTTAACTATCTCATGAACTATAAGAGGTATGAAAATTTAATTTGTTACATATGTTATTGTTGCAGTATGAATTACAGTAAGGGTGGAAGTGGGCTGTGCTACACCCTTTTAAAATAAGTAGTTATAATTGTCAAAATTCCACAGTATATTGCAGTTCGCCCAGAGATATGAACAGTAAGGTGGGCCAATTTTTTTTATTTGCAAAAATCGTATACTATCGGAATCTACGATGAATTGTTAGAAAATTTCACTAATAAACTTTGTGTCTAAAGTCAATTTCTAGCTCGCGCTGGGAACCTTGAAGATTTCAGATTGAGAATTTTTGTTGTTTTTAAATGAGCACAAACCGAAAACTTTAGATATATATTTTTTGAGACCTTCTGCGTAAAACTGACTTCGCAACAAACTAAATTGCTTATTCACTAAAAAATATCTCCACCAGAAATCTTCATGCTTCTCAGTGTGAAGTAGGAATCAATAGTTTCTTAGTGAAATTTGCTAGATTCCAATATTGGTATACGATTACCAAGTTTTTTCGACGCGAACAAATTGATCCGCCCTAATGAACAGGCTATTTGGAACTAAATAAGTAAAAAGTGCCGAGACGCCAAGCACTTCAATATTTGACTGTTATACTGTATCAAATAATGGTCCGTACACCAGGCAGTTGACGACATATAGTAGCTGCGCGGACTATTTCAATTATTTTTCAGGAGAGCGAATCGGTAATAAATCCTACAGATAGAAAAATTAACTATATTCATTGGAGTTGGACTTGAAAAGAAATTTTGTTTGGTTGGGGCACAATATGAATTTGTATAGTATGTCAGAGGTAATATTAGCAAACATTTGTAAATAACCTATGTAAAATCTAAATCTAGCTGTCATACTAATGAGTTGTTATAGACTTTGGCAAATTTGTTTTCAAAATGCGCGTTCTGTTCGCCATACTTTTTTTGTACTTTTCGACACAAAGTATTTTTTTTTGTACCAAAGTACTTTTTTTATGCCAAAAAGTACTTTTATTGGCCCAAAAACACTTTTTGCTGCACAAAGTACTTTTTTTACCACAAAGTACTTTTTTTGTACCAGAGTGTTTTTTTGTACCAAAGTTCTTTTTTAGGACAAGAAGTACTTTTTGGTATAAAAAATTATTCCGGTACGAAAAACAGTGCTTTGTGCGAAAAAGTACTTTATGTACAAAAAAAGTACTCTGGTACAAATAAAGTACTTTGTGCAACAGAAAAGTTTTTTTGGCGAATGAAAGTATTTTTTTGCATAAAAAGGACTTTTGGTACTCTCTCGAGCTGGCTCTTGTTGGGCTCCTGGGTCGCAAGCCAGTTCTTTTTGGGCTCTTGGCACGCGAGCATACCCAATTTACCATTTGGGTATTTACTAGAGATGGGCACGTAAGTAAATTTGACTCACGTTCACGCACGCTCACGTGATTGAAATTGTCAATCATGCACACTCATGCTCAAAAATTTTCTCGCTACTCACGTTCTCGTGAGCGTGAATCACGACAATCACGCCAAATAAAAAGTAAAAAATGTTATTGTTATGTTTCTGTAATTACACTATGCAACAAATGAAGACTTTTTGCAAAATAAGTACAAGAACTTGACAGTATAGGTTCGATTAAGTTATAGAAGGGAAATAAAACCATATACTCAGTTTGGCGAGATTGTTGACCAATTTTTTTATGGACCCCAAAAGATTCTCGATGAATAACTTAACTATTTGGCAACCGTTTTTGACAAACAGGTATGCGTTTCACTCACGAAAGCATGTATTTTGTGAATAAAATAGTAAACATTAGGGTGTCCTTAGAAAATAGTTGCTACAAACTTCGTCAAACTAAAAAAATAGTGAAAAAAAAATTTCAGTCAGGTAAACTGACTGATAAATAATAATTCCTAATTACCAAATTTGATTATCCTTCAAGTGCCGGTTTAGAAATTATGGGAGAAATATTAATTTTCCAAACAAGGTCATTTTGTATGGGAGGTACCAGAGGGTGATCCGATATAATCCGTATACATTCCTGATTCAAATTATCATAACTGTACAACTTACGCAAAATTTGACTGTATTCACTGTTCTTAAAAAAATATATGTATGGTTTTAAAATTATGGGGGTATGTTCGGTATTTTGTATGGGAGGTACCAGAAGGGGTGCGTCAAATAGTTATGTTTTGTAAGGTTTTGCTTAATATCACAAGATAAATTAATTGACCAATTTTCATTACCCCCCAAGTGTCCGTTTGGAAATTATGGGATAAATGTTAATTTTTCAAAAATAGGTAATTTTGTATGGGAGGTACCAGAAGGGGTGATCCGATATAATCCATATTCATTCCTGATTAAAATTTTCATAACTGTACAAGTTACGCCAAATTTGACTGAATTCATTGTACTTACAAAAAAAGATATGTATGTAGGACTATGAGGGTGAATTCGGGAATTTGTATGGGAAGTACCAGGAGGGGTGTGTCAAATAGTAAGGTTTTCTGAGGTTTTGCTTCCTATCGCAAGATAAATTAACCGACCATTTGTCATTATCCTCCAAGTTTCCGTTTGGAAGTTATGGGAGAAATATTAAATTTGCAAAAATAGGTCATTTTGTATGGGAGGTACCAGAAGGCGTGAACCGATATAGTTCATATTCATTGCTGAGTCCAGTTTTCATATGCAAACAACATATAGAAAATTTGAGTGAATTTAGTTTAGTAACAAAAAAGATATGTATGTAAAACTATGAGGGTCAATTAGGTCATTTGTATGGGATGTACCAGAAGGGGTATGGCAAAGGTTTCGGTTTTCATAGTGTTTGTCTACTTTTGCAAGATAAATAAACTGACCAAATTTAAATATCCTACGATCGTCCGTTGGGAAGTTATGAAAGAAATATAAATTATTCAAAAATAGGTAATTTTGTATGGGAGGTACCAGAAGGGGTGGGGCTATTCTGCCCATTTTCAATCCCATAAGTTCGTTTTGAAAAATATTAATACTGGTAAATTTTCATACTGATCCTTTAAGGTTTACTCAAGTTATCCTGCTGACCAGCCATCCAGCCAGCCAGACAGACGGACATAGCTCAATCGTCTTAAAAAGTCCTGAAACGAATTTGGTCTTAAGATACCTGGGATCTAACTCGTCTCCTTTAATGCGTTACACTTTTTTTCGTATCAAATGATATATACCCTCATCCCTAAGGGTGATGGTATAAAAATTTGCAATTTCTAGGCAAAACAGAACGATATGACGGGACGGGATATGACGGAAAGACAACAGTCTCTTTTTTCCAAATCCACTGAGTAATTTGAAATCTGTTGATATTCAACCACATTACTGGCTTTTATGTGCGGAAAGGTACGAAAAACCGGTCTCATAGTAGTCTTTATGAGCAATTAAGGGTAAGGATCGGATTGTAATGATATGTTCACGAAAGTCGTTCAACGTTACCGTGGCCAAAGTTTGGCGAACATTGTTAGTGAAAAATTTGGACTCCTTCAAAGTAATATTGCAAAAAGGGGAAAAAAATAATTTCTTCCTCAATTTTTTTAAAAAATATGCACAAATAAGTAAAATGTTTGGAATACATTTTTTATAATATTTGTGCGCAAAACTCACAGCTACATTATTACAGAATATAGTTTAGCGCTATCATGAAGTATCTGTTAGCTGTTGGGCAAAAACAGATGACACATTTAGCCTTTTGGGGTCCGTAAAAAAAATTGGATACCAATCTCGCTAAACTGAATGTAGGGTTTTATTACCCTTCGATCGTATAAGGTCTTGTTTTTTTTCACTGTTGCACTGTGTTATGTGCCTTCTGTTATAGTTTAATTTTAATTTTTAATTTTTTCAATTTAAGTTTTAAAAATATAATAGATTAATATGGAAATAAATAAATCAAAGAACTCATGAATACATAACATCAAAATAAAATATAATAATTTTATTTATTTTATTTTACAATAAAAATTATTCTAAGAATTTTTGTGTAAAAATAAAATTTTTAGCGACATTTTCTTCACTTAAACGACTTTTTTTCTTCTAATATTCTTTCTGACGTAGAAAACACCCTATTCACTTGCAGCCGAACTGCTTGGGATAGATGTTTTAAATTTAGTTATGACTTTTGGTTCACACATTTCTTCTGAGCAAATTTTACAAAGTTTTTCGTACCATAAAACGCATTTGCTTATTGTTGGACTTTGAGCAATCTTTGAAAAGATTTTAAAAAGTTAAAATCTATTAAAGCTATCTTAATAGATTAAAAAAAATATTTTCCTTTTTTTTGGGTGTCTGAATTGTAATTCCTATAGTTATAAATATCATGATTTCAAATATGTTATCAGATTTTTTTCATCAGGCACAGTTTTTTAGTAATTTGAATTTTTTTTCTCCTTTCCTTATGTTGCATTATAATACATTTTGCATATATGTTATGAAAACTGTATTAGATCCAACGGAATAAATACAATAACCGATACTTAAAGAGCTTAAAACATGTAAAATAAGAAGAACAAATATGTATTTTCTATAAGTTAATAATGTTATTTCTTTATTTTATGCTGAATATCCTTGCAGTTTCTAAAATATACAAGCAGCAGTCAGCGAGCATAGTAGGCATTTATTTTACTTCGTAACGTTTTCCTAAAGTTAGAAAACCTTTGTGGGACCTTTCACTATATTTACCGGCCATGTCGCTGCAGCATTAATGGAAAAAATTAATAAGAGAGTAAGTCAAGATATTGGGGGTGTTATTAAACTTTGGTTTATAGGGTCATGTTGTACTTAACCAGACCAACAACATGCATAGTGTTATTATACACTGTGGTGCAAAAATGAGCCAATGTTTTAAACAAGGTATGTTATTAAATATTTTTTATACTTCTTATTGTATTATTTTTAAACCTTTTGCTAAATTTAAAATATGCATCTGTAAAATATGTAAAGCAATAACAAAAATAAAACTTACATTACTGTAAGTATATAAAAACAAAACATTTTCAAAATCAGACCATTGGCACACTTTTGCTCCAAGGTTTTTCTTATCTAAATTTAATAATTGGTTCTGCATATTTTTACTTTCTTCAAATGATCCACCCTATTAGGCGTATATTGAAAAATTTGAGCAACATAATATACAGGAATTTTGTTTCATTCAGCCAGAACCCACTCCCACAGCTCATTTATAATTTTCTGGGCTCTTTCGTTTCTGTCAGCCCGCGTTTTACGTAAGCTCACAGATTTTCGATCGGGTTCAGATCTGGACTCTGCAGTAGTTACTCCCTGACCCCAAACACCTGAGAACTAAGCCATTCCTTGACAATTTTTACAGAATGTTTTGGGACGTTGTCATATTGGCGGACAACATTCTCTGGTCTACCTGGAATTTGGCCAGGGCTATGAGGCAAATTATCTTGCAAAATGCGAAGATAGTCTTCCTTACGCATTATTCCTTTGATTAGTATAAGTGGTTCCACACCATCTGCGGTTGCACATCTCCATATCATAATAGAACCGCCTCCGTGCTTGATGGTTTGTGATACATGAGCTGGATTTGGTGTGTTTGATCAATTGGCCCAATAAAAAACCTTCACAACCGATTGGTATCTATTGATTTTGGTCTCATATGACCACACGACCAACAAGTTAATCATATATTTAATTTGTATTAGTTAAAACAAATATTCACCAAGTGCCAATCTCAAACCATATAGCACGGAGGCGGTTCTATTATGATATGGAGATGTGCAACCGCAGATGGTGTGGAACCACTTATACTAATCAAAGGAATAATGCGTAAGGAAGACTATCTTCGCATTTTGCAAGATAATTTGCCTCATAGCCCTGGCCAAATTCCAGGTAGACCAGAGAATGTTGTCCGCCAATATGACAACGTCCCAAAACATTCTGTAAAA
The DNA here is from genome assembly GCA_964034835.1 of Muscina levida. Taxonomy (NCBI): domain Eukaryota; kingdom Metazoa; phylum Arthropoda; class Insecta; order Diptera; family Muscidae; genus Muscina; species Muscina levida. The sequence continues at coordinate 63,035,668 of OZ035884.1, forward strand.
ATTGTCAAGGAATGGCTTAATTCTCAGGTGTTTGGAGTCTTGGAGTGGACACTGGAGAGTAAAGATCTGAACCCGATCGAAATACTGTGGGCTTACCTTAAACGCGGGCAGGCTGAAACGAAAAAGCGCCGAAAAGTATTAATGGGCTGTTGGAGTGGGTTCTGGCTGAATGAAACAAAATTCCTGTATATTATATTGCTCAACTTTGTCAATATACGCCTAATAGGGTGGATCATTTGAAGTAAGTACAAATATGCAGGACTAATTTTGAAAATGTTTTGTTTTTATATACCTACGGTAATGTAAGTTATATTTTTATTATTGCTTTAAATATTTTACAGATGTGTATTTTAAATTTAGCAAAAGGTTTGAAAATAATATAATAAAAAGTTTAAAAAATATTTAATAACGTACTTTTTTTAAAACATTGGCTCATTTTTGCACCACAGTGTATATATTATTTTTATTATACAAATATTATTAAACATTATATATTGTAATATTATTATAATACAGTCGAAACTCTCTATAACGAACTCCTATATAACGAATTTTGCGAAGCAATTATAAGAACACTGTGTTTTGGGTCTACTTTAAATGTATTATAATCTCCATATAACGAATTTCCCTATAGCGAATATTTCCTTATAACGAAGCATTTTTGCGACTGTAACTTCAAAATTGAAGGGTTTTCAATCTCCTTATAACGAATTTATGCAAAATCGAACGCACGCACACAAAAAAGGAATTGACGTCGCTTTTTTGTGTGTTATTGGTGTTGTTATTGTTGCTTTCACAAAGCACAAGCAGAGACTGATGCTTTATATTGTTTATTTACCATAAAATTGAAATGTTTTTTTTGGGGAATCATCGAACTATGCAAGTGACATATGGAATTATTACCATCTCTCACATTTCTAGCAGTTTGCCTTTGCATATCGCGATATGTACTGTGTTAACTTCTCTAAATGTATTAGAAAATTATGTTGAAGGTGAAAAGTGGAAAAATGTACTTGAAACCAAAATAACTGACTACTACATATAAAAAATTTTGACAGAACAAAATTGTTTTTCTTTTCTATATAGCGAATTTTCTTTATAGCGAAGTAGATATCCAGTCCCTTGGAATTCGTTATAGAGAGTTTTGACTGTATATTATTAAATTTTATTATATATTATATATATTATTTTATATTATAATATTACAAAGAATAGTCACGATTTCCTAAAATATTCACACAAAAATTTAAATGTTTACGAATGTAATGACAAATGCAAATAACCATTTCTGTGTTAAGCGCATTTTTTTTTGCTTTGCGTGAGTAGCGTGATTCACGCAAAGTATGCACTCACGCACGCTCATGCACGAAGATATTTTTGATGCTCACGTTCATACACGCTCACGTGAGCAAATTTCCAACTTACTCACATTCACGTGCCGAGTGCCCATCTCTAGTATTTACCCTTGTCCCATCACTAGTCCAGACCATAAGTGACAAAATCACGCCATTCATCGACGAGATTGCCCACCACCGAGACAACAAGAGATCTGCACGGGAATTTCACGGCTTTAAAATAATAAAGCCGCGGGAGCTGATTAACTGCCTGCAAAGCTTTTTTAAAGCCGGCGGCGATGAGATGGCAATGTGAATGCACCAGCTCATAAACACGATTCGACACAAGGAATGCATGCCCGATGCTTGGAATCTGAATGTTCTATATTCCGTGCTTAAGAAAGGTGAACCAAGTGTGTGCACCAACTATCGCGGGATTAGCCTTTTACCCATCGCATACAAGGTCCTGTTTAGTGTGTTATGTGAAAGACTAAAGTCCATCCTAGCGAACCTAATTGGACTTTATCAGTGAAACTTTAGACCTGGTAAATCCACGACCGACAAATCCCGGAGAAGAGCCAAGAAATGCAGATCGACACCGACGATCTGTTCGTCAATTACGAAGCTATTATAGAAACTATTAGATGCTATGGCTGATACGACTTTGCGGGATGGCACTGGCCGACACGAAGACTTCAGTGAAAATAGGCAGAAATCTAACAGAGCCATTTTCTACCAAGTGAGGCTTTAGACAAGACAGTTGTCTGTCATGCGATCTTTTTAACATCATAATAGCGATGATCATGCGGAAGGCACCATCTTTAACAAAAGCCACATACTGTTCTCGTATGTCGATGATATAGATGGACTGTGGGATGTTACTGCGGCCTTTTTGAGCATTGAGAAGCAGTCGGCAGAAGTAGGTTTGTTGATTAACGAGGACAAAACCAAGTTATTTGTTTCAACGAACAACGCTGCGTATATGTTGACAACTATAACTTTGAAGTGGTACATAATTTTGTCTACCTTAGCTCCGCCATAAACACAAATAATAATGTCAGCTTGGAAATCGAGAGACGAGTATTGATTGCAAACTGCTGATACTATACGCTGAACAAGCGTTTTAGTGATAATAATTGCTACCAGAAGAAATGTTGTTTTACAAGTGAAAGAATTTTGTCTCCTTTTTGGGGAAAAAAAAACATAAAAAATAGGCCTTTCTTTCATAATAAATAATCAGTTTTTATATCATTTATGTAGTTATTTTAACATCGTTTAAAATTTAAAAAGACCTCTGGTTCTGCCTGTATATGAAAAATGGGGTAATTCGTTATAAACCCGTGATAAGAGAAAACCGAAACAATATATATAAAATCAAACTGATCAATCTAGTTCCAACTCTTAGTCTTCAATTTATGTTGTGTCTATAAAATATTAAAAACTACTAAAGTTGCCCAGTGAAAGTTTCAAGTTGCTATTCAATTCATATGTTTGGCATTATATTGTGATTTAACTAGCTTTGCAAACAAATAGCTTCCTATTCACAGATATTGCAAATTTATTAAAGCTCCCAATATCAACTACATCTCACTGCTGAAGATATAGCTGCTAGCTACGTTTGTCTTAAGTGGTGCTATTAACAAAGTTAACCAAATGATACGGAATATGGTGTTGTGGCCGTTTCACTTAAACTGTAAGCGAAATTTCTAATTGGAACCAGCTTGCAATCAGGGGCAATAGAGAGAGCGAGAATTGTTTTGCTACTTACCTTTCCTGTTCACCAACTGCCACTCTTATAATAAATTCAAATGTTAAGTACTTATTAAAGTTTTTTTTATTAAACTCTGATTGAATTTAGAAAGCACAATCTAAGCATATCCCTTTAAAAACGCCCATAGGCCATCTACAACTGCAGTGCACTCAATAAGTTTTCCTCATTCTACATCTAAGGTGCATTTTAACAATAAAGTGATTGAAATCACTAACTCTTAGGTGAAAGTGTTGTGGTTGGCCAATTCCATTAATTATATGTTGCGCTTCATCGACTCTCTTAACTAGGAAATCAACTTAAGTCAACTTATTGATTGTACAGACCTCTCAACATAGTAAAGTACGTGTACGAGGTATTCAACAGAGATTGAAATGTAGCCAATGTCATTGGATAAACATTACCAACCATAATCTAGAAAATAAACAAACAATTGAAGAATTGCTATCCAAACAATAAATAATATCAACAAAGAAGTAAATATTGATTTTACTACTACTACACAGTACCTGTAGGGGTTGCTGGGTTCTTATTATGAACAGTAATAATGTTTTGCGAAAGCGTTTATCACAATAATACCATGGAATGGCATAAGCTGCTTCCGATACATTAATACTCTGCAATGGAAATGGGTTCGGTAATGGGGTAATAAGTATTTAATTTAGTTTGTACTGGACTTTGATGTGCAGTGCTATTTACTTACCTCCAATAACAATTCATTGGCATGCCAATAATAGGTAAATAAGACATACATCATTGTTAGTATGTACATGACAACTGAGATGATTTGTGAAAATGTTTCAATCTACAAAAGAAGAAGCATGCAAGATGTACTCATATTTGTAGAGCTCAAATATAGATGAAATAGTTCCTCAATTGGATTAGAACTTACAATATTCATGCAAAATAACAAGGAGCAGATGATGGATCCAAATAGGAGAAACTCCACGCACACAATGTATGTGACCAATGAATTAAAGTTTCTGACATAACTGAAATGAAAGATTTAAAGCTAAACTGTTATTTTGTATTAATAAAACTTTTAACAATTAAACCAGTACAGAAATTTCAGTCAGGTGAACAGACTGATAAATACCCATTGTATTGATATTATTACCGCATTTCTAATGTGTGAAGGAATGTTACATTTATAAATTATAGTTGTGGCCAGACACGCCCCTTCTGGTACCTCCCATACAAATCTACCTTTCCGCCCACTATAGAGATGGAGAAATAATATCAATAAATTAAACGTGATCGTACCCAAATTCTATTTTGAGTAAAGCTATTACAAGATAAAGTTTTAGAGAAAAAAATTGGAAGTCTATTCACGCCCCATCTGGTACCTCCCATACACATCTGGTACCGCCCACTTTAGAAATCGATTAATATTACTAAAAGACCTAACGCGATCGTGCCCAAATTCTGTATATGGTAAAGTTTAAGCAGGATAAAGTTTTGGAGAAAAAATCTGGAAGTCTAGACACGCCCCTTCTGGTACTTCCCATACAAATGTACCACTCCGCCCACTTTAGAAATAGAGTAATAATATCAATACTCTCGACACGATCGTGCCCAAATTCTGTATTTTGTTATATTATAACAGGACAAAGTTTTGGAGAAAAAATTGGAAGTCTAGACACGCCCCTTATGGTACCTCCCATACAAATGTACCTTTCCGCCCACTTTTGGGATGTAGTAATAATATCAGTACACCCAACGCAATCGTGCGCAAATTCTGTATTTAGTAAAGCTATAACAGGATAAAGTTATGGAGAATAAATCTGGAGCCTAAACACACCCCTTCACGTACCTCCCATATAAATGTACCACTCCTCCGCCCAATTTCGAAATCGAGTAATAATATCAATAAAATAGAAAATTATTTGTTTTACTGAGGGTAGGGGTAAATGTAAGTCGGGTTGCCAGACTGAAACTTTCTAACTGGTTTTAATTACAAATCGATTATTTTCAATAACTCAAGACTTAAACAATATATTATATTGGGTGATGGTTTTTATCAGTCAGTTTAACTGACTGAAATTTCTGTACTGGTTTTTTTTTAACTTTATCCTGCTATAGCTTTAGTAAATACAGAATTTGGGCACGATCGCTTCGGGTGTATTGATATTATTACTCGATTTCTAAAGTGGGCGAAGTGGAACATTTGTATGGGAAGTACCAGAAGGGGCGTGGCTAGACTTTCAGTGTTTTCTACAAAACTTTTTCCTGTAAGAATCTGGTCACGATAGCGTTGTGTGTATTGATATTATTACTCGATATCTAAAGTGGGCGGAATGGTACATTTGTTTGGAGGTAGCAGAAGGGGCGTGGCCATGTATGTAGTTTTGGGAAAATATTAACCTATGCAAAGTTTCAAAACAATTGGCTCGAATGTTGTCGTGCGTAATATCCGGACAGACGGACATGGTTCAAACGAATTAAAAAGTCATGAATCGAATTTGGTTCAAAAAATCCTAGGGTCTAAAGTGACTCCTTCTATGTGTTACACTTTTGGGTCGTATCAAAATATATATGCTCTCCTCACCGAAGGGTGAGGATATAAAAAAAGCAAACTGTGAATTTTAAGCAGCATGGTATCCAAATACATATCCAAAGCACATTATATACAAGCAATTATATACATAGACGATTTGAAAGAGTAGTAAAAACATTTGTCAAGAACCCAGTTCAGCACTGGAGAAGTAAACACAGCGAAGTCTCTATCGAGAGTAAAGAATATGTATCTGTCGGAGAAATTGGGAGTACCGAAATTTTCATGAAGGGAAGTGTAAAGGTATTAGGGTGATCAGTTCGGTTTTCAGAAACCGGCTACTCGGTTTTTTTCACTCATAAAAACCGTCGGTTTTTTTTAAATCCCTGTTTTTCGAATATCGAATAATCCGGTTATTTTTTGTCGAATCTCGGTTTTTTGGCTTTCGATATTTTTTATTTAAATTTATTCATAATTGTGTTAAATGTGTACTCGTACATGTTTTTTTCCAGTGTTTCGGCCGAACAACCTAATTGTTAATTTTATAAATCTTCAATGTCTAATAAGTCGGCTGAAAATCGAAAGAAATTACAAATGTTTGTAAAAGACTAATTTAATAAGGACCTTAAACTTATTCATGATGTAAAGCACAGCTGGAATTCTATGGCCAATATGGTTTCCCAATTTTTAAAATTGCACAAATGTGTGAATCATACTTTATTGAACTTAGGACTGACACCATTTAGTAAAAATGATATCGAAACTTTGTCTGTGCTTAGTGACATCCTTAAACCATTGGAAATGTCTATACAAAAACTTTCTGCAAACTCTTCGACTTTAGCTGATGCTGAAGGTATTTTTAAATTTTTACTTAAACACTTTTTAACAATTCAAAACCAATTATCACTAAATTTATATGAAATTTTAAAAAGACGTAAATGAGAACGACGTGTTCAATCTCTGAATACTCTCATTTTGTATTTAAGTACGAGTAAACTCCCAATTAGTGGCGCATTTCTAAAATATTCAAGTAAAAATGATTTTTGATTTTTAATATATGGATAAGAGCGGCAAAAGGACTCGAAACCTTGACAGACGGGCATTTCCAATGTCAAGTTTTATAAAAACCAAAGAAAAAAATTGTAAATTGTATCTTATTTAAAAAAAAAAAAGATTAAATTAAATATATTTATATAAAATCAATCAATTTACAAATTAATTGTTTTGTTAAGTTTGTCTTTGTTAAAATAACAAACTGATCTCACTAATGTTTTGCATTGTAATTATAATTAAAATAAACGCTTTCTTTTTATAGGTGTAATTGAATTGTTTTCTGTTATTTTTTAATACAAATTTTTGTCAAAAATTGTGTTTTAATTTGTTATTTGGCATACATTTGAAAACCGGATAATCCGGTTTTTTGTGAATTTCAAAAAAAGCAACCGGTTTTTTTTAAATGTCATTTTTCGAATAATTCGAAAACCGGTTTTCTCAAAAACCCGAATAATTGATCACCCTAAAAGGTATTCTTTATTTGTAATGATTTTGGTTGTTTGTATAGAAACCTGTCTATAATATATATCCTATTAATATTAAAAATGTGAATATCTATCTGTCTGTTTATGGCTAAATCACGTCTAAACGGCTGAAAAAAATGTGGAAGACAGTCAGAAATTATTGTAGGCTATATTTTTTATTTAAATTTTTGACCCTATTGGCGGAGTAGGCGTGGCAGAACATATTTTTAGAGCTAGAGAGATAAAATTTGATACACAAATAGTGCTCGGCAACATGAATATGAATATGCAGATGGAATTAAAATTTTAGATATGTGGGCGGAGGGGGCGTGGAAAAACTATATGTTAGCCCTAGAGAGATACAATTTTTTATACAGACAGTACTCGTCTACACGAATATGAATATGCAGACGAAATTTTAATTTTGGATTAGTGGGCGGGGTGGGCATGGACAAACTGTATTTAAGACTCAAAGTGTAACAATTTGGTACACAAATAGAACTCGAAAACACGAATATGAATATGCAGAAGAAATTTAAATTTTCGACCAGTGGGCAGAGTGGTCGTGGCCATACTGCATTTTAGGCCCATAGCGATAAAATTTGGTACACAAATAGTAATCTATAACACGAATATGAATTTGCAGAAGACATTTTAATTTTGAAATCATCGATATTTTATCAATAAATTCATTTATTGTATCAAAAAATACATTTATTGTACTAAAAAGTCAGTTGATTGTACAGAAAAGTTCATTTATTGTACCAAAAAACATTTTCAAAGGGTACTTTATTGGTACCAAAAAGTTGAATTTGTATTGAAAAGTAATTTTATTGTACACAAAAATAACAATACATTGTACCACAAAGTACATTGGTGTCTTTTTGCATATGCTTTCTTGTACCGTCCACCGCATTTTCTGTACGGCAGTATTGTCAGCATTTTTATTCGTCGAGGACATTTGCCAATTGGTAGTGGAATATTGGGGTCTTTATAACGTTTTTCTTTTCTTCATAATATTTAGCAAACATTGAAAAAAGGTGAATTGTCTAGAAATGACCGCAGATGCTTCTTCCGTTGTAGGTAACTATGCAGCATTTCACTCTTTTCCTATGGAGTTCTCTATCCTTCACCCATTACCTCGATATTACAGACCACATTTCTTTGAATTTTTTTTAATTTCTCTCGAAGAAAAATAATACCACAGCACATCTATCAGTTCATGTATGACCGACTGATAAATACCCTCACCTAATCATCTTTTTCCAATACTATTCAAATTAATAGATTGTTTATTTAAATTACTTAGATATTATTTGCCTACTTGTTTGGAGATAGAATTATCGGCGTTATGGCCAGACGTTTACAGACATGTACTAAAATTTAAGAAATGTTAGGGAGAATTTTAGTGTTGAGAATGTTAGGCAATTCGGCAACAAATGAAAAAGTTAAATAAAATATCTTTAGGCCTGTGGTCAATTTGTAAAGGGGCGCCAAAAGGGACTTGGACAATACAAACTGACAATATACAAATAATATAAAAAAAAATTTATTTCAATGTCTACAATGATGATTTATAAGAATTTTGTTCTTACCATGCCAAACGATGGTAATATTCAATGCAGCTCCTTAGTATTTCAAAATTCTGCTCGTCACTTTGTTCCGGGGAAATTTTTTCCAATCGTTGTTGTAATATCTTTAGATTTGTCTTGCCGAAGATCGCAAAAGTTGCAAATAAACTCACGAATGGCATATACATGGTGCTCAAGGTCAGAGGCGTGGGAAACTGCAGCGCATAGAATATTTCATAGATCGGGGAAGCCGTCATATCAACACCCGGAAAAGCAACGCCAAAAGGATGAACTTATAACAACAAACATGGAAACAAAAAATTATCAATACAAGCGTACAATTACCATAAAAAAGGAAAACAACACCCACCTCTTCCATCGCAAAACAAAGGATATATCAAAGCACCGACGATATCAAAAAAGGAAGCTGTTAAATTGAAAATTGATATTTTCCTTGCTGCCGACGTTGCCTCTTTTAACATGTACTTGGCATAGACATCATTACTTTCCTGCTTTGAACACCCAGCACCGAGGCAACAGGCAAAAGAAAGACGTAAAAAGCGGACATGTAAATATTCAGTAATTTAAGTGTTCCTCCAATTGAAATTGGCTCCAACTGCCGCCCCCCACACGCAAACTCACATTGATTTCGTTGTATAAGGAGACTAGTTCCAACAGGAACGCCTCGAATTTATCCCGATTGATGACGACAAGGCACGTACGCATTATGGCATCGAATATGGCTACCGCAAAGAATGTGTTCAGAATGAAGGGCGTCAAATCGCCCCACATTCGGAACAAGTACACGAACTGCATCGCATTCATTACGCACACGGGCAGAATGAAGGCATACATACGCCAATGACAGCCATGGTCCGGAAATATAACCGATAAATATTTCCACAGCTTCACGTTCACAGCCAACATGGGATTGTCCTCGAGCATCCTTTTGCTGCAGACACACGAAACTGAAGACAAACAATCGAGACAAAACCACAAACGGCAGATTTTAACAAAGAAACATAAAGTTTGCGATGCTAAGGAAACGGAAACAACCGAAATTGTATTGCCTCAAATAGGGGCAAACGACGACGTCGTCAAGTGTTTACAATTCCATTGAAGCCTTTTGACGAAATTCCGCCACTTAAATAGCCTCAAGTGTTATTTGGCTACAACACTAATTGGCGCCATATGCCGCCCAGTGGTCGGGCGGACTGACGGACGGACGGACATTTCCTTTGGTCGTATTGATTGAAATTTATTCAAAATTGAATAATGATGGAGGACTGGAGAACACCGCCTGGTTGTAATGCCACAAAATGGCCAATTAGTGCAAGTGGCAATTTCCCTAATTGAATGTTGCACTATTTTATCAAATTAAAGGTTTGAGTTACACTCGATGATTGGTATCCGTGTGAATATGCAAATTATGGCTACAGGCCAATACGCCACGGCTAATAGCTTTTGTGGGGCGAGGATTAAAAGTTTGGCGGATTTATCAAGGATTTCATGCTATTACACAAGTAATGGCCGTCCCTTTGATAGAGTTTACAACTGCTGATATAACAACGGCGAGAAATATATTGAATTAAATGTTAAATGACATCGTCTGTCATGGAAACATAAGTCGACATTAGTGTGTGTGTGCGACTTTTAATAGTGCGTATTGGGAGCTGTTTGTACTGCCTTTAAGTAGATCTTTAATGAAATACTAATTAAGCTATAAAGTCCATGGAGGCCAAAGGTATAAAATGTTTTCATCTCTAAATATGTGACGAACCCTGATGGTTGGGCTAGCCACCCGCCATCAGGTCCTTTACTGGCTATGAAAACAGGAGAAAGAAAAAGTAACAAATGGAAAGATGTGCACCTCGTACGTCCGGAATCTCTACAGAAAAGGTGCCACTATCTACTGGCGGATGTCCTCACAAAATATAAGACTGGCATCACCGCCATCTTGGAGTGATAACGCTGATTTGTTCTCATGCCCTGACGGAAGATAAAGACGAAGAGATTAAAGATGCATTTTACGAGCGCCTAGAGAAAACATACGACCGCTGGCCTGGCCACGACATTAAAACTGTTCTGGGAGACTTTAATGCAAAAATAGCAAAGGAAGATGTTCTTAGTCCATCGATCGGTAAATTCAGCCTGCATACCGCCACGTCAGACAATGGGATCCGGCTGGTTAGTTTAGCAGCTGGAAGGAACATGGTAGGGAGTGGAACCAGATTCCAGCACAAAGATATCCACAAGGCAACTTGGCTATCCCCCGATCAAAACACCAAAAATCAAATTGATCATGTGGTAATTGATGCCAGCCATGCATCTAGTGTCATGGACATGCGTGTGATCTGTGGTGCAAATATTGGCTCGGATCATTACCTGTTTGTAGCCAAGGTGCGCACAAGATTGAGCAGAGCGAAAAACGCACGTAACCAAACACAAAAAAAGCCGAATATCGCGAAGCTGCAAACCCCAGAGATAGCAACTGCCTATTCCAACCAGCTCTCCCAACTTCTTCGACACAATGTCTCTACTTTTGTCGTTCCCGATAAACAGTGGCAGCATATTGCGCATTCCATGGCAACCTCCGCAACAACCGTGTTAGGATAAGAAAAACGGCGCTCAGATGAATCCTGGTACGATGAAGAATGTCGCATAGCGCCTGAGGAACAGTATGCCGCTTATATGGCAACGCTACAGCCAATTGAAACCCGGGCAGTTAGGGAACAGCATAAGGAGACTGTTAAACAGACAAGACAGCTATTTAAGCGAAAAAAAAAACGTCAAATGAAGGAACGGGAGAACGAGGATATAGATCGATACAGAGAGAGAGAGAGAGAGAGGTGAGGCCCGAAAATTTTACCGGAAAGTAAAAGCAAAAGGCTACGGTGGAAATGGAAATCTGGTTACAGATACGCAGAGTGGCCTGCATATATTGAGAGAATACTTCCAGCAACTGCTGGTTCCAGAAGTCAGCACACGTGAAGGTATCACGCCAATTGTCGACGATGGCTTAGATTACCCACCACTAAGTCAAGCCGAGGTAAGAAGAGCAATATTGCGGCTGGAAAATAATAAAGCAGCCGGTTCCGACGGACTTCCGGCAGAGCCTTTCAAGTCCGGTGGCGAGGAGCTGATAACGAACATGCACGAACATGCACCAGCTCTTACGAACGGTTTGGCTTACAGACGACGATTGAAATCTGAGCGAATTATGTCCTGTGCTGAAAAAAGGTGATCCAAGTGTGTGCTCCAACTGCAGCGGTATCAGCCTTTTACCCATCGCATATAAGGTCCTGAGTGTGCTATGAAAAAGACCAAAGCCAGTGTTATCTAACCTGATAGGGCCTTATCATTGTGGCCTTAGACCTGGTAAATCAACAACTGGCCAGATATTCACACTTCGGCAAATCCTGGAAAATACCCAAGTGAAACAGATCGGCACATACAATCTTTTCGTCGACTATAATGCTGCCTTCGATAGCTCGATACGGCAGAAATCACTCGAAGCCATGGCTGAGTTTGGTGGTAAACACGAGTGTCACGATAATCTACAAAAGCCACATGCGTACGCTGATGACGTAGACATCATCGGTCGAAAACTGCGGGATGTGACTGCAGCCTTCTCAGGTATGCAGAAGGAATCAGCGAAAATGGGTCTAACGGTGAACGAGGACAAAACCAAGTTATTAGTTTCAACGAACAAAGAATCTACTCGTTTGGGAAACTGTTGGTTAAAATATTGTATGTCCGATGATTTCAATCTGAATGAACTATGTACTGTGCTTCAAATAGGAGATTCACGGATGTGCATCAACTACCGTGGATTTAGCATTTTGGCCATCGGTATTTTACTGCGGCCTTTTATGTTTCAACGATCAAAGTGTCTACTCGTTCGGGTCGCTCTGTGAACGTTGAAAACTATAACTTTGAAGTGATTTTATCTACCTTGGCTCCGCCGTACACAAAATTATAACAGCTAGGAGATGAAGAGAAGAGTAATGCTTGAAAGCCACTTTCACTTTACGCTATGAAACCGTTATAATGGTAAAGCCCTCTCCCGACGGACAAATATCCATTTGGATATGTTTTGCTCGACGACGAAGAATCCTGGGTCTTTAAGAGATAAACACACTGCAAAATATTTGGACCCGTCATTGTTATCGGAGAGTCACGCCGTTGTATGAAGGATGAGTTATATAACGACATAGACGTGGTCAAACACGGACATATATAGCGAATGCACTCTTCATTTTGTGGGAATGAATGGAAATGCTTAAGTTCGAAAAAAACTTCGGCAACAAATTCAATGGGCGCCGATGAAGAGGACTACCAAACTTCGTTGGATTGACTAGTTTAAAAAGTTTAATGAATATTCAAACTAGGCGTGAAGAGTTTTCTACGGAGCGTAAAATATCAATGCGCTTTGAAATCGATTTTGCGTGCGACAATTGATGGATATCTATTGTAATAAAATGCTCAGGTACCAGGTTATAAAATTCTCATTAATTGTCAATGTGATAATTTGAAGAAGAATTCGTAATGGTCTATCATTTATAAGCTTAGAATCAATTTCTTAAGAGGTTAAACAATTGCCATATCTCAGACACGCTCCCACCGCTACTTATACATATTCGATGTCTATTTGAGTGCATCGTGTGGACAACGAATCGTATACTCGCAATGATTTATTATGCGTTGTTAACATAGCTCTCCACTCCATCATCGTTTTTGGCCTAGCCGCATTTTGTCATCTGTAACTGACGTTATTTGTTCATTCGATTTCATTTGTGTGAGCTAAACTACTAACCGCCACATATTGCTCCCATTCCTGTGGTCGTCCTTTTGCTCGCATTGTTTTGTTTCTCGTATCTTGCGAAATTGTTTTTTTGTTCTTTTGTTTTTCCCTCCGCCATGTGGGGGCTTTGTATCGTTGTTCACATTGTAGTTGTAGTTGCTTTTGTTTTTGCTCATGTTTGCACAAAATATTATTTTAAGCTGTTCCATGTAAATGCTCCTTCCTGCACATTTGCGTGAACAAACGTATGAGTGGCATTTGTAGAGTCCTCTGCTTTGCATTGCACCAATGTGTGTGTGTGGGCAAGGTCCTTGAGTGTGAGCGATGAGTATTTGTGTTCGTTTGTCTGCCTTTGTGCTTTTTTGTGGCATAACGCTCCAGTAAGTGGCATTAATGTATGAGCGCTTGACCATTTGTCTGTCCGTTTGTTTGTTAGTCCGTCTGTTTGAGACTGCTTGTTGCCAAGGGGTCAGAGTATGAGTATTGATAATATTTGCTGATGCTGCGAAATTTGTGCACGGCTGTGTCGTTCATGTGTCCTGCAACCGACCACATTGACGTAAAACTACCATACAAAATATTTATAACATTCTGAATATGGTGGCCACTGGGAGAGAATGTTCTGACCTTTCCTGCCACTTGCATAGGGTTGAGGATACTTTCCTTTTTTTAGACTAATACAGAAACCAGAGTATGAAATATTTAATGTTTACCATATTGTCTGGATATAATCCTACGTTATTATTTATTAAACCATCTTTAGTGGTTTCTCATACCGATTTACATAATTATATCCTTATTGAGCATATGATAGGGGCGACTAATATAATATACAAAAGGATGCACGACAGAATCTACGTTTTTAAAAGCTGAAAATGTCCTTAAAGCAGTAACAACTAAATAATTTTTTTTATGTTATTAAAGTGCTAAGTGTCATAGGCATCAAATCAAAAATGTATTTCCTTATGCATTCCCCGGGAATGAGATATAGAAGAGCTTCTCTCAATTGAGTACATATAACCTTTTGACTTTACCAACGCTTATTTTTAACCAAAGGGAGTTTTATTTAGTTCCATAAAATGTATTTAGTGGAACAAATCCAGAAAAGTCAGGTTTTTTAACAGTTGCCATATTATCCAACAATTTTCGTGTGGTGAACTGGAGAATTGCGTAATATGCGCAAGAGCGCATGAAAAAAGTTCAACAGCACCAAACGTTCTAGGGAACAATTGGTATTGGACGCGTGCCGTCCAATCGAGAGGTTTAGGCGATTACTTACATTAACGGGACCGGCCATGTGGGAGATCCCAGGTTCAACTTATCTAAACAAAATAAAAAATAGAAATACATTTTTCTTTCATTGCCGGCCCCCTTGATGTTGTGTCGACAGCAATCTTGTTCATTTGATCACGTGCAATGAAGACGCGTCCTTTCGGAATATGCCGGTACTACAGGACCTAACTTACAACCAGACTACATTCCTCAAATCGTACCAAAAAACAATCAGCAAACACTTGGAGCAAAAAAACAGTTTTCTGCTCACAAAACTTTAACTTGACACAAACTTTGACGAAGTAGAGATGCTATCAGAGGAGAAAAATTACACACAAAGATGTACCCTGAAATATATAATATTATATTTGATTCCTACGGCTACAAGTTGAAGCAAAGGGCCATAACAAAATTCTTCCATCGAGATCTATCTTGCGCCATCAGTTTTATTTCGGACCAAGTCATTCCAGTTTCTTTTATTTCAGATTCTTGTAACCTTTTCCATGTGTTGGATGGTCTGCCTCGTTTTCTGCAGTCTTAAGTGTTCCAATCAACTGCCATCTTAGAAATATTATTCTGGGATCGTCTCTTATCATGGTCAATCAAGCTACATTTTCTCTTCGTTATTTCGATTGGTGTTCAGTTAGTGCTTTGCCAGAGGCCTCCATTAGAAACTACATTTGACCAAAAAATGTTCAATATCTTTCGCAAGCAACGATTACAAAAAGCTTGCAGTGGTTATAACATATGTCACCTGTTGTGCAATACCATGACTCACGGCCGTATAGGAGAGTAGATTTCACACTCGTAGAGAAAAGACGGAGATTTGTTTTAAGGTGGAGTTGGGGAGATCCATACCTTTATCAGTGCTCCTAAAGACTGATTTGCCTTTTTTGCGATTTGCAATATCCTCCGGTGGTGGATATAATGATCCCCAGATAGCAAAAAGACTTAACATCTTGGAGATCTACATTGTTGACAATGATGTTAATGCGTAGAACCTTTGTCTTCCCAATGTTAAAATGCAATACAACATTGGATGCTATATGGTGTACTTGATCTAATATCGCTGATATATCGGTGGACAGTCAAGCTGCTCTAAAATCTTTAGAATCTAGACTTATAAAGTGAAAGCTAGTGCATAGATGCAAAATAATGTTCGACCTTGCGATTTGCCATGGTAATAAGATGGTGACTATCATGCGGGTGACCTGAGTTCGAATTCTGACCATTTACTTTTATTTGATCAGCTGTCTAAACGATACCGTAAACAACAACTTTCGATTAAATTCAGATTCGCCGTTATGCGTACTTCCGGTTTGTTATTTTTTTAATTTTCCAAAGATTTCGAATACATCTATTAATTTTAAATAACCTTGGTTTAGTTCCTATACGGACCAACTTTTTTTACCGAACCTATGAAGCACTAATTAATTGTGTTTAAAAACTGCAGAAATATTTCAATATATACAAATTATCATTGCTTTCATCATTAATAATTTGATGAAAAGGAATAAAAGACATATAAAACGTAAACTTAAGAATCAAAGTGAATATGGCTTCTACGAAATTCTGTACAAAGTTAACCACATAGTCACATTGTCTTTGTGTCTGAACTTTTCACGTTAAGTCTCTGTCTTTGGCAATGGAACTGAAACAAATTTAAACAAACCTAATAAACCACATGATGACATTAATTACTTCCTTCACTGACCACTCGTATGCCCGTTTAGTTTGGTCATCGGAGTACACACGGACATGGTCGTATATGATTTCACTCATACTCTACAGTGAAATTCCCCATCCGTTGGAATTGTTCAGTTACGTTTAAAACAAACGTCATTGTGCACATCAACACAATCGCCGGGGCGGAATAGTATGGACTTACATAGGACAAATAATGAATAATATCCGAGGTGACCCTGCTATGGCCCAAGGAAAGTGTTATTGATCATAAATATATAGTATAACAGATATGTGTGTTTATTTCTTTATACAAAACACATTGAAGGAAACCAGTAATCCACGTGTCATATATAGTGGATGCAGAAATAATATAATTAATGAAAGTATGACACATAATTCAATTAAACAGAACAGAAGAACATAAAAGACCATTCAGAACATAATATAGCCAAAATTATGTGTAAACTTTTGTAAAAATGTGCAAATAGTTAATATGTGGGGTCAAACAAATAGTCGAGTTTGGTCCCTCGACCAAATATATTCAACCCAGCGACAGCTGTATCAACGGAAAGTTTTCCCAGGTGAGTAATGCATGACAGCATTTTTGCTCTATATATTATTAATTGTAGCTCACGTTAAACAGATTCCAGGTCCAGAACCCAGGTTCTGCTCAATGTTTTAATGCCGCAGTATACGGAACATTACCTCAGTACGATGCAATGTTTGCAAAGACTGGTGTCACCTAAGAAGGGGCTCCGGACTTAACACCCACCGCGACTTGTACCGTAGCTTTGTTGCGCCGTGTTGTAGTACACAACTTCACAACACAAGCACCATCTCTCCCAATCAGAATAGCGTTGAGACTCCATCTAGGGAACGTCACAGAGCTCAAACATCTTAATGAAGATACTCCGTTTGCCAGGATGTAATTCGGAGGAATAAAACATCAGTTCAGTTTAATGGTTGTGGAAATTGGTCCCTTAAATGCCCAACATTACACCTTAGACTTTACCAAGGCACCCATTACAGCGGCTTTTGCTCTCTCCCGAGTGTCGCCAGATGTTTCAGATCTTGCAATTAAATTGCAAGGACCTCAATTCGAAGATAACTAAATGTATACTGGACCACAACAACCTACAGATCGACAGTCCCATACAATTCTTTGTGTTTATTGGAAACGCTACTCTTGCCAACCCCGAATGGAAACTTTCAGCTCGCATCTCACCAGCACGGTTTCAGGGAATCCCACAACAACGGCTTAAAATTCGATAGCTACACAAATCGCAAATGGCCTCAAACAGAAATGACCATATAATATCAACGCACTGTTATGACGGCTATGGATCTTTTCAAAGCATTTGACACGGTTGAACACCCCACGCTGATCAATTAAAGTTCGAACTTTACTCTTCCCAATAACGTCAAACGTTGAGTCACAAATTATCCCAGTGACAGACTATATCTGTCATTATATCTACCATCACAGCATACAGGCTGTAACCAATGCCTGTTTGTAATATTGAGTTAATATGATCTTACGGTATCTTCAATGAGTCAGCCCATATAATTGAGAGAAAACTTTTTTCTCACTTGTCCCAAAAGCTTATCTTTTGACATTACAATTGAGTAAGGTTATTCGGTCATGGGTTGTAAGTGAGCCTGATCTAAACATTGAGTTCTATTCTAATTTTGCGCTGAAATAATCAATACCACCTTAAGCCGACAAATCTTTTTAAAGTGAAAAGAAAGTGTGTTTTTGCAGGAGCAGTATAATTTTTTTTAATAGCGCAATAGTGAAATATCCCAGGATATTTGGGATCACTGAGGATCTATTAATTTTCTAAAATTTATCTCGTTCTCTATTCAAAAGGTAATTAAACTAGTAACATATTTGTTTTAATGAAAGCTGATAGTCGATTATTTTATAGAAAAATCAGCATATTACGCAACACAAATAGAGTTGAGGAGCCAATATTTGCCGTACTTGGTAATTGTACCAACAATTAATTCCACAGTAGTGACTGAAGTACAGTCACTGCAAGAAAACACGTGGTCTGTGCAACTAACAAGAAACCTGCCGCTGTCGGAACATTATTCAGAAATTCTGAATATACACCATTTAACGCCAGCACATCATCATTCTAATATTCTTAATTTTCAACTAGGCTTAAAATAATTAAAAAAAAAAAATAATTTACATAATTTTAAAAATTAAAAAAAAAGGAACCTTAATTTTTCGCAAACTTTAATACAACCAATTTTTTTTAAATTATAAGTATAAATTTTGTTCTTATAAATTGTTAATATTTAATTAATAATTGTTTTAAATTAATCTACCTAAAATCTTTAAAATATTGGTGTAATTACATAATTTACCTTATCACCGAAATTCCACATGCATCCAACCATCTAAAGCAATACTTTAAATCATTATTGTTGATGATGGGTCTGGAATTTCGGGAATTTAAAAATTAACAACAACTATAAATCGAAAACCCTATAAATATCTACATCTTTTTACCATCGAACCAAAAATCCACATCTTCATCGAACCTCGCAGAAAGGCCTTTCAGCAACGTTGGATGTCACACCAAAATCGTAAGTTTTCTCCTTTTTTTATTTTAATTTTTTTTTCTCTTTGGTTTGAAAAGAAAGTATTTTTGCTTTCTTTATATAAATATATATATTTTTTTTTTGTTGTGGGTTTTTTTATTTTTTTTTGAAACAAAACCGAAGCCAATTTTATTTTATGTCATGCGATATATTTTTAGTCAATTTCGAGAGAGCGTTTAATGACAAGTCTCAATCTCTCTTTGATTTTGTTTTCTGGTTGTTGTTGGTTTTCGCCAATTCTTTTAAACCTACTTTTGAATGAAATGTTTACTACATACGTATATATATAAATTTTTTTGAATATGCTTTGAATTATTTTGTTTCTTTTTCTAAGGTATTTTGTTATGTTTAAAGTCAATAAAGAATTGTAATATGAACTGAACTAAAGAAATGTAAGACTTCAGTGTCGTAGGGGATGGGAGGGTTCGCTTATGGGGGTTTTCATCAAATTTAGTAATTACGCCCTAAGAAAGCCCATAGGATGGGAGGGTTGCGAGGCATAGAGCTGCAACATCTAAGCTCTGCACAATGGCATGTCTAGAAACCAAACAGGCATTTTTTTTTTTATCTATTTAAGGGCATTTTAAACCGCACGTGAAATTTTATTTGTAAAAGGATTGGATACGGTCACGTACTGGAACAAGTTCCCCGCCCATCTTCTCCGAACTGGCTAGCTTGCCGAGCACGTGCGTAAAGTTCCCTGGACCGTCCCTCTGATATTCCACTTTCAAAATCCAGCATTACAATTAAATGGCGCCCAACGTGGGGCCCGAAAACTTCAGGGATTTCTGTTAGCTTTGAGTTAACAATGGACTACTATAATATCGATATAAATAATTGTCTCTAGTTTTCGGAAACCTAATTAAATAACATCTTTTAATCTTATAGGAGAAAAAAAATATTTTTTTTGCTTTGTTTGTATTATTATTATTCACTATGTTATTGTCTGATTAGGTACATATGTTACCTAGAACGAAAAAGCTATTAAATTCTTTGGAGATATTGTAGTTGGACGAAGATATAGTCTTCTACAATCCTGGGTGATTTTATAGTGACTTCGTTCCTTATTGTACAGTGATATAATTAAAACAGGTTTTAGTATCTTATAAAAGGTCTATAATTTTGGTTGTTTATTTCAAAGAAGATTTGGAAATACGATTGTAGAGGAATTATGATTTTCTCTCAAACGTCCATTTTTTTATAATTAACTAAAGTTTGAAACTCTTTATTAAATACAAAGATACAATAATATAAAATAATTAAACAGAAAACCCGATTATATATTGACAACTTTTAATTTGCAACAAATTTAGTAAAATAAAATGTCACTCGTTCATAGCAACGAAAATATACCTAACTCGATTAGAGTTGAGGAAGTTAAACTATGCTCAATATGCAAGAAAGAATATGAAATTGATGATGTTTTGGTAATTACTCTGTGCAGTCACATATTCCATAAGGAATGTATCGTTAGAGTCCTTGAAGAAACTCAGGCTTGTGCAATATGTTTCAAATTGTGTCGGCAAAATAGGCTTAAAAGTTATGATATAACCACAGAATCAACTGGTAATTTAGCTGCCTCTACAATACCAAATACGGGAACAATCCCTAAAGCTCCTCAGAAGAAGAAGCCAGCACAAAACAGGCGTAATTTATTTGATTGGACTATGTCACAAACACCCGGACTGAACCGAAGTAATCAAAATGCAGGAGCAACCTCATTAGATAATCTTTTTAATGTCTCTCAACAGAACGTTAACATGCCCAACACTTCGGGAAATCAAAGTTCACATAATGTCAGTGATCAAACTCTGCAACAATTAGTAGACGAAGCAGTTAGGAAACAATTAGCAAATACTCATTTGAGTCAGCATCCTGGTAATAGAGATAGTGTCGGTAGTAGAAACACTGATATGAATTATAACAGAAATGCAATAGGTAGACAACATTTTAGGCCGATTCGAAATCAAAATTTAGGATTATCAACCGATAAGATATCCACCATAATTTCTGGATGGCATTTATTATTTAGTGGACAAGAAGATGATGGAATGTCAGTAGACGATTTCATTTATAGAGTTAATGCCCTTACTGTACAAAGTCTGCGAGGTAACTATGAAATTTTGTGCGATCATATACATCTGTTATTTCGAGATAAAGCGCTCCATTGGTACTGGCGATACCATAAAACAGCTGCTCGATTAGATTGGGAATCGTTGTGTAGAGAATTAGCAAACCAGTTTAGAGACAGGCGCACAGACTACGATATAAAGGATAGTTTAAGAAGTAGAAAACAAAGAGTAGGAGAACGATTTGATGCATTCTACGATGCTATTTTAAAAATTACAGATCGTTTACAAACTCCTATATATGAACCTGAATTGGTTGAAATTTTAAAGCGAAACTTACGTCCAGAAGTTCGAAAAGAGCTTTAATATTTTCACATTGGGTCTATTTCTAAGTTAAGAGAATTTGTTAGAAAATTTGAAATTCTGGAGGATGAAATAAACAAAACGAAGTTCAACAGAAATCCGTTGCCACGTCGGAATATCGCCGAATTAGAAACACCTTATTTGTCAGACGAATGCACAATTGAAGTGGAAGAGGTCAAAGAATCAATTTGTTGGAATTGCGGTAAAACAGGCCATAAATATCAAGATTGCTTGGGTACCAGAAAAGTTTTCTGTTATGGGTGTGGTTGTCCAAATACCTACAAACCCAATTGTACGAAATGCAACAAGTTTTCACAAAACTTTCAAAATCAGACGACAGGCAAACCCAATGCACCGAAACCAACACAAACCTGAAATCAACTGAATGTCAAACCGAATTAACAGGGATCAGTCCTAAGATTGAAACCCAACCAACATTATTTAATTAGTTAAATATACCACAACATTGGAAGCCCTATCACATAAGTCTACAGGAATATCAACAGGCTAGAACTCGGATTTTTAAGGAGGAAATAAAGATCCCCACACAGGGTAAGAAAGTAAAACGATCCACGCGAAGATTAAGAGAATTTTGGAAAAAAAAGTAGTAAGGAATAGGACAAATTTTTGTTCAGCTATAATTTCAAGTATAAACAACGTAGATTTAAGACCGTTCGCCATGGTCAGAATTTTTAACGAGAATATTTTAGGAATGATAGACACAGGAGCTACTGTTTCATGTTTTGCTGCTGATTATGCCAAAAGATTCTTAGAAGAAAACAAACATTCGTGGGAAAAATTCAATATTTACTTGAAAACGGCAGATGGGAACAAACATTGTGCAGTAGGCTCGGTTACAACTGAAGTAAACTTTAGAGGACAAAACAAGACCCTAAAATTTCTCATTATACCGAATTTAACTCAGAATTTATATTTGGGTGTCGATTTTGTTCGTTTATTTGGCTTAGCCAAAGATTTGTTTGAAGAAAGTAATAACGGTATATACCCACATGTTAATGAAATTGAATCAGAAAATAATATGCATGTTCTAAGCGGTGAACAGAAACGAAGGCTTGATACGGCCATACAGTCGTTTGCTTCATGCGCAAAAGAAGGCCTAGGAAGAACTTCTTTAGTATCACACGTAATTGACACTGGTGACAATAAGCCCATAAAACAAAGACATTTTGCAGTATCTCCAGCTGTGGAGAAACTTTTATTTGCAGAAATTGACAGAATGCTTCAATTAGGTGTAATTGAAGAGTCACAAAGTCTATGGTCATCGCCTGTGGCTTTGGTTTGCAAACCGGGAAAGGTAAGACTGTGTCTGGATGTCCGAAAGGTTAACAATGTAACAGTAAAAGACGCTTATCCTTTACCATTAATCGATGGAATTCTCAGTCGGCTACCGAAAGCCAGATTCATTACGAGTCTTGACTTAAAGGATGCCTTATGGCAAATTCCATTAGAGGAAGGGTCAAAGGAGAAAACGGCTTTTACTGTACCTGGCCGACCTTTATACCAGTTTGTTACTATGCCTTTTGGGTTATGCAACGCGCCACAGACGATGACTCGACTCATGGACAAGATTATTCCCGCTCACTTGCGTACTAAAGTCTTCGTTTATTTAGACGATTTGTTGCTTATCACCGAAACGTTTGATGAACACATTTTGTTGCTGCACGAAATTGCACTTTATATGAGGAAGGCTAACCTAACCATAAATATTGAGAAAAGCAATTTTGTCATTAAACATATAAAATATTTAGGCCACATCATAGGGTTTGGTACCATCATGACTGACCCCGACAAGGTTCAGGCGATCAAAGATTTTCCTCTGCCAACTTCTGTACGTCAATTGAGAAGATTTTTGGGTATTTGTGGTTGGTACCGTAGATTTGTCAGAAATTATGCATCCCTTACATCTCCCCTCACCGATATGCTGCAAAAGAGCAAAAAGTTTCTATGGTCAGATGAAGCCAAAGTTGCATTTGAAGAACTAAAAACATCTCTTTCTTCAGCACCAGTTTTGCACAATCCGGATTTCTCCCGTCCCTTCTCTATACAATGCGATGCTAGTCAGTATGGCATAGGAGCTGTCCTAGCTCAAACCAATGATGAGGGTGACGAAGTACCGATTGCGTACATGAGCCACAAGTTAACGACTCCGCAACGAAACTATTCAGTTTCAGAACAAGAATGTCTGGCAGCAATCACGGCGGTAAAGAAATTTCGTGCCTATGTCGAAGGTCATGAATTTGAAATTATTACGGACCACGCCTCTCCTAAGTGGCTGATGGGCCAGTCTGACCTGCATGGACGTCTTGCACGATGGGCACTAAAACTGCAAGGATTTAATTTCTCGATAAAACACCGAAAGGAAAGCCAGAACATCGTACCAGATTCGCTCTCACGCATTTATTCCGAACGTAATGATGAAATTGAAACGATAGGATTTAGTTCTATATGTATTAACGAAATTGAGAATACTTTGGAAATCGATATGCAATCTGTTGAATTTAAATCGTCAGAGTATTTAGGTCTTATAGAAAAACTGCAAAAGAAAATTCATTATTTACCCGACATTAAAATTATAGACGGATTCATATATAAACGGGTTGAACATGCCACTGGTGATAGCTTGCAAGAACAGTTGTCCTGGAAACTTTGGATACCAACCGCTTTAACTCACGATACAATACGTAGAGCACATGATCACCCACTGTGCGCACACGGAGGAGTTAACAAGACCTTAAATCGCATAAAAACGTTTTTCTACTGGCCGAAAATGGTCAAACAAATAACTGACTATGTTTTATCTTGCGAAATTTGTAAACAAACAAAACCCACAAATAAAATTATACGACCTCCGATGGGCCAACAACAAAAGTCTGTCCGTGTATTTCAAAAATTATATGTAGATTTATTAGGGCCATACCCTAGGTCATCTTCAGGTAACATTGGAATAATAATTGTATTGGATCATTTATCGAAATTCCATTTCTTAGAACCAATCAAGAAATTTACTTCTAATGTCATAGTCGAATTCATAGAAAAGCGTACATTTCATATATTTGGAGTGCCTGAGGTAATCACAACCGACAACGGAGTCCAATTCAAGTCGACCTTATTTAAAGATTTTTTGAAATCGTATGGGGTATTGCACAATTTGACCGCAGTATACTCTCCGCAAGCAAATGCGAGTGAAAGAGTTAATCGTTCAGTATTAGTTGCCATAAGAGCCTATGTTAAACCCTCACAAAAAGATTGGGAGAAGCTGTCGGTAATTAGTTGTGCATTAAGAAGTTCAGTACATACTAGCACCGGTTTCTCGCCATATTATCTTCTCTTTGGCCAGAATATGTTATTAAACGGACACTCATATTCATTGCTTCGAACTCTAAATTAGCTAGAAGAGCCATCGTTACAAGTTAAAACATCTGAGAAATTGGAACTAATTAGGCAGAAAACGCAGGAAAAGATAAGGCAAGCCTATGAAAAGAATGCAAAAACCTACAATTTGCGTTCCCGCCCAATAGATTATGAAGTGGGTCAACTTGTATTTCGCATTAATAGCAAACTTGCAAATCAATTTGAAAAGGCAAAGATTGTTGCCAAACACGGGTCATGTTACTATGAGTTAGAGGACATGTATGGCAAAAATATAGGTAAATATCATGCAAAAGACAAAAAAGTTTGACTTCAGATCTTGCTTCATGGTCAAAGCCATTCATCAAATCTGTGTTGAAATATTAGATATTTTAATAAATGACAGCACAAAATAAAATGCGGTACATTTGTACTTTAGTACTTTTCTCAAGACCTACTTAACTCTTGTATATATTTTTTGCCATATCTACCATCACAGCATACAGGCTGTAACCAATGCCTGTTTGTAATATTGAGTTAATATGATCTTACGGTATCTTCAATGAGTCAGCCCATATAATTGAGAGAAAACTTTTTTCTCACTTGTCCCAAAAGCTTATCTTTTGACATTACAATTGAGTAAGGTTATTCGGTCATGGGTTGTACGTGAGCCTGATCTAAACATTGAGTTCTGTTCTAATTGTGCGCTGAAAAAATCAATACCACCTTAAGCCGACAAAATATTTAAAGTGAAAAGAAAGTGTGTTTGTGCAGGAGCAGTATAATTTTTTTTTAATAGCGCAATAGTGAAATATCCCAGGATATTTGGGATCACTGAGGATCTATTAATTTTCTAAAATTTATCTCGTTCTCTATTTAAAAGGTAATTAAAATAGTAACATATTTGTTTTAATGAAAGCTGATAATCGATTATTTTATAGAAAAATCAGCATATTACGCAACACAAATAGAGTTGAGGAGCCAATATTTGCCGTACTTGGTAATTGTACCAACAATTAATTCCACAGTAGTGACTGAAGTACAGTCACTGCAAGAAAACACGTGATCTGTGCAACTAACAAGAAACCTGCCGCTGTCGGAACATTATTCAGAAATTCTGAATATACACCATTTAACGCCAGCTCATCATCATTCTAATTTTTTTAATTTTCAACTAGGCTTAAAATAATTAAAAAAAAAAAATAATTTACATAATTTTAAAAATTAAAAAAAAAAAGTAACCTTAATTTTTCGCAAAGTTAAATACAACCAATTTTTTTTAAATTTTAAGTATAAATTTTGTTCTTATAAATTGTTAATATTAAATTAATAATTGTTTTAAATTAATCTACCTAAAATCTTTAAAATATTGGTGTAATTACATAATTTACCTTATCACCGAAATTCCACATGCATCCAACCATCTAAAGCAGATCATTATTATAGATCATTATTGTGGATGATGGGTCTGGAATTTCGGGAATTTAAAAATTAACAACAACTATAAATCGAAAACCCTATAAATATCTACATCTTTTTACCATCGAACCAAAAATCCACATCTTCATCGAACCTCGCAGAAAGGCCTTTCAGCAACGTTGGATGTCACACCAAAATCGTAAGTTTTCTCCTTTTTTTATTTTAATTTTTTTTCTCTTTGGTTTGAAAAGAAAGTATTTGCTTTCTTTATATAAATATATATATTTTTTTTTTGTTTTGGGTTTTTTTTTTATTTTTTTTTGAAACAAAACCGAAGCCAATTTTTTTTTATGTCATGCGATATATTTTTAGTCAATTTCGAGAGAGCGTTTAATGACAAGTCTCAATCTCTCTTTGATTTTGTTTTCTCGTTGTTGTTGGTTTTCGCCAATTCTTTTAAACCTACTTTTGAATGAAATGTTTACTACATACGTATATATATAAATTTTTTTGAATATGCTTTGAATTATTTTGTTTCTTTTTCTAAGGTATTTTGTTATGTTTAAAGTCAATAAAGAATTGTAATATGAACTGAACTAAAGAAATGTAAGACTTCAGTGTCGTAGGGGATGGGAGGGTTCGCTTATGGGGGTTTTCATCAAATTTAGTAATTACGCCCTAAGAAAGCCCATAGGATGGGAGGGTTGCGAGGCATAGAGCTGCAACATCTAAGCTCTGCACAATGGCATGTCTAGAAACCAAACAGGCATTTTTTTTTATCTATTTAAGGGCATTTTAAACCGCACGTGAAATTTTATTTGTAAAAGGATTGGATACGGTCACGTACTGGAACAAGTTCCCCGCCCATCTTCTCCGAACTGGCTAGCTTGCCGAGCACGTGCGTAAAGTTCCCTGGACCGTCCCTCTGATATTCCACTTTCAAAATCCAGCATTACATTTTGCCAAAATCACTTGCCAGTATCACGGACATTTTCAAGGCACGCAATCTCAAGCCATCAACACCTAAGCCTACATACAGTGTCTCTTTTTACTTATTGGACAAAGAAGTAAGGATGGAATTTAACATTTCAGTCGAAGGTAGACGTATTCCCGACAGCTCCCTTCACTTTTCATCGCACGCCTTCTACATCAACCAGAATGTGGGAACCAGAAATAAGGTCCTAAAAGCACTATCGGACACCTCCTGGGGTATGGACAAGGAGACCATAGTGGCTACTTATAAGGCAATCGGTCGCTCTATTCTCAACTGCGCACCCGCAGTGTGGATCTCATTCCTCAGTGGCCCACAATGGCGAGTATTACAAACATCGCAAAATAATGCACTCCATATCGCTACCGGATGTGTGTCAGTCAGGCAACATAATGAGTTGCTGACTTTACAACATCTAATGGCTTCCCAATTGCCAAGTAAACTGAACCATCAGTCACTAATGCAGCATTTCCCTCCAACACATCCGAAAAAACGAAGATATCTAGTACGTCATTTCATTTGATATCAACCTATTGCCCAGAAGCAATTGCACCGGCAGACGGTTACCGAAGCACTCAGCAGCTACCGTTGCAAAATAGTCCTTAATCAACACCCTTCATAGATTTCGGAAAATCAGAGGCTTTTGCTCTGGCGGCAAGATCAGCTCTTGTGCAACTAAGATCCGGTTAGTGCAGTTTTCGCAACTGTTACCGCGAGCGCATTGTCCTCGGCTAGAAGAACCGGTGCCCTATGCCTACAAAGCTCTCATGACACCGTGCATCACTTTAATTGCCGAAACAGGCCCACTGACCTGCGCCCAGTTGATTAAGGCTGCCTGATCTGGCTTGTTTTCTCTGGCTCCCAGTATCACTTACTGCCACAACGTATAATCTCTTATATCTCCACTGGGAAAGAATCTCTGAAATAGCCGAACTGTTACAACAACAATAACAACTTACGTTTGGATTCGTTGCGAAACTGTATGTGCCACTGTGTAAGTCTAAAAATAGAAGCGTGTTAGCTCGCTCAAATGCGACATGCATACCCCTCCCTCTCCACAATTTTTACCATCAATAAATCTATAAAGTTTGGCCCCAATCGCAAATATTTGCCCATCACTGGTTAATGTCTATAGACAGTGGGTGGAAAATTAATATCATGTAATTAACAGCAGATTTAACGTTGTACGTGATTTAACCGATACGGATACATATCCAACCGTTCGACTGCTGCGGACACGATGAGTTCAATTTCGTTTGCAACAACCATAGAAATTTTGTGTTTGTACGAGAGACGTAGAAATGCTCGTACTATCTGCACGCAAACTGTCTGTCAAAGGAATTTATGTGTATTTGTCTGGCAAACTCTAGCACATACGCACACGCCCGCACTCATGAAAGGGATTATAACCATTGCATTTATGGATCAGTGTACATATGTGTGTGCGCCATGTATGCAATGAATGTCCTTTTATCAGCCCGAATGCATCTCCGACAGCATCAGGCTTTGTATGACAATCGCATTGCTGTCCATCGTAACGTTAGTTAGTGCAACTGTCAATATTTGCTTTAATTTAAATGGAGATTTCGAGGTTGACATTTATTTCATAACCTCGTTCTATTTCGAGTTAATGGTATGGGCTCAAAAAAATATGACAATAAAAAGTTTGCAATTTTGAATGTCCGCATATGATAATCAAATTAACATTTTTTTGAGATAAACACTTGCATTTTTATCAAGGATGCACGTAAATTCTATAGTGAAATTTAATTTTACGATATTTAAAAAAGTGACGCTCTTTTAGGAAATGAAAATAACAGATATAAACGCATATCAATATTATTTACAACCTTAAACTACGTTTAAACTACTTGGTATAACGGTTAGACATCGCCAAACACGGTATGTATGTGTTGGTATTGTGTTTTATCATGTTTCATTATTCAAATTTGTAACCGAGCATTTCTAGTTGGACAAAAAGGTTCACTTTCATAATTATGAATTATAACACAGTACAATATTTTTCATCTCATTGATTTTGGACTCAATTCTGAGAAATGAACGTGAAAGTAGCTCCAAAAAGAAGAAGTTCTGCATCATTCGTTTTGTCAAGTTACATGCCATAATAATTTAATATCGATTTGAAGTTAGTAAGTATTGTATAGGGGAATTTACCACGTATTAGGCTCTTTTGTTTGACATAACTCAAGAACCACTAGTCAGATTTAGCTGAAACAAATATAAAAAAATTGAGAATTACAATTCCTTCAATCTGTTCTTATAACGTTTCCCTACATAAGCACCAGTTTCACTTTTCCATTCATCAAATGATTTTGAGCTGGGTTTATTTTGTAGCAGTTACAATAAAACTGTTGTACTCCGTGGCGTAGGATTAACGTGGAATATTACTTATGATAATCATACGCCACCATATAGTATTTATGTTATGTCAAACAAAAGAGCCTAAAACGTGACAAATTCCTCTATACGATACTTACTAACTTCAAATCGATATTAAATTATTATGGCATGTAAATTGACAAAACGAATGATGCTTAACTTCTTATTTTTTTGGCTACTTTCACGTGCAGTTCTCAGAATTGAGTCCCACAATCATGTGTGTACTGTGTAATGAATTGTAAGTTTTGAACAACATTTCTTCAGGCTGGTATCTAAGTCGCACGAACACATTCTACATAATTGTAGATATATATACAGAAGATGAAGTACCTGAGTGCACCAATTCGTCGCTAAGGGGTGAACTCGCCACGGAGTTCGAAACCCGCCATCCTTGTGAGTGACAATGAATTGTCATTAATATTAACAACAACATTTTCTGATCTGTATCGCCGCCGTGTAAGGTAACTTCCTTCATTTTGGTACCGGTACTGCCATTAATTTTACCTTTAACAGATTAAATGTTATGTATGCAAGTGTTAAAACATCGAAATATTTTTGTACTTACTTATTTGCTTACTTAATCCATTTGCTCAGCTGTCTTCTTAAAATAAAAATGTTCATTCATTATCCCCGAGCATAATGTAAAGAACTGAAATCAATCAATTAGGATTTAAGCCTCTTAGCTGTAACCCCACATCGTATTACATGTGTACGTACATCGTACATACATCTACGGGAATGCAGCTCGAAGCCTTTGTACAATCACTCATATTAACGATTCTAAGCCTTCCCGGGGGAGAAATACTCCCAGTTGTAATCCCTAATCAATTTTCACCGGATGTACAACTGTTTACTCACTCACAGTCAACAATAACAAACAAACAAACAAATGTTTGCGAAAATCTTGTGGCAAATATTTACTTTTGTAGCATTAAGAAGCGTTTCAAATGCGGATAAGTTACGCTAAGATATGTTAACATACCAAGGAACACGCGTACAAATGAATACGTTCATTCGAACTTTAACAACCACTTGAGAGAGAAAAAGTTTAACACAAGATAGGTACCTAAATTGTGAAGAAAATTTAACATGTGTTCGGTATTCGTATATCCTTCGATTGATGAGCTTAATGAGTTTGTTTTGATAGGTATAACATACCTGTCGGAGCAAGGAAAACGGAAGAGAAGTAATTGGATTTGGTACTCAGTTGTACATTATTTATATGCGGCATACTGGAAAATCTTACTTTTTTGCAACAATTTACGCGTTTTTAACAACTCTTTCAATAAGATATGGATGGCTAAATGAGTTGGTCCTATTCCTGCATATGTTTTTCATCCTTACGGTTGTGGTTATAGAAAGTGAATATGGAGACTTTTCAAAATATCAAGGACAACATAAATAGTGGCGAATATACGACAGTAAAAAGAATTTCAAGAAGTGAAGTATACAATATTCTAATGAATATTATAGACTAAAATAAAACGTAGTCCTGTACAGCGGGGAAGCAGACTATGCCGAAAGTGAATTCGGCGTAGTGATATCCAGGAATACAAGGAGAGCGATAATGTCACCACCGCATCATAGTTGTTCGGTTCTATAGAGAATATGAAAAGATCACTTCTGCAGCCTATTGATGTCTAAAAACTCAGCTGCTGAAGACTGTGTACCAATTCGGAACGATAACATCGAGTGTCCCCCTCCAAGCGAAGCTGAGATAAAATCTGTCAAATCCCGCCTAAAGAACAACAAGGCCGCTGGGGCTAATGGTCTCCCAGCTGAGTTGTTTAAGGTAGTGGAGATGATGAGCTTGTTTTAAGCATGCAACAGCTCATAGATAATATTTTTCTTCAGGAGAGCATGCTAAAGAATAAAAATCTCAGTGCGATATGTCCTATTTACAAAAAAGGTGACCGTATTGACTGTAACAACTACCGTGGATATAGTCTCTTACCGATTGCGGTACTGTGTGAACGTCTAAAGCCAATTGTGGAAACCCTGATTGGACCTTATCAGTGCGGCTTTAGACCAGACGAATCAGATATTTACACTGCAGCAGATTCTTGAGAAAACCCATGAAAAGCAAATCGACACTTACCACCTCTTTGTCGATTACAAAGCTGCCTTCGATAGTCCCATCAGGCATCGATCATACGAAGCCATGCTTGAGTTCGGTATTCCTGCGAAGATAATTCGTTTCTGCCGGTGTACCCTTACGAATACCAAATTCTCTGTTCGGATTGGCAAGGATCTATCTGCGCCATTCGATACAACGAGAGGTCTTAGACAGGGTGATGGTTTGTCATGCATACTCTTCAAAATAGGAAAGTAGCGGTTAACATGTCTGGCACCATATTTAATAAGAGCCACATGCTGCTCGCATATCCCGATGATATCGACATTATCGGTCGGACGATGCGAGAGGTAACAGCTGCCTACTCATCTGTTGAAAGGGAGTCAGCGAAAATGGATTTGGCAGTGAATGAGGACAAGACGAAGTTAATGGTGTCATCGAACCGAATGTCCTCCCATTGAGGACGCAGCGTGAATGTTGAGAACTATTGAATTGTGGTAGTGGATGAATTGATTTACCTCGGATCCGCCATGTACAAAAACAACATTAATATAAAACGGAGAATAGTGCTCGCCAACAGGTATTTTTTATTCGGCTACGCGATCACTTCACGGGCGGATGCAGCTCATCTGGCAGTGTTTGAGAGAAAAATACTCCGCAAATCATATAGACCCATTTGCGTAAACGACGAGTTCAATATTCCGATGAACCATGAACTGCACGAGTTATATCACGACATTGATGTGGTCACAAGGAATCAAAGTCCAATTATTACGCTGGCTAGACCATGTCGTGAGGATGGATGAGGAAACTCCAGGCGGGAAGTAATTCTATCAAGACCTCGAAGGACGGCGCAAAATTGGGAAACCGCGATTACATTGGTAGGATCAGGTGGAAGAATCACTGACGACAACAAGACTTGGGAAGAAACATGTGCCGAACTTAATAATATAAAGGAGGAAATAGTAGGTGTTGTAAACAGGGATTTAATTATGGATATCAGATGATGATGATAGACAGGTATTGTCCATAAGTGTTCGTTGACCAAACTTTCCATGTCTCAGGTCACCAAAAACAGGGCAGTGGCATAGAAGATGCTCCGTGTTATCCTCTTCTTCCTCATCATTGCAGGTTCTACAAAAATCGGTTTAGGGTGGTTTCAACCTCTTAGCGTTTTTGCCAATCGGCCAGTGATCGGTTATTACAGCAATGATGTACCTCAGGTGGACTCTGGACAGGTTCACCACAAATCTCTGTACATCCATTGTAGGCCAAATTTATTTGGTCGCCGTGCAAGTGGGTTCTCTCACCCATCTCTCCTTTGCAATGAGTTTCAGTTTCCCCTCAATTAGCTGTTTCCCCATTGTTCTCCAGGGATTTGACAATCGCTTTACTATCAGTAAGAATATGAATATTGCCGCCCAATATCCCAAAATTTAGGGCATTATCATTATCATCATAGTCGGACCTATCCGGGATGATCCTTGTAAAACCCGGATCGAAGACAGGTTCTAGTTTGGTGTAATCCGTGCGACAGCTCACATTGATAAGGTCCAGAATTTCAGCATGCCCATAGTTCCGGTGCATCCCTGCTATTGTGGCGTCTAAACGCATTGCGGTGTTCGCTGCTATTTTCCTCTCCTCAATGTCTGGGGGTATCCAGTTAAGGATCGTAAACAGTGCCATAGTTGGAGTAGATCTAAGTGCCCCTGGGACGCTCTATGTAGGTTTAATAACTGAGTCGTATAACCAGTTCACATTTTTGGGGATAATTCCCCAGTAAAGACCGATTGCCCTTTTGTAGCGGTATAGGACCTTTGCTAATCCTGGTCAGAGTGTTTAGATTCCAATTCACTTTACTGTCCAATATTAGCCCAAGGTATTTGGCACTATCAAAGAATGTAAATGCGACTCCATTTAATCTAGGTTTGGCAAATTGAGGGATTTTATATCTCCGTGTGAATAGTTTTACTCAGGTATACACCCAGTCCACAGTCCTGACACCATTTTAAAAGAAGACTCAACGTAGACTCCAGAAGTAGTTTATGAGAGAAGTTTAGGATCCTTGCCGGTGACTATTAGTGCCACGTCATCCGCATATGCGACGATTGTGCAGCACGTTTTTTCCATCGTCCTCAGGAGAGTATTGATGTTGAGAGAATACTCCTCCTTGTGGAGTACCGCGTACCGCCACTTTGGAAATATTTGAAACGCCAAGACTGGATAAAATACGCCTAAATTTTAGTAGTTTATTAACTAAGGCGATGACCACTGGGTTAATCTCCAGTTGTTCCATTGTGAATTACAGATTCAGGTTTGACATTATTAAAAGCTCCCTCAATATCCAGGAAGGCAGCGAGTGCGTATTCCTTGTAGTTCAGAGTTCTTTCAATGAGGCTGGTTATCGCATGTAAAGCAGTTTCCGTGGATTTGCCTTTCGTGTAGGCTGATTATTCTCTCCATAGTCTTAAGTAAGAAGGAAGATAGGCTAATTGGTCTATAATCCTTGGCTTTAGTGTGGGATGCCTAACCCCCTTTAGGGATAAATACAAATCTGTAGATTGTCCATCTCTTTGGAATGTGCGACAGCTTTCGACAGGTTTTGAAGATTGTCAGAAGCCGGGGCGTTAATACTTCGATGTTCTTTTATAGATCCGCGGGAATAATTCCATCTGGTCCCGGTGATTTAAAAGCGTGGAAACTTTCGATAGCCCATTAAATTCGATGTTCAGTAATCGGTATGTCGGTGATATCAAAGTCATTGCTGACCGAGTTTTCCATAAACTGGTAATCACTTTCCCGACAACTTGGGAAGTGTGCTTCCATCAGCACCTCCAGAGTTCGAGGCTGTTAGTGGTCCATGTACCATCTGGTCTTTGTATGTACGATGGTATTGTTGGATTCAAGGGAAAAATTCTTA
Source organism: Muscina levida (assembly GCA_964034835.1). Lineage (NCBI taxonomy): Eukaryota > Metazoa > Arthropoda > Insecta > Diptera > Muscidae > Muscina > Muscina levida. The sequence goes on from OZ035884.1 coordinate 63,070,332, forward strand.
CGTAGCCAACTAGTTTTCGAAGAGCTTTCTACATTACTGCAGAATTTTCTCCATGACTGCCTTTTGGCCTTTCTGATCAGATTCTTGAAACTGTTAACTGAAGACTTATATGCGCTCCAGTCGCCATCTCTTTTCGCCTTGTTGAATAGTTTCCCGCATTTCATCTGCAATATCTGCATTCCACCTTTGTAGCTTAGCTTTGCCTTTCTTGTCAGTTCTGCCGCAGAATTTTTTCCTTGCCATAGCTAAGACGTTAGTTAATAATTCAACCGTGGAGTCCAGTATAGATTTATCGTCGATAGAGGCCGGACACCTGGTAACTTGCTCACTACAAACTCCGGAATCCACTTCGAAAAGAAAGGTCAAAACCGATATATAGATCAGAAAACGAGCAATCCTTCGATACTCTTCAATTACTGACCATGTTCGAGTATTTATCGTTAGTAAGTGTAACATCTACAACTTCTTTTCTGTTAGTAACAAAAAAACAAATCTGGAGACTACGGCATACAAGCTGAAATATTGTGAACTGAGCTTATGACGGCCGCCGGAATCGTATATTCATTTCTGGTAGAGGTTTCGCAGGAACAATCATAAAGCTCATAAAAAAGGGTGATTTGAGCTATTGCAACAATTGGGTAAGTTTAACACTGCTCAGCATCATTCCTAAAACTATGAGGATTTATTCGGTCATTTGTGTGGAAAGCACGAAAAAGAGTGTGGCTATTCTGCCCAGGTACAATGCCATTACTTAATTTTGGAAAATATTTATAGTGGTAATTTTTTATAAAGAAAATTTAAGGTTTATTCCAGTTATCCTGCCCACCAGCCAGACAGACGGTCATAGCTCAATCGTCTTAAAAAGTCCTGAAACGAATTTGGTCTTAAGATACTTGGGGTCTAACATGTCTTTCATTTCTCGTATCAAATAATAACATACATACATACCCCTATCCCTGTCAACAATTTTTCATTTTTTTAAATTTTATAGATAAGTAACTAAACCTTGATATTGCATTCGACATTTTTGTTAAAATACATTCAATCAAATAACTTTTGTAAGACATTTTCTTATTTAATTCTTAAAGGAAACTTTTTCAGACGCGCTCCTTCATATCTTTCGAATTTTTGTAATAAATTCTTAACTTTAGGAAGATCTTATTCAATTTGATGTACAACAGAATATTTACTTTCATAAACTATATTAAAATTTTAACAAAATACACATTTTTACATATAAACATTATTCCATTACTGGAATATCACTCAGCCTACTACCAATTTTAATATCTTTGTTGGCATAATAACAACCAACGCGAACACAATGACTCAACTGTCGTTTCTCCAGCCAGGCGTGCAGGAATCCTGCCACAAAGGCATCCCCCGAACCAGTCGTATCCACCGATTCATCAAGGGGCGAAACATTGAACGTTTGAAAAGTCAATGGGCCAGGGGCGCATCCTTCTTTCCACCAGTTGCTGAACAGTTCAACGCCCTCTGAGCCTTTAGTTATTACCAATATTTTCGGTGTTGCATTATCCTTAACTAAACCTTCAGCTAAAGCTCGTATACTTTCGGCACCCCAGCATTCGCGGAACACTTCAAATTCCGCTTTATTTCCAAATATGAACATAGCATTATTAACCAAATAAAGCAAGTGTTGGAAGTACTTTTGGACTATGTAATCAGCGCTCAGATTCAAGGCCAAATAGCGGCGACCTTGTATGTAGTTCCGTACAATGTAAGTGGTGACGGGTTCACGCTTTGGCACGAAATATCCTTCAATATAAAAAATCTGTACTCGGTTCGTTGGTCTCAAAATGCTCGAGTCTTCTTCATTCATCACAAATTGCAAATAATTTACTGAGAATTGTGCTGAGGCCCCATTACAGGTGTACAAAGCTCGGGAGTCGTTGTGACACAGAGAAATTCGTCGTCCTGTGGGAGCATCGGCTACTGTTTGTATTCTAAAATGGCTGTGAATGTAAATTGTTTGATTTGAGTAAAAGAGTTAATTGTGGCATGTTTCACTAAGGGCTTACCTTGTGTCCATGTCGTTCCTCTTTAAAAGTTGAGCAACCATAGCAGACTCTCTATCATCTCCGCATGCGCTGAAAAATAATGCTTCTGTGCCCAGTGATTTTAGAACATGAGTAGTGTGCAATGCTGAACCACCTAATTCAACTTTAAGCGCTCTGAAAACAATGTACAAAAAATTAAATTTAGATTCTGAAAACAGATTTCAAATGGTATTAAAGAAAATATAGCGGTGGTTTAAATTTTGGTATCTTATATTTCCGAGAAAACAGGGAAAGACCGCTGTTGGCGGTCCAGTTTGATAGTATGTTAAGTAGGTGGATTGTGTGAATGCTAAGTAACTTCAGAGTTCTACCAGTACAGATGATGGCAAGATCATCGGCGCAGGCAAATACCTGGCATTCGGCCATCTTTAATTCGAAAAGTTCATTGATTGACCTTAAACATAGAAGCGGAGACAGAACTCCTTCCTGAGTTGTGCTTCTGTTAACGTTCCTAGCTTTTATGACCTCTGCCCATTCAGCTCTAATGGTTCTTTCCACTAGAAGCATTCCAATTAGGTGTATCATTGAACTGTAAACCCCCGGAACATATGATTGCCGGATTGCTGTAGGTAATATATTCCTCGATGTCTAGGAAAGTCCCCACAACATAGATCTTATTCTTGAGGGAGTTCTCGATTGTACTGACTATAGAGTGGAAAGCTGTCCTTCCATGCATGGCATGATGAAATTTTGATTGCAATTTCTGTGGAAGATTACTTAAAACATTGATTTATAATAACTTTCAAACGTTTTAAGGGAAAAATAAGAGAAATTGATCGATTGAAAGTCTCTTAGTGTGGCATGAGAACATTTGCAACCTTTTGGGATAAAAACATTTGGTTTGCTTGCAAATGTTGTAAATACTTTCAATATGAGGCAGCTCCTGAAAATAACTTCTTGCCAACTACGAGATAGGTAGAAGTATGAGTTGTTTTTGGGATTTGATTTTGGAATAGAAGCTTGCATACCAAACGCAAATGCAGGAACAGACAGACGTGAACCATCAAAAAGTGGGCGTTTGTATAGGAGGTGGGAGTAATTTTTGCCCGATCTTGCTCTTCTTAAAACCGTTTAGAGTATAGAAACTTCTATACAGAATTTCAGTTCTGCAGCTTTTAAACCACGGCTGTAATCGCGGGTACAGACAGACGGACATCGCCAAAAAGAAGCAATTTGTGTGGGAGTAGTTTTTGACCGATCGCGCTCATCTTAGAACTTAACCTCCAGAGTCGTTTTTGCCCGATCTTGCTCTTCTTAAAACTTAACCCCCAGTTTAGAGTATTGAATCTTCTATACAGAATTTCAGTTCTGCAGATTTTAAACTACGGCTGTTATCGCGTAAATTGACTTAGAACTCGATGCTGATCATTTATAACTATATATATATTCACTCCGTTCGTACGCGTGGAGTAGGGTATACAAATAACGACTATACACATTTATCAGTAGTATTCTTAGATACCATTAAACGATATATTTCAAATGCAATTATAACTTACTCTGCCGCTGTAATATCCGATGTAAAGTCCGAAAACTTATTCATATCCATTTCTTGTCGAGTATTAAGACTTAGCCTATGTCGATCCAATACTCTTGTGTCTTCCAGTTGAGCCTTGTAGCCGACTAAAATATTTCCAAATGCCAAAACTTTGCTAATTTATATCAGCGATTACTTAAACGATCAAAAGAAGCACACATATTAAAACTACTTACATTGGTGAACATTCTTTTGGACTAATGCAATTCAAACTACCACACGAGATGTTCATAGCAGGGCAGGTTTGTGTCTATAAAAAATATCAGATATGTGAAAATTAGCGATTTTACGATCATATATCCAAACAAAGTTAAATAGAAACTAAAACATTAATAGAATAGATGAAGATGTCTCATTGATACGTCTTCATAGTATTGATCACATATTTACACCATACAGTTATACAGTTGGTGGAAGCCAGGGCTAATTTTTTTCCAAAAGAGTTGAAAAATTGTTCTGCCTTGTATAGTAATTCATCAATTGAGAACGGCTAGGCCGATTTTGCTCAAATATTTTTTCAGTTGTTCGTTATTGCATGGAGAAGGTTTATGTGAAAGAAAAGTTTGGGAAAATTTTTCGGAAAAGTCGGAAAATTGGAAAAATCCAAAATTGCCTTCTTGTATGGAATTTTGTGTGAAATTGTTACAAAATGGCTTTTTGAATAGAAAAGCAGAAATTTTTTTTAAAAAATTTGGAAAATTATAAAATTTGAAAATGGAAAAGTAGAAAAATTCTTGGTGATAAACTCTGAAAATTCCGGAAAAACTTGCATCGCTTGATTTGATAAAAAATATTTTAAAAAATTTCGGATAATGGAAAAATTCTTGGTGAAAAACTCAAAAAATTCCGGAAAAAATTCAAAAAGTTGGATTTTAAGACGAAATTTTGCATTGTATCGCTTGATTTAATGATTTCAGTCGACGCAAAGGTGAAAAATTCTTTATGATGCTTGGAAAATTACGGATTATTGTGAAATTTATTATGGTAAAAGATTAAACGCGAAATGATCTAACAATTTCCAAATCTTCTGCATGAGCATAACGCATTGGTCCGATTTTCAAAACCGCATTGAATACAATGCATTCTGACAGCCACAAATTCATTATCAGAGCAGACAAAAGACCCTCTGGATGCCACAAGAAAATTAAACGCTCCCACTATAAATGAATTTGCAGTGGTGATTGTTGGGAAGAATGGGGAATAACGCGATATTGTTCTCAAGCGTCGGGATGGTGCACAACTGAGGAACGTGTACGAGACTTATCGGTCATATGATGCACTTCAATACCTCTTGGTGTTCTATCGTGGAGTGGATGGCTATCCCCTCAATTTAAAGATGGTCAATAGAATGAAAAGTTTGTTTACAAGTCATCATTTTTCATTCTCCATTTAAGTTCGAATTCGAATTTCAGGAGAAGAAATGAATTCTAATGCATATAGATTGATGGTTTGGCAAGACGTTGACATTCATCTGTTAAGATATCGCCGGTTATTTCAACAGTACTGCGTTGACGTGTACGTCAAGGTCAAAATGGGGCGTCTCAATTTTATTCGTTTCAATCAGTTGCCACATTTCGAGCTCACCAACGTTTGCATTTGCTCGAAGGCATTTACTTTCTCGATGCACCCCAGGCAAGACATTCGTCATTTCTTTGATTCTGGCAACATTTTGTCAAGATCGCAAATTCCGTTAGCTGTTGCATCCGCTGGTATTTCTGCCACATTGTTGAAACGCGGCCGACCTACACTTTCCACTTTGAAGCTGCTGATGAATCTTCTCACGGTTGACAAGCCATCTTTTCATCAATCTTTTGGGATGAATGCACGATGGTACATAATGGAGTTTTGGAGGCAGTTGACCGAACGATTAGGGATATACGAGGTGATTCGAGATGATTTAGTGTGGTTGTGGTATTTTCGTCAAACGGGAAACGGGGATGACGGGAAATCCCAAAATCTACTGCTACTTATGAAATTAACACATGCCTGAAGTCGTCATCTTTGTGTGAGTGAATTTTCAAGACAGCTACTGGCACTTGGTAATGGCCAAATTTCTGTTGGTGATTCGAGTTTACATCGTCGAAGAAGGAACTCATCAACAAAGTATTCCCCGGAATTGCTAAAAAATAATAAAAATCTAGATTGGATAAGTGGACGGGCCATACTAGCTGCGAAGAAGAAGGTCGTCGATAGCGTTAATGGAAGTTTTCAATCAAAACATAGTAAATTTGGTACAGATTACCAAAATGGATCACAGATTCGGTTTGATAAAATATCATCAATGATAACCGTTCAAAATCGTTAGTAAAACACTCTTTAACTGAGCAGGAAAAATGTTTTGTACCATACCTTACCTTGGGTTTTGGCCAAGAAATTAGCAGCATTTCTGCATTCAGTAATTGTTATAGAATGCATGATTGAGGCATCCGGAGCTTTCTTTGACAATCAATAATAAAAAAAAAGATCCCACTCTCCAATAACACTGCCACTCATAGAATTGAAAATGCTCGCAGTCATTTTATAACGCTCTCTTGCCGATTTCCAAGAAAAACAAACAGTTTATTCTTTAACTACAGAAAAGGTTGTCCCGCTTCCCTTAATGCGGAAGATTAAGTATAGAACCCTAACAAAAAAACAAATAAATGATATAAAATATATATCCCCTCATCCCTAAGGGTGAGGGTATAAAAAAAAAAAACAAAAAAAAGTAAATAGAAAATTAGAAAATTGGGTGAGGAATCTACAGATATTGCCTAAATGTCAGTATTTGTCAAATTTTAAACTGACGCAAGTTCACTAAAGAGCTTCTTGCCATTTTCCTCTTAAAGAACTACTGGTAAAATACTTTTCAACATTTTTTTAAGATTTTATTAATTAAAAAAACATTTTTTTTCGGAAAATTCTATCGGTGAAAACTCGCAATGACAGAAGAAATTAAAAGACTTGGGTTTTTTTAAAAAAATATATACAATATAATTAGTTTAGCTGCACTGAATTTCGTTGCACACATTTTTGTGCACTGAAGCAAAATGTGCACTTATCCGGATTATCCGGAGTTTTTTACCTGCACACATAAGGCAGTTATGAGGATTTTTTTTTACATATGACGCAGTTACCCCAATTTGTTACGTTTTTGCAGAATTGCCCTCAAGAGTAATTATTAATCGTTAGTTTTATTTAAAAATTCAAAGATAAACCTTTTAAATGGAGAAAAAATATAACATATGATTATAAAATACCGATTTTGAAAGTGTTGGTAAACGAAATTTTTTCTATAGGAATTTGAATTGTGAAACACAATCATCATCAGCTAAGCAAAATGCAGTTAAATAAGAGTTTAAGTGCTCTTATCCGGAATGTGCTGCTAAGCGAGTGGGCAGCTAAGCGAATTTTACGTATCCTAATATTTTGGGGTTTCATTGCATCTTTAATCATTAGTTATCTGCGCAAAGCTTTCAGGTGATTTCAAAAAGACAATGGACACAGTTATGGAAATTGTGAGCCATTAGTTTTTGTACCATCTCTTACTTCTGTCGTTTCTTCAAGAGTATAAAGATGACTATCCAGATTTGCCGGCTTACAACAAAGTTCGCTGGCTGAGTAAAAAAAAATGTTTCCAAACGTGTATTTGCTTTGGTATCTCAAATACGCGATTTTTTTTCAAAAAAGGTATAAAAGTTGCGGCGGAGTATCTCGAGTTTCTGGTAGACGTGGAAAAGGTTTCTATGATGCTTTTATGACAAATCTGTTTTCATACTTCATTGAGCTCAATCTTAAGAAAATTGTGCGATATTTAGGAGAAAATATAATCAGATCACACATTTTTTACTTCCCATCTCTAAATTTTTCTCGTAGAAATTCATAGGATGTTGATAGACTTGTGCGATATGTTCAATTGTTAAAAGTTGTGAGATCGGAATTTTCTGTTCGCTTTGAAGATTTTGTTAATTTTAGTGATTTGTATCACCTTCTTAAGAATCAATTTTCTGACGAACCTTCTGGAAACTGAGTTTCATAAGCTGTCAAACACTAACAAGGCTGCAGTAAAGACGGAACTGATTGAGTTCAAGAAGATGCATTTAAGGAGATTTTTAAGACTGGCAGACTTGCCAATTATTGGGTATACACGGCTACATGGGATTCATATCCTAATTTAAAGAAAATTGCTATCATGTCTTTCAAAATGTTTGGATCTATTTATCTTTGTGAAACTGCTTTCCAAATGCATTTCATCCTCAATCGTTACAAATGAGACTGCAATGATGCAACAACAACAAGCTGAGTTCCAAATTTTGTAAACTGGATCAAAATCAAAAAGCACACTTCGAGGAGGGTTTAAGAGCGCATATCGAGTAGTTTTCCAAACTCCAAAGACAACGACTATATCTGGTTAAAAATAATAGTTAACCATTCCATTTCACACAACTCTTGTACAACAAATTCTATTAATAATAATAGAATAGATCTTGAAACGAACGATGAACACACATTCAATAATAGTTCACGTAATTTCTTTGACGTTGTATGCACAAATAAACCCATATTGGGTTTGTGTCAAATTGCTTCTAAGAAATACACAAGTCAGTTATAAAAACATTTAAAAAACAACTCTGGAAATTTTTGAAGATATAAATTCAACATTTTGTATAGAATTCCCTTTGTTACTACATATCTTTTGAAATATGATTCGAAATTCGATTTTTTCACATACAATTTTTCCCATTCAAGCCAAAATTCGCAAATTTGGAATATTAAGCTTCATCAAAACCGATAACGCCCAACCAAAACATTTTTTTCATAAAATTATTCCTATTCCGGAAATTATTTTTGTTTAATTCATCTTTCACTTTGTTTAAAGAACAGCTTGGGGGAAAGGTTGGTTACATTATTTTTTTTCCATTGAAAATCAACAATGAGTTAATTTGTAGATGCTTAAAAATTGTGGCAATTCCTTTTAATGGTTAAAATTTATGAAGAAAAATTATGTTTTGCAAATAAGTTAAAGTCAATTGTAATGAAAAAATAAGTCATTTGTTTTGAATTTTAAACTAGAATGATTTGTGTCGCAAGCAATATGACTAATACGATATCAATAACAAAGGGACTCCGTCCGTCCGAACTAAATATACAGTTTTTTTTATACGACTAAGCCTCTTCGAGCAATCACAAGTATTCATTAACTTTACACGATGTTTATTTTCAAACTATGAAAAAAACTTCACTTCATCATTCATATCATATTTTATTTTATTTTTCTTTCTTTGTTTGAATATTAAAAGTGCAAGTTTTTTAATATTTTGAGACTTTTGTAGCAATTTATATACATCCACTTCCGTTAGAAATGAAATTGAGAATAATTTCATTATTTAATTATTTAATCACCAGTTATTTTATTATAATCGGAAAATTCCTTTTCTTATAAATGGCAAATATTTTATAATACTTTACAAACACCGAATTCAAGATATCCGCTCAACGTACTCGAGTTAACTGATTAATATTTTTGCATTCATTGCTTCGCTTGAGCTTAAAATAGTAAATGGTTTAATATTGCGGTTATGAACATAATTTCTAATTTTACTCTGAGCAATGATACGTAAGTATTAAACCACACATTATAGTGTATCGAGAGCAACAAATACTACACATTTAATCATTGTATTTTTTTAAAGAAAAAAAATCTATGAGTTTGTCAATGAAACCTAAAATGTCTTCAACTGGATAATATTTTTAAAGAAAATCGACTAGACGATCAGAGATGAACTGTGATAAACTGTTTCGTAAATGACATACATTTACGACGACTGACATAAGTACGTATACAAAAACCTGGCGTTACAAACTAACCACCAATACAAAGAAGGAATTAATGAAATAAATTCAATATACTAATAATTAACTAGCATGTGTCCAGCACGCAACTTCGTTGGACATTTATGAATTTGTACTAAGTGCAACACGTATTGAGCGTTTTATTGCTCTACAAACACACAATTTTTCATTTAAAATTCTTGTTCTTTATAGGATCGATTGTCTAAATTTTTGTCAAAGCGGAACCACTTCCTCCCTTTAAGCTTTAAGTGCGAAATTCCGAATGTTTTACAACGAAGCTAGTTAGTACAAAAAACTTAATTTCCTTTTACACCCCGTGTATGAGGTATGGCATAGCTTCTCGCGTTGTTGCGAATTAACACGCTTTCTATTTTAGATTCACAACAAACGGCATGCGAACGTCACTGTTTGTGAAGCTTTTACCAGACATGCCGATTGACTTGACACTTATACTTCGGAGAAAAATATATGTAGATGACTGGTGCTGGGAATCAAACCACGGATCTCCCTCATGGTAGTCTCGAGTTCTAACCACTATGACACGGCAGGTCCTGAACCTACCGAGTAAGTGCGATAAAACCCAGTACAGAAATTTTTGTCAGCTAACTGATAAATAACTTTACCATCTACTTTAATCGCATGAAAATCTCAAAATAAATCACCATCACCATACTGAGTAAATTATAGATTTACTAAATGCAGAATTTAGGCATGATCTCGTCGTATTTATATTGTTACTCGATTTTAAAAGTGGGAGGAATGGGAGGTACCAGAAGGGGCGGTATGGGAGGTATCAGAAGGGGCGTGGCCGTGTAGCCCGTATGCAACCCCGTACCAGCCGGACAGTCAGACAGACGGCCATGGCTTAAACGACTTAAAAAGTCATGAATCGAATTTGGTCCAAGAAACTAAGCAAGTTGCGAGTAAATTGAAAACTTTAAACGCGTTCATCTCGAAATCGATTTTCTGTTTTTAAAATATCCCAAATCATGAGTTACGGGTAAAAAACTGATTAAATATGAACCGATTTAAAAATGTCAGAGGATTTGGGGGGAATAGACCTTTATATAGTTTGTTTTGTTGAAGATCAACAAATTTACTATATCATACAAAAAAAAAACTATATATATACTAAAGTAGGTATAAAGCGTTCTCTAGCTAAAGTATTCTTTAGCCGTAAAAAACCTTTAATAAGAAATTGTATTCATAAACGTTTTTTATCAGTACTTTAGCTTTATGTGTTCCGGTGGCAACGCCGACTGTTCTTAGTCATTAATGATGAATAAGAAGAAGCTTTATAATCGGATACAAAAGCTTTATAATCGGTTACCAAACATTTATTTGCACTTATAACAACTATGAACATAATTGTCGCTCAATTTTACATTAACTACGATTCTCATGACGGTTAGAAATATGTTGAAGTAAAAATGACATTTAAAGATTGCATTTTCCTTCCCTCCTGTTGAAATAGTAATCGGATACCGATTACATTGTTTCCTTGTTTTGATTGGTTTTACATCACGAATATTATTTCATTACCCAATAGGAAGTATCGTCTTACACGACTTTGTCGTCAACGCTGTCGCCAAGACAAAATTTAAAAAATGTACATATGTACTTGTTGTCAGAACACTCGGTTGACAACAAGCTGACCGACAAAATACTAATGTAGTCGTGCATGAAACAAGAAAGTTAAATGTCACGGAACAATAACGACAGAATTGAAGAGAGGAAAGTAGAAGTAAAAAATGTTCAGTTTGTTGGAAAAAGCAGTGCGAGAAGGTTCATGTATCGCACGTTTTCAATAAAACTACTTCAATTTGTTATTTTAAATTATTAAGCACTGGTAACGACAATTTGACCGACATTGTCGGTCATTATGTCGTGCATGATTGTGTGGGCGACATGTCGCTTATTTAGACATCAACGACAATTTGACCGACATTGTCGCTCATCAGATCGTGCATGACAAAGCGGACACTTGTATGAAAATTTCGTCGACAATTTGTATGGACGGTCCCCTACGTGTCATCAACGATTTACTATGGTCGTGCACCTATCCTTGAGGATGTCTTGCAGACACTCCCTACTGGGTATTTACAAAATATTTTTGAAGATTTTTGAAGATATATTTTTCAAAATGGAATTCATGAATGAAAAGTGCCTATTAAGATACTTTTCTATGTGCGGAATGATTATGAAGACAATTTCCAACACAATGAATACATGCAACGGCTCTTTCTCATATTAAAAATGCCGAAAAACTCAAAATAAAGATCTCAAATTCAAAAATATACTATAAATTTTACAAACGTCCAGTTATAGCATGCTTAAATTAGGAACAACCCTACTTTAACTTATTGAAGATGTGAATCGTTTATGAATACTGTTTTCTCGAAATTTGCTTAAAAATAGTTTATAAACCTCTTATAACTTTTTATGAATACGGCCGATACTCTACAAAATTCGAATATAATGGTTTTTGTAGTATTTTATAGGCAACTACCCGACGACCTGAGCTGCATCTGCCTGTGTAGGCACCCAAGATTCGGAGGCATACAACAGGACCGGTAAAATTAGTACCTGGTACAGTTGGAATTTGGTGGTTCGAGATAGGGTGGTGTTTATAAAGTGCTCGCGTAGCCCAAAGAAACACCTGTTGGCGAGCACTATTCTCCGTTTTATTTCAAGGCTAACACTGTTGTTTTTGTTCATGGCGGATCCGAGGTAGATAAATGCATCCACTACCTCAAAGCAATAGTTTTCAACGTTCACGATGCGTCCCCAACGGGTGGACACATTGTTCGATGATACCATTAGGTTCGTATTGTCCTCGTTCACTGTCAAACCCATTACCTCTCGCATCGTTCGACCGATAATGTCGATATCATTGGCAAATGCGAGCAGCATGTGGCTCTTATTAAATATGGTGCCAGACATGTTAACCGCTGCTTTCCTTAACACTTTCTCCATCACTATGTTGAACATTATACCTGACAAACCATCACCCTGTCTAAGGCATCTCGTCGTATTGAATGTTGCAGTTAGATCCTTGCCAATCAGAACAGGGGATTTGGTATTCGTAAGGGTACACCGCCAGAGACGAATTGTCTTCGCAGGAATACCGAATTCAGACATGGCTTCGTATAGTCGATGCTTGATGGGACTATCGAAGGCAGCTTTGTAATCGAGAAAGAGGTGGTAAGTGTCGATTTGCTTCTTATGGGTTTTCTCCAGAAACTGCCGTATTTGGATTTGCCTGGTCGAAAGCGCACTGATAAGGTTCAATCAGGTTTTCCACAATTGGCTTTAGACGTTCACACAGTATGCTAGATAGGACCTTATATGCAATCGGTAAGGGGCTAATTCCACGGTAGTTTTTACACTCACTACGGTCACCTATGCTCTCCTGAAGCCAAATATTCTCTATGAGTTGTTGCATGCTTAAAACAAGCTCATCTCCACCCACCTTAAACAACTCAGCTGGGAGACCATCAGCCCCAGCGGCCTTGTTGTTCTTTTGGCGGGATATGGCAGTTGTTATCTCAGCTTGGCTCAGAGGTGGACCCTCGATGTTATCATCTCGGATTGGTATACAGTCTTCATCAGTCGAGTTTTCAGACATCAATAGGCTGCAGAAGTGATCTTTCCATATTCTCAGTGCGCTCTCGGAGTCAGTAACGAGATGACCATCCTTGTCTTTACAGGAGGGAAGGCCTGTTCCATGTTCCCTACCATGTATCCTCTGGTAGAATTTTCGGGCTTCACCTCTGTTCCTGTATTCTTCAATACACCCATTACTCCGCTCCTTCAGCTCTCGTTTTTTTCGCCTGAAGAGTCGAGTCACCTCCCGCCTCTTCTCCCTGTACTTTTCATGAACAGCTCGCGTTGCCATTGGCTGCAGTTTAGCCCTGTGTGCAGCATCTTGTTCCCGGGAGGCATTCGTCATCGTACCAGGCATTATCGTTTAATGGCTTCACATACCCCATCGAGTGTGTAATATATTGCCATTGCGCGCTAGTATTATCGGGAGTTGGAGCATCACGAAGTAGTTGGGTGAGTTGGTCGGAATAGGCGTTGGCTATCTCCGCAATCTGCACGGTTTTCGCCCTGCTTAGCCTAGTTCGCACCTTCACTGCAGTGTAGTGGTGATCCGAGTTGATGTTCGCAACCCTGATCACTCGTACGTCTAAGACACTTGACGCGATGACATCGATTACCACGTAATCAATTTGGTTTCTCGTTATCGGATATCGGGTGATATCCACGTTGCTTTGTAAATGTTTTTGTGGTCAAATCTTGTGCTGCTAATTACCATATTCCTTGCTGCAGAGTAATCAATCTGTCTGATTCTGTTTGGCAATGTGTCAGTATGCAGTCTAAATTTTCCGACTGTTGGGCTAAAGACATTCTCCCGACATTAAAATCTCTCAGCACGATTTTAACATCATGGCCCGGGCTACGGTCATATGTTTCTTCAAGTTGGGCGTAGAATTCGTCTTTGACCTCGTCACTTTTCTCCTCCGTCGGAACATGAGCACATATCAGCGTGATGTAAAAAAATTTGTCTTCACTCTTATGGTGGCGATTCGTTCACTGACAGGAGTAAACCTAGAGACCAGGTGTCGTAGTCTCTTACCGACCACAAATCCACAACTAAACTCATGCTTATCCGCGTGGCAGCTGTAGTACACGTCACACATCCTCAGCTGCGAGCATCCATATCCAGTCCACCGGATTTCCTATATGGCAGTAATCTCAGCCTTATATTCTTCGAGGACATCCGCCAGTTGAATAGAGGCACCTGGTCGGTATATAGTCCTAACATTCCAAGTGCATATTCTAAAATCATGGTCCTTTAAATGTTTGCGGTAGTCGTCATCATTTTGGGGGGTATTTATCTCTTATTTCTCTTTTTATTCACTGCCATTATACTGGTAGCGGGTGGCAAGCCCAGCCCGCCAGGTTCTGCATTTTATTCCTACTGTCAGGAAACATTTCAGCCGCTCTTTCTGAGACAGACGTTGACCAGGAAGCTGCCGAATATGGAACAGACGCTATGGATTTTCGCAATTTAGTTTTCGGAAGATGTGGGTTGCTAACCCTCGTCTCCTAGATTGGTAATACGGCTGCTATCTGCACGTCCAATCACACAATGCAACCATGCTTCAGCGGTTAAAGCCTACTTTTCTGAAACGTCTCTTTGACCATTCAGGTTGTAATGCCTTCTAACTCTAACCAACTTTTAAGCGATTGCTTTAAAGTCTTTGCCCGGGGGATACTTAGTCTAAGACCGGAAGTAGGTAGCTGCTTGAACAGTGCCACAAAGGAATCGATGCTGGTCACTCCCAAGTGAGTAACAATCAGTAACTTTCCACCTCTGAGCAAAGTCCATTCCTGTTTTAGTTTGTCGAACCAAAAAAAGATATTTTTTTACACTTAAAATAAAGAGTAAAAAACCAAAAATGTTTATCGTTCACCTTTTGACGTACGAATGGTAGAAAAATAAGTTACAACAACAGGCCAATCTCAATCAAAAATTGCTTCAATCTTTCAACTTGTTCTTATTTGGCAGAAACAATAGATATCATCCATCAATAGCCGCACGTAAAAATGAATTTCAAGTGCATCGGTCGCATCTGTCGGGTGTAATATTTTTCGGAGTATTTTTATGTCGAAGACTTCCAGAACAGATGGATTCGCTTGTGTCATTAACCAGCATTCTGCCCTTTAGAACAAGACATGTGGGATAAGTGTCTAGTAGAGTTAGATTTTTCCTCATCGAGTGTCATTGTCATTAATTTGTTATTTATTTTTATTATTATTAATGCCTTCAGTACCGATAATGAGCAATAGGACCGCCGTTATTTAGTTTACTTCGTATTTTTAAATTTAACTGCAAGCAGAAAGCTTTCTAAAGTTTTTATTTATTTCATAGTTGTGATTTTCAAACTATTTACAAGAAAATTTGTAAGCTCAAAATCTGCAAGTAACTGCACCATTTCACACAAAGATGGCGTTGTTAGTGTAAAACGTTGGTTTAGATGAAAGGCGCCATGGTATTTATTGATTTAATACAGTTCTATGGTTTTCTCAGACAATCGCATAAATTTTGCAGGAGAGCTACATCTTTAAGTATACAATTTTTAGAAGGAACATATTTAAAGGATTTAATTGTATTAAAGCACAAGAAAGATATGGGATTTGACAAAGACATATTGTGCTCACAAAAACACTCCTCTTTTCCTTCCTTATATGTTTGAACTTACTTTGGGGCAATTCCATCTTCAAAGTTGACTTTTTTGCTGTTTTTCAAAATTCGGCTTAAAATATCCCATACGGGTTGCAGCGAGAGGATAAAAATATTTCGAGGAAATATTCCCCGAAAATTTTTAATATAGGTCTCCGAAGACATGAACTATTCCAAATGTATTTTTGCACATGATTTTTTTATATTCTTTGATTCGACTTTTGACCAAAACTATCCCATTTCAAACCACTATACAAAAAATTTGTGACGTAGTGGTGCAAAATGGAGTTTAAGGTTTTGTCACTGAGGTCAAATGCTATCGTTTGATATTGGTTTCATTCACCACCGAGACAATGACCCTCAAATCGTGTCATAGTGTTATTTGCTTATATGTTTACCTTTATGTTTATTATATAATTTAACTCTATAAAAACTTTAATTTCTTCATACTTTTGCAGTTTATTTTACTAGGTCACACCCGTCATAAAATAGTGTCGCATTCGTATTTTTTTTCTAAAAAGTTGTTTATTAAGAAAAAGTAGTTTTTTGCGAATAGTAAGTACTTAACACAATCAAAAGCAATATAAACAATTACCCACATCACAATAATTGTGGACTTTCTACGGAAAATTTTACAAAATTTAACCAGAAAGTCATAATTTTGTAAAAGCTCAAATTCCTAAGGTCACACTTCTAATGAACATTCTGATCAGAAATAAATTTCTTTCAGTGTCTACCTGTTACCTGTTATGTTTTAAAACTAAACATTCTTGGAAATCGCAACTATTTTTAAATAATAATTATGAATTATAACCACAAATGTGAGTAACATGGTCACACCCGTCCCACTGGATTTGTCCTTAGACGTTTTCTTATTTTTTCATTTTCTCTCTATTTATTACATTCGTTATCTTTGAAAAGACTAAACTCTTGTTTAGGTTTAGGTGAAGTTTCGACTTTGTATGTTTTATAATCAGTTTTGTGAGTTAATAGATGTATACAAATTCTGGTAACACACGGCGCACAGTGGAATTTCGGCGGAAAAAATAGGGGTTTTCAACATTCCAATATTAAAATTTTAATGATATGGTTTTGTAAAGAAGTTTTTGGATAAGAAAAATTCAACAAGGTTTTTTATGAAAAGTGAAATTTTGTAGTTAAACAGAAGTCAACGGAAATTTATTCAATGAAATTAGATTAAGATTATTGTACAAATAAAGAACATTTTGTGTGTGTAAGTTTATACATATGGCTTTTATTTTATTTTGTTTTATTGAAAATATAGCACTTACTCTTTTATAAAAAAAAGTTATTGAAAATGAAAAAGTAAACTAATTATTATAATTTATCAAAAATTATACTAAAAAATATCAACTTTTCACTTTTTGATGGAAAAAAAACTTTATGTGCCTTGCCTTGCTTAGCCCTCTAACTATAAAAAAATTAAAGGTCCGAGGGTGTACTTTCAATTAAGAAAAAACCAGTACAGAAATTTCAGTCAGTTAAACTGACTGATAAATACCATCACCCAATATAAGATATTGTCTAAGTCTTGAGTTATTGAAATTAACCGATTTGTCATTAAAACCAGTTAGAAAGTTTCAGTCGGGCAACCCAACTTACATTTACCCTTACCCTCAGTAAAACAAATAATTTTCTATTATATTGATATTATTACTCGATTTCGAAAGTGGGCGGAGTGATACATTTGTATGGGAGGTACGAGAAGGGGTGTGTTTAGGCTTCCAGATTTTTTCTCCAAAACTTTATCCTTCTTGAGCTTTACCAAATACAGAATTTGGGCATGATCGCGTTTGGTCTTTTGATAATATTAATCGATTTCTAAAGTGGGCGTTACTAGATTTGTATGGGAGGTACCAGATGGGGCGTGGATAGACTTCCAATTTTTTTCTCCAAAACCTTATCCTGTTATAGCTTTACTAAAAATAGATTTTGGGTACGATCACGTTTGATTTATTGATATTATTTCTCCATCTCTATAGTGGGCGGAAAGGTAGATTTGTATGGGAGGTACCAGAAGGGGCGTGGCTAGGCTTTCAAAATTTTTTCCAAAACTTTTTCCTATTATAGCTTTACTAAATACAGAATTTGGGCACGATTGCGTTGGGTATACTGACATTATTACTATATCCCTAAAGTGGGCGGAAAGGTACATTTGTATGGGAGGTACCATAAGGGGCGTCGCTAGACTTCCAAATTTTTCTCCAAAACTTTGTCCTGTTATAACATAACAAAATACAGAATTTGGGCACGATCGTGTCGAGTGTATTGATATTATTACCCTATTTCTAAAGTGGGCGGAGTGGTACATTTGTATGGAAGGTACCAGAAGGGGCGTGTCTAGACTTCCAGATTTTGTCTCCAAAACTTTTTCCTTCTTGAGCTTTACCAAATACAGAATTTGGGCACGATCGCGTTAGGTTTTTTAATAATATTAATCGATTTCTAAAGTGGGCGGTACCAGATTTGTATGCGAGGTACCAGATGGGGCGTGGATAGACTTCCAATTTTTTTCTCCAAAACTTTATCCTGTTATAGCTTTACTAAAAATAGAATTTGGGTACGATCACGTTTGTTTTATTGATATTATTTCTCCATTTTTATAGTGGGCGGAAAGGTAGATTTGTATGGGAGGTACCAGAAGGGGCGTGGCTAGGCTTTCAATTTTTTTTTCCAAAACTATATCCTGTTATAGCTTTACTAACTACAGAATTTGGGGACGATCCCGTAGGGTGTATTGATATTATTACTCGATTTCTAAAGTGGGCGGAATGATGTATTTGTATGGGAGGTACCAGAAGGGGCGGGGCCATCTAGCCCATTTTCAATACCGTAAGTAGTTTTGGGGAAATATTAACTCGTGCAGAATTTCAAAACATTTGGTTGCGTCTTTCGAAAGTTGTCGTGCGAACCAGCCGGACAGCCACCAGACAGACAGACGGACATGGCTCAAACGACTTAAAAAGTCATGAATCGAGTTTGGTTCAAAGAAACCTAGGGTCTAAAGTCACTCCTTCTATGTGTTACACTTTTGGGTCGTATCAAATGATATATACCTTCATCCCTAAGGGTGATGGTATAAAAATAACCGCCAAATACCGTCCCTTTTAGTAACATCGATTTTAATGCATGCATTTGTGCGATATTTTCGGTGTATTTGAAGGCTAATATCTTTCGCGGAGGGTTGTTGGGGATATTCTCTTCTTTTGTATGGAGACAACACATGTTTAACTTTTGAATAAAAATTAAAATTTTTTAACTTATATGAAGTTTTCATATGATTCTAGACAGCGAAGAAAAATACCTAAAATCTACAACTTTCAATGGGCGTAAAATCTAAAGTAGGCGTGGCATCCCCAATGTGTTTAATTTTTTTCATAAGGAGAACTCAATTAAGAAGTGTCCCGAATTTCGAGACCCTAGGTCCAAAAATACAAATTTTGGCGAGTGCAGTTATATGGGATTTGGGTGTGGCAGTAGGCGGTTTTCCAAGATTTTTTCAAAATTTCTTAATTTAGCCCAGAGAAGTATTTCTGCAAAATTTCATTGCTGTACGACGACTCCTTCTATTTTTTTCCAAGAAATGTATGGAGCGGTGCCACTGTGCGGCGCAGCAAAAATTATAAAAGTTTATTAAAATTGTTACTTTATACAATAAAGCTTTGATACTTTCCAACAAATACAAATTAAAAGCAATTAATAATGTAACGAAAATTTGTGGCCATACATTTTATTTTTCGAGTGTTTTGATAGGAAAATATTTGGTCACACCCCTCTCGCCAAAGCTAGAGCGCAATTTTTTAATGAATGTGAAAACTAAAAAAAGACAGCTATAGAAGAAACTTAAAGGAAATGAAAACCAGTACAGAAGTTTCGGTCAGATAAACTGTATGATATATACTCTCTCCTAATACAAGATAAATTAACTGGTCACATTTCATTATCCCCCAGGTGCCGGTTTGGAAGTTATGGGAGAAATATTAGTTTTCCAAAAATATGTCATTTTGTATGGGAGGTACTACAGTAGACTACGGATAAGTGCACATCGGTTTTCGCGTGACTTTTTGTGCACTTATGCGGTTTTTGCATTTATACAACACTCGGATAAGTGCACAACTATTGCATACTATTGCAAACATTGCATAAGTGCACGATTATTGCATTTATACAAACATTAGATTATTTTTATTAATCTGTAACACCAGTTCAGTTTGGACGGATCTTTAAGAAAATAATTAAAATTTAAACTGTTTAATGTTTTTATTAATATTTGGTTTATATTACATAACAGGTTTTTAATAAAAACTTATAAAAATCAGTTTAGCTTAAGGTAAAAAAAATCACAAATTTATATTGAATTTTTTTAGTGTTTGTCATATTTCATACAAAAAAGTTAAAAATATTCAGTTCTGTGCCAAAATAAGAGCTGTTAATGAATCATTGCAATCATAATTTGCACCATCGTTTTTTGCAAAATACATATTAAATTGCACTCAATTCGATTCACCTAAACCACGTGTGCTGAAAAAGTTGGAAATCTTTTTTTAAACCGTGTTTTCTGTTCCAACCTTATATATTTTTTTCTCCATTTTCTCTAAAACATAATCTACATTTATGTAGTATGAGAGATTTGCATTTATGCATGCAAAGTTGTACTAAAAAAGTACTTTCAGGTTAGCAAAAGTTGTGCATTTATCCGGTTTTTGCATTTATGCGTGTTGCATTTATCCGTGTGTTTTTGTATGTAAACGTATACAAAAGGCTAATGACTTCAAGTTCCAGTGCACTTATGCGGTTTTTGCATTTATGCGATGTGCACTTATCCGTAGTTTACTGTAGAAGGAGTCAACAGATACAGTTCATATTCATTCCGGAGTCCGATTGCCATAAGCGAACATCTTACGCAAAATTTGACTGAATTCAGTGTACTTACAAAAAAGATATGTATGTATAACTATGAGGGTCAGTTCCGTCTTTTGTATGGGAGGTACCCGAAAGGGTTTGGTAAAGGTGTCGGTTTTCTTAGGATTTGTCTACTTACTTAACTTAATTTCCCTTTGCACCCCATGAATGAGGTGTGGGATAGCTTCTCGCGTTGTTGTGCACAAGGTAAAGGTATAATTTCTAAAAGAATTACCTTAAAACGGTCAGAATATTTTAGTTCTAATATTTTGTAGTATGTGGTGATAGTTAAGAAACCGGAACAGATTACCCCACCCATTAGAAATGATTTTTTTTAAATTCTTGTGCGAATTAAATGTAGGCTTTTTTGACCATATGACCAGAGAATTTAATATTTTATATTTGTTGGGTGTAACCTTTGCTACAGTTTCACTATATATCGCGTCTGGCCATGCGACCAAAAGCCTTATGGGTAATGGCATTTATCAGTCTGTTAATATTTAATTCAGAAGTAATATGCATATGCTTGCATTAGTAATATTGTTTTTCGAGGGACGCAATTTTCATAAAATCAAACATTTGAAGTAATTAACAACATTACCAAAACTATGCGTTTTTTAACAGTTTGGTTTTAGTGCAGGATATGAAAATTGCGTCCCTCGAAAAAATGGATAACTTAACCATTAGTTAACCGATTTTTACAAACATATTTGATTTTTATATAAATATGGATCAATAATGTATCTTGCCTCATAATGTCTCATTAAGAAAACTATGCGTTTTCGTACACAGTTTGGTTTTAGTGCAGGATATGAAAAAATTATTAACTTAACCATTTGTTAACCGATTTTTACAAACATATTTGATTTTTATATAAATATGGATCAATAATGTCTCTTGCTGACAAAAAGCTTTCATGCATTCATTGCCTCCTCGAACTCTTGCACGCATTATATAATCATTTCAATCGATGTAGCTTCATAACTATGCTTCACATTGTAATGAGCACAAATTTCAATTCATCTGAATGCAATTTCTGGTCTATTGTGTATATTAATCACAGGTGCCACTTATTGAATGTATAGTAAATATACAAATGTCTTAATGAGCTGAATCATAAAGTCGTTAAGTAAGATGACAACATTCAGGCAAACATACGTTTTCAAAAACATTTGAGTGAAACAAAATAAACTATAAATGATTAACAGTTAACATATTTGTCTGTAGCTACAACCCCCACCTAACATACTTACATACGCGAACTAAATATCATGATCAATAAGATTTCAGATACGTTCAACTTAAATGTTTGTTTTTAAAAAGCAACACAAAGACTGTTCTTTGTTTATTTAAAAAGAAATGGATGTAAACATCTGCAACAATGAGATAAGTAAAGCATGGAACTAAACCGTCTACTAAGATAAAATGCAAAGCTATAATTTCTACCAATGCTAGTATAATGTGTAATAATAATGTAAAATCTATAAATAGAGAAGGAATAAATAAAAATATCTTGAGATTCTCCAGGAATCTTGGCGATCGGTCTAAGGTAAATTACAGCCAATTTGCGTGGCCACCTTGGCAGCAACGTCTCCAGCCATACGTATACATTCACTCAATGAACGTTTCTCCAGCCAGGCATGCAGAAAGCCAGCCGCAAATGCATCGCCACAGCCAGTTGTGTCAACGACCTCATTCACTCTGGGTACATTGAAATTCTCGAATGTAACCTCACCCGGTGGGGACAGTTCATCTTGGTAGTTGGTAATCAAAGTGACGCCATCAGCTCCTCTGGTTATTATGATAATCTTTACACTTTTACTCTGTTTCATAAGTTCTATGGCCAAGTCGTCGACACTCTTGGCACCCCAACATTCACGGAAAGTTTCGAATTCATCCTTGTTGCCAAATATGAAAAATGCGTGATTGGCCAAATACAACATGTGATGATAATTCGTCTTCACGATATAATCAGCGCTAAGATTTAAGGCCAAACGCCGGCGTCCACGGATATAATTGCGCACCACATAGGTAATCACTTCCTCTCGCTGGGGCACAAAGAACCCTTCAATATAAAAGATTTGCTTATTACCCGAGTTACGTAAATAGAATGCGCTCTCGTCTTGTTCAACTTGTTTCAAGTAATCTTCTGAGAATTTCGAAGATGCCGCTATATTTGCATACAAAGCCAGTGAATCTTTGTGCACCAAACAAATGCAGCGGCCCGTGGGAGTATCGGCTACTCTTTGCAGTCTGTAATTACTATTTGCAAATGCGAGATGGAGAGAAAAACAAATCAAATGACAAGATTATTATTGGGGAAGTAGAAAACAAGTATGTAGTTGTATGTAAAATATGCAAATAAAGTCGTTGTTTTAATTATGAGCAATTAAGAAAAGCCAATTGTGTCGACAGTGGGAGAATCAGCAAAAACGTTGCACTAAAAAATGCAAAGTTATTAAGTCATATTGTTTTATACACAACTACATATGTATTTCAAATGTTGATGCTAAACTAGTAAATATTGCTTAATTTATTATTGTTGTCATCGTTGTTGTTAAGTTTAAGTAAGACAAACTCGCTTGAGGTGTTATGCGGGCATTTGCGTGTTCTTATCAACTTTTATAAACTGTTTTTACTACTACAGACTGTTTATTGTTATTATTTAGGTTGTCTAAGTGTTAGGATTACCCGTTAGCCTGAAGTATTTTTTTTTTTATAGCGAAAATGAGTTTGCAAAACTCACTAACGTGCAACAACACTTTTTGTTTAAATGTCTGTCTACTGTTCAAATCATTTTAATCTCGCATGTGGTGATAACCTACCAATATATTTAGTAAAATATTTACAACTTAGCAATAAAAAACCTATTTTGTAGCAAAATACTTTAACTGAAAATTTATTCTTAAAATATTTACCAAAAAAATGCCCTACATTAAAATTTAACAAAGAAGATTTTATCTGAAAAAAAGGATTTTCCCTTTACATCCCATGAATGAGATATGGGATAGCTTCTCGCATTATAGTGAATTAACACGCGCCTATTATTTAATTCACACAAACCAATCAAGATGCATGTGCTAACGATTATTTTGCATTAAAACCAGTTGGAAAGTTCAGTCAGCAAAACCGACTAATATATACCCTCACCCTCAGTAAAACATAACATTTTCTTGTATATGGGTATTTTTTTTGTAGTTTTCTCGAAAAGTTGAAATATTTTGAAAATTATGTTCACATCAAAAAATTAAGATTTTGGACGGTACTATAACGTTCATTTAGTGAAACTTGAAATGTATTCAAAATTATGACTAACACAAAGTGCGGACACACACAATTTTCCATAGCCACTCGAAGTGTTTATGAAAATTTGTAAAATTTTGCGAAATTTCTTATGTGATCGGTATATTCTTTTTTGTAAAATAAACCAGTAAGAAAGTTTCAGTCGGGAAACCGACTTACATATACCCTCACCCTCAGTTAAACAAAAAAATTTCTATTATATTGATATAATAGATTTCTAAAGTGGGCGGAGTGGTACGTTTGTATGGGACCAGAAGGGGCGTGGCTAGACTTACATTTTTTTCCCAAAATTTTATCCTGATTTAACTTCAATAAATACAGAAATTGGGCACGATCACGTTGGGTGCATTGATATTACTACTCCATCTCTAGAGTGGGCGGAATGGCGCATTTATATGGGAGTTACCAGAAGGGGAGTGGCTATGCTTTAAATTTTTTCTTCAAAAACTTTATCCTGCTTGAAATGTACTAAATACAGAATTTGGTCATGATCGCGTTGGATCTATAATAACACTGTAAGCAGGAGAAAATGGCACACCAAAACGCCGAGACACGTCAACCTAATTTTGGATCGTAGAATCCAGTGGTACAGTACACCCTGTTTTGAAAAGTTAGCTCAAAATCACGAGATATTTAAATTTTAAATTTGTAGTAGATTTAAGGCGATTTTTGATTTTATTTGAATGAAAAAACTTAAAAATTTGTTTAAAATAAAATAGATGTCCAAATAGATGCCTATTATTTCAACGGTTACATTTTGTCGAAAAAAAAGATATAAATTGATTTAACAAGAGCTTTTTAAATCTACTACAAATTCGTCAACCTCGTTATTTTGAGCTAACTTTTTGAAACGGAGTATACCACTGGATTCTATGACCCAAAAATTAGTTGGGGTGTCTCAGTGTTTTTGTGTGTCATTTCAAAAGTTCAAATTTTACTTACAGTGTAATATTAATCGATTTCTAAAGTGGGCGGTACCTGATGGGTATGGGAGGGCGTGGCTAGAATTACAGTTTTTTTTCTAAAACTTTATACTGGTATAATTTTAGTAAATATGGCATTTGATGTTGGGTGTATTGATATTATTCCTCGATTTCTAAAGTGGTCGGAATGGTACATTTGTATCGGAGGTGCCAAAAGAAGGGCGGTGCTAGACTTCCAGTTTTTTGTCCAAAACTTTATCCTGTTATAATTTTACTAAATATAGAATTTGGAAATGACCCCGTTGGATGTATTGATATTATTACTCGATTTCTAAAGTGGGCGAAATGGTACGCTTGTATGGGAGGTACCAGAAGGGGAGGGGCCATGTAGCCACTTGTGCAAAGTTTCAATACATTTAGTTTCGTCTTTCGAAAGTTATCGTTAGCACCAGCCGGACAGCCAGACAGACGCACATGGCTCAAACGACTTAAAAAGTCATGAATCAAATTTGGTTCAAAGAAACTTAGGGTGACTCCTTCTATGTGTTATACTTTTGGGTCGTATTAAATTATATATAATATGGTGCATTTGTATTGGAGGTACCAAAAGGGGCGTGGCTAGACTTGATGCAAAACTTGGATGTATTGATATTATAACTCGATTTCTAAAGTGGGCGGAATAGTAAATTGGTATGGGAGGTACCAGAAGGGGCGTGACCATGTCGCCCATTTGCAATACCATAAGTTTTATTGGGAAAATATAAACTCGTGCTAAGTTCCAAAACAATTGGTTGCGTCTTTCGAAAATTATTGACGGGCATGGCTCAAACGGCTTAAAACGTCATGAAACTTATTTGGTTCAAAGAAACCTAGGGTCAAAATGACTCCTTGTATGTGTTACACTTTTGGGTCGTATCAAATGATATATGCTCTCCCAACCGTAGGGCGTGGGAAAAAATAACATAAAAACTACAAAGCAAACTTTTTTCACGATGGAGAAAAAGTGACAACATATTTCATAATACTTTTTCATGCCCTACACGGCTATGGTATTTGCAAAAGTTGCAAAAAGTTATATCCGTAATGTGCAGCGGTTAGGGTATCTAAACTGCTAATCATGTGGACAGCGATTTTTCATCAAAATCTGATCGGCGTTTTTGTTTCATCGAATCTATGTGTTTTTTTAATATTTTTATACGTCTTTGCCAGCTGTCAAGAAATGAATACTCGTACAACAATGAAGTCAGACAATATACAAATCGTACTATCCCATTAGGAAGTATCGTCATACGCGACTTTGTCGTCAACGCTGTCCTAAAGACAATATGTGAAAAATGTATGTATGCTGGCCGACAAAATACTAATGTTGTCGTGCATCAAACAAAAAAGTTCAATGTCTCGAAACAATAACGACATAAAATTGAAGAGAGCAAAGTAGATGTAAAAAATTTTCAGTTTGTAGGAAACATCTGTGCGTGACGGTTCATGTATCGCACGTTTTCAATAAAACTACTTCAATTTGTTATTTTAAATTATTAAGCACTGGTAACGACAATTTGACCGACATTGTCAGTCATTATGTCGTGCATGATTGTGTGGGCGACATGTCGCTTATTAAGCCATCAACGACAATTTGACCGACATTTCGCTCATCAGGTCGTGCATGACAAAGCGGACACTTGTATGAAAATTTCGTCGACGATTTGTATGGACGATCCCCTACATGTCATCAACGATTTACTATGGTCGTGCACCTATCCTTGAGGATGTCTTGCATACACTTCCTACTGGGATATTTCGTTGAACGAATTACCTTAATGCTAGAAAACGACAACCGATATGAGTTCAAAGGCCTGAGATTATGTTCCAAAGTGAATGTGCAATTTCGTGTACTCCTTATGTATGCAAATATAACCAATTCTCATATGAAATCTTTCCATTGGCACCCACAAATACTATTACTTATTTAGAATTTAGCATAAGCTTTTTTGCTGTGTACAATTTATGACCTTGCCATAACAGTGCATCTAAAGAAGCAATAAAGTAACGGCTAAAAAAAGTTGATTGATTATTGTTATCTTAATATGATTAAAATTGGTGTCGGAACTGCTATGTAGGTAGTGGCATAAAACTGTATCATTTCATTCAAATTGACAATAGGTTATTTACGAGTTTTGCTTTTTTTTTGTCTTTCAATTATAAAATTTCCTACTCATAATTGGAAACTTTTATATTTGTCTATAAACTCTTGGTGAGTAATCAATCAATAGATAAATTTGTGTTTAAAATTGCTAGATAAGCAATTTTTACCTAGAGAACTTTTCGAAGCTATTTTATGTTCAACATAATCAAGTCATAACAGTGTAAATCTGTTTTCAAGTTTAACAAGAGAGCAATTTAAAGTTTCAAATCCTTACTGAAAATAGAAGTCAGTTTTTGTTTGGTTTTCTTTTACTTACTTCTTAAAACAAATATATTATAGTGTTTGAGATAAGTTATTGTCACACATTGTTGGTACATTCTTGTAACTCAAACTTAACATAAATAAAATTGATATTTCAAAATTCAATTTCAAACGCCTCAGAACAATAGCAAACGCCAAGTAAATAGGTACAATAGCTTATTGTCAGCTTCGTAACAGCAGCCACCTTTATTGCCATAGCATGCAAAATGATTGCTTAGCGTGTGACGTAGTGAAATATCAATTTTAATAAGCTTTAGCACGAGAATCATTTACACATTGGGATAAAATTATATGATCGTTGAAAAAAAAAACAGAAGGGAATTGATCGAACGTGGCGAGTCAACGTAATATTCTGCCAATTTATTACTGGTTGCTATAAAAAACGGGGTTAGGTAGAATTAAAATGTAAATTTAAAATTATCCTTCAATTGAAACTAATGAAGAACCAACTGGTTTATCACGAGTATATAGTGTTCAAATAGTGAACTATTTCAGAAATTCGGTTTTCAATATTCGACTAACAAAAACCTGTTTTTTTTGGGTTTCGCGATCCAAGAGCCCAAATAAAGAGCAGGCTCGCGAGCCGAGAGCTCATTTCAAATTTTGTGGCTCCTGACTCGCGTGCTAAGAGCCAATTTTTAGGAATAGAGCAGCTCGCGATCCGGGTCAATAAATAAAATCCAAATGCAAGAAAATACCAAAAAGTACTTTTGTTGTACTTTTTGGTGCAAAGTACTTTCTTTTGTACTAAAGTACTTTGTTTTACCAAGTACTTTTTTGGCCCAAAAACACTTTTCGGTTGCACAAAGTACATTTTTTGTTACAGAGTACTTTTTTTTAACAAAAAGTACTTTTAATGTACTTTTCGGTACAAAGTACTTTTTTGTACCAAACAACTTTTTTTGCACCAAAAAGTACTTTTATTCTGTTACACAAAGTACTGTTATTGTACCAGAGTACTTTTAATGTACTTTTCGGTACAAAGTACTTTCTTTTGTACCAAAGTACTTTTTTGTACAAAAAACTTTTTTGTATAAAAAAAAGTACTTTTATTGCTTACTTTTTTGTACCAAAAACTACTTCTGTTGGCCCCAAAGCTCTTTTCGGTTGCACAAAGAATTTTTTTGTACCAGAGTACTTTTAATATACTTTTCGGTACAAAGAAGCGCTCTTTTGTAGTTTTGAGGCTCCTGGCTCGCGAGCCGAGAGCGGAAAAGAGCGAGCCAATACGTACTCTGGTTGTGAAATTCGAATTCAATGAAACGTTTGCTTTTTGGCATTTCTATTTAAATTCATCTGTCTTGTGAATATATTTATGAAAATACATTCGAAATCGTCATCCATACTTTTTATTTGACTTGCCCTCAAACAGTTTTTTTGGTACTCTTTTTCTGAAAAATGAGTACAAAAAGAATCTGTTTTTCTAATTTCTCCATGCCCCCAAAATCTGTGTTATGCGTAAAAAACCGGTTTCTCGTAGTTTTACACACTTAAAATCCAGTAACACGGGTACATGTTAATCGATTTTAAGTTTCTCGGAGGATTTGGGAAGAAGAGACTTTTATCACAATTTATCACTGAAAAACAAACAAAGGTGTCCGCTAATGAGGGTGTCCACTAATGAGGATTTTCACTGTATATAGTTTGTTTCGTTCAAGTTCAACAAATCACTATATGATTACAAAAAAGTACAAAATGTATAAATAAATTCTAATATTAGGAGAAACTTTTTCATTAGCAGCTCTCACTGAATATTAACATTACTGGTTATGAATATAAATTCGATTAACCAAAAACTCGGTTTAAGGTATATTTGAATCTTGCCTCTTTCGAACGATTGAATAGAAATGCAAAAAAATGTCACATAATTAACATTTTCGTTGGTTGCAATATTCGAATTCAATGAACATTTGCTTTTTGGCATTTATGTTTAAGTTACTCTGTCTCGTGAATATATTTATGAAAATATTTTCGAAATCGTCATATGTCACGTTCGAACCAGTTTCTAACAAATAGATAGAATTTTTAAACTTTGTAATTTTTTAACATTTTCAAATATTTATCTAAAAAATATTGCGTTTGATTTCGCTGAATCTCATGTTTTTAAATATGTCCTCGAAAACGACTACTTTGTCACGGTCGAACCGCTTCTTTTTTTGTCCTTATTTAGTAATCAATATTTCGCCAGAAAAGGACTAAACCACGCGTGATAGAACTATTAAGGATCTATACGATTATGTTAAAGTTGAATCTAAAATATGTTTAATTATAACCTTTTTTCTCTTTAAATGTGTAGGAAGGTCACGTTCGACACCGTGGAATTGCCCACATAATTATGTATTATATAATTATATACATTTTTTAGTGGAGTCTCTTAATTTAAATTCTAAGACATATTTTAAATTGATAAATTTATTTTTCAAATCCACATATCAGGAGAAACTTTGTCATTAACAAAATTAAATAGCAGCTCTCATTGGACATTAACGTTAATGGCAAGAAAAGTTTAAAATAACGTATAAGAAATATCTTACTTAATTTCCCTTTGCACCCCATGAATGAGGTATGGGATAGCTTCTCGCGTTGTTGTGAATTAACACGCTTTCTATTTTTAGATTCACAACTAACGGCACCTACTTATTTATCGACGAATGCGAACGTCACTGTTTTGAGAAGCTCTTACTAGACACGACGATTGAATCGACGCTTAATACTGCGAAGTTGCTGTCAAACAACATTCGAGGGGAGCCGACAATGAAAGAAAATTTGATTTATTTTTTTCTTTTAAGATGACTGGAGCCAGGTTTGAACCTGCGATCTCCCGCATGGTAGTCGCGTGTTCTAACCACTATGCCACGGCCGGTCCCAATAAGAAATATCTTATTTTACCGAAATGTTCGGTGCCTCATGTTCTAGATGTTTCAATAGTCTAAAAAACTTTCAAATAAAATTCGTATTAATATAATGGATCGTACTTGTCTGACACTTGTGTTACAACAATAGTTCATAAATTTATAGATAGCTACGTCTATATGAGAACGTAGAATTTATAATAGGTTTGAACAGAAACATCAGGTTAAGCCCGTTATTGAAAAATTACAATTTTGAAAAGAACCGGTTCGACGGTTTTCGGTTTCGATTTGGAACACCATGCCCTATTGAGGAGCTTGTAAAAAACTTTTCCGTGCTCATCACAGTGCGATAAAAGTATTGTATAACAAACATAAATAAACTCGGTTTACGAACAATTAGTCGGCCACAATCTTAGGTAATAATTTCCTGTTACTTTACAACAACGATGTTTGCATTAAAACTAAGAATTTTAATTGACTTGACTTACTTGTTTTCCAGTCCTTCCTTTTTGAGTAAATCTTCCACCAATTCAGCATGTTTATCATCGCCGACGGCGCCGAAAAACAATGGCTCTATTCCCAAACGTTTCAGAATACGGGTAGTATTTAATGCCGAACCGCCCAAATGAGGGTCAGACTGATCGCTAAGAAGATGACAAGATATAAGAAAAATTTTCGAATCAACGACAATCTTACAATATGAAAGCACACACATACTATATATGTAAATATACTATATATAGTCCCCTATACACTTACTTATTCTCAATGGCCTCGGTCGTGACCTTAGACAATGTATCCACATCTAGTTCAGCTCTTGTATTCAGTGACAACTTATAGCGGTCCAACAGTTGGGTATCATTCAAATGCGCTGTATGGTCGAGTAAGACATTTCCAAATGCCACCACCTTTCGTGGTCTATTTGTTTAGCACATCGAGTTAAGCCAAAGAAGAGAACATGAAGAAAAAGAAAACAAGAAGAATATTTTATTACATCATTTGCTTGAGTTCAACGTCAAGAACAGTACAAGAAGTTAACAAAAAGCACAAACTTACACTGAATCGTTAACGCTGGCACTGCTTCCGTACTCCTGAGTATTGTCCATGCCCATTATGCGGACATACAGTTGCTGTAAATAATCCATATTCAAGATTCTTAGACGGTGGTATTGATTTGCTTTTGAGATTTTATAAAAATTCGCCACCAATGCAACCCCACTTTGCATTTAGTTGAGGCAGTCGCGTGAAAGTTTGTTGTTGTTAAATCAATACTATCAGAAAATCCGATTACGAAGTGTTATTTTGAAAGTCGATTTTCATTTCTCAAATTCGAAACTTCGAATACGTCTGCTGACACAGCAGTCAACACTATCCGACTATTTTCATGATATTGAGTTGTAACGCTGAAGTACTCGGCCCGACTGACGACGGCGCTCTTTTCGACCACAGAGTTCAGTGAGAAGATTCTGGCCACCTGGTTGTGTCGAGGTTTTTGTCATTTCGGTGCTGTGCTTTTTTAATCTGTATCGGGGTTTTTTTTCTCCTACGGATTTCTATCTGTTGTGTTGTTTGTTGGTTTGTTGTGTGACGTCGTCAGGTGAGTGGGAAATTTATAACAAAACTTCGCATTATTCATTGCCTTTTTATGCCTTTGTTAACTTCATAGCGAAAAAAAACTAGCGTTGTTTTGTGAGCAGGTAATAATTATATGAGAAATATGGTAGAGTTGCCAAGTCATTTGCAATGGAATAGCTATTTGGTGGAGCTATAGTAAGTGCGTCGAATTCCATATGAGGGCTTTCCTCAAAACCACCGAAATACGAAATTACAGATAGAATTAGTGACTAAAGCCCCCTAAAGAATAGGGTGCACAATAGTGTGGGTCGAAAAAAAAAGTTGATGTGGACACCCCCTACGATTAAAGATTAAGCAAAGACAATTTCAGAACACAAATTTTTTTTGATCCGTACACCCTACGTACGGCCCAAACACGTTTTATTTAGCTACCTTGTCATTTAATGTCATATCGAAACAAAACTCATGCCGTTGTTCTTGGTATATAGATGGCTTTTTAGTCACTTTTGACTCCGAAGTCAATTTTGACTTTGATATGCTGTTTCCACTACTGCCGCATCCACATCCAAATCCAAAAATCAATGAACGCGCGTTAAATCCTATACAAAAAGCATAGGCAGTTAAGTATGGGAAAAAGTTGCGTTCATATTGGACGCGACTTCCGATAAATTGCGTTTACTATAAATTCAACTAATTTTGCAATCGAAACCCACCCATACAAGATGTATTAAACAAGGTGGAGTTATCTGTACAACAAATTTGGCATTACAACAACCACAGGCAATTTATTTTGTGTAGTTCCTCTCTAGTGTCAAAATCTCCATACAAAATTTTGACAACTGAAAGGCGCAACTCAGCGAGTGTATGTAAGTTGACAGTGCAGAGGCACCAAAATCAGAAAAAAAGTTAAAATCAGCTGGCAGTTAACGCCACCTGTATTAATACATCTTGCACCCATACCTATTAATGGCAGCACTGCAAATTGCATATCCCTATTAAAACAGCTGTTTATCGGCATAAACATAAACAGAATTACAGGTTGTTGAGAGTGGTTTGTTAACTTCACGCCGATTGAAATCAATGAATATTGTTCCTCACTTACAAAACACCAGACGCTTCGTGCATTATCCATGAAATATGCAGGGCTGCTTGCTCAATACCTTTTCATCCTCAGTTTCTACTGCGGTAAGCAAAAGAATATCATCCAACTCTATTATTTTGTAACTACACAAATATACCCAACTTTTCGCGGTCAAGAAAAAATAAACTCAATCAGCTGTTTGGATGTGAACGCGGATGCAAAACACAGTGGAAATACCATGCGTTCATTTTCGATAAATCGTTAACGCGATAACCAAACGCAGGCTAATGGAAGCCGCATATGACTTTCTGTATTTCGTTTTCTATATCCATATTATGCCCATTTCTTGTAACGTCCACGAAGGTCTCTCTAAACCATGAAACTTTTGCTTTAGAAGTTTTTACTTATATTCACAAACACAAAAGTTATGGAGGTTAAAAAAAATTTTGATCACCCTACACAAAAAATAATTCATTTGTTGTGCTGTGCTGTCATTTAGAGTCTATTCGGAACGAAATGCATTTCCATTGTTCTTGTTTCATCAAATGCTACTTTTCGCCCTTTACACACTTTTGACTACGACGTCAAATATGAAACTAGACATTTTATCAACTTTTTTTTACTCTACAAAAATGAAACATTTTTGAAACATATAATATTAGAAGTATATGAAAACACGTAAGTTTTTTTTGTATTCAAGACCCTTATTTTACCACTATTATAGATCTAAATGTAACAACAATTTATAAAATATTCTTTTACCAGTTTTTTCTGTATTGAGAAATAACAATTTTATATTGAGAAATATCAATAAATTTAGATCTGAATCATTTTTGAAATGCTTGTATTATCGTTAGTCGATACATTTAAAAACTGCAAAAGAAATGATTATAAGTGTTCAATTTCTTTAAATACTGCTTCATCTTTGTGAAGTAAAAAAAAAATCATGTTTCATAATTGACGTCGGAGTCAAAAGTGTGTTAAGGGTGAAAAGTAGCGTTTGATTAAACACCAACAATGATATGGTTTACTCGAGTTATCCTGCTCACCAGCCATCCAGACAGACGGACAGAGCTCAATCGTCTTAAAAAGTCCTGAAACGAATTTGGTCTTAAGATAGTTGGGGTCTAACTCGTCTCCGTTAATGCGTTACACGTTTTCTCGTAAGGGTGATGGTATAAAAATCTAAAATTTTGCCGATTTTTTTTTAATAATTAGTTGTTAATGTTTTGTTAACCTTTTTATTTTTATTATCGAGTTTTATGTTCGGCACGAGGTCTCATCATTAATTTTTTTTAGTTATTTAATTAGCACAAAAATTAATAAAAAAAATAAAAATGTTTTTTCGGAATCTTTTTTTTAGTTTACAATTTTTTTTAAGTTTTTAAGAAGCTAAGAAACATTTCACCTTACTTGGCAATTCTTTTTTCATCATCAGCTGTTTATCCAACTCTCAGGTCACATACAAGCAAGCAATAACATGTACAGAAAATGTAAACATTTACGTTATCTGACATATGCTTATGTACAAAAAGAGAGTCAATTCATTTGCTCTCTCTACACACTGAGCGATATAGCTGCAAAAAGCTCTTCTGTTTTGGGAAACCGGCCGGCATTCAAAAACGTGTGTATTTGCCTACAACTTTATACAGTCTATGTCCACAAAATTAGAATCTTATTTAATGTGAATGTTATTTTATGTAGAAAATGTAACCCCATATATCGAAAGTTTAATTTAATTTATATTTGCCAATTATTCCTTTGGATGGTAATGGTGTTATGAAAATCAGAATTTTTAATAAGTTCTAAGGTTTTTTTAAACATTAGTTATTCAACAATTTAACACTTGACGTCAGTGATTAAAATTACATTAGAAAACAATTTATTTATTTAAAGATTTTAAATTGAAGTAATTAATAAAGATGGGCGTAGATTCTTTAAGATTTTATTATAAAAAAATATTTAAAGTTAATCAGTTATTAAATATATGAAGCTGCGTTGACAAATATAAGACTGAAATTCGACCATTTTCCTATAGAAATCTTAAACTTCGTAAAATCATACAAAGATGGAAAAACTAGATATCTCAAATTTTTGCAATATTATGCTATACGTTAATTTTTGCTTTTTTTTTTTTGAAAAATTAATCTCAAACTTCATTTTGAAAAAGAAATGTATACTTAAATTTCAATTCAATGCGAGTAAATTAATTTCTTAAAAAATTTATAATTTTTAACAGAAACCGGTAATGAAGAAGAAATTGTCACGAAAATCTATCGATTCTAACTTCACGCAGGTAGAATATAAAGGTTATTTTTATTTTCTATACACCTGAATTAGCTAAACTCTTTAAAATTGTAATACTACCATTATGCAAATGATTGAAAACTTGTATTTTTTGTTGGGTTTTAACAGAAAAAAGTTTTTGATTTATTAAACACTGCACAATTTTTTTTAGATTTGTAAGTACAATTTTAACTTTCGAAATGACACAGAAAAACGCCGAGACACCTCAACTTAATTTTGGAAAGTAGAACACAGTAATATACTCCGTTTTAAAAGATGAGGTCAAAATCATGAGATATTCCATTTTTAAGTTTGTGTCGCAAAGGAACGATCCAAGATTATTGTTTGGATTATCCTATTTTTACTGGGTATCCAGGCTCTTACTGGAGAACAGTAGGAGTATACCTTCTCTATTCCAAAGTGTCAGTTCGCGATGGTCTGTAGATGGTTTCTGTGAAATTTGACCAGAGTTTCAAAAATGGGTGAAACTGGTACCACCAACAAGGCCAAACGGCTAATGCGGTCGTCGTGCAAATCTATATAAGCAAGTTTGTACTTTTACTGGTACAATCACCTAGACCAAACGGCTAAAGGTTAGATCTCAAAAATCTCTATGGGCATGCATTTTATAGAAAAAAAGAGCTGTAGGATTTTTAAAAATTCGTGCGTTTACCCCTAAAAGTAAAACAAACCAAACCCAAACGGGTCAAGATAGAATAGCGAAAATGGTCAAGAGTCAAGTTAGAATAGCAATTATGTCAAACATGTACATTAGGGCGTTTCACAAAAAAAATGTTGCAACTCTTGAAGCGGAATATTAAGGCTTGTGATCTAAAAGAATTTCGGAAATTTTTTGGATTTTTTGAAGGTGGGTATGGGGTCGCTGAAATTGATTTTATCAAAAAAATGAGGTTATGGAGAAAAAAATTTTATATTATTTTTTTGTGGTGCTTTTTGTTCATACAACTAAACAATTCTCTTCGTAAGGATCCGAACCCACAACAAAAAAATTATTGGTGTGAAAAATTATTATATTATGGACCACTTTGATAGTCTTAAAGGTGAAAAATTATTTTTCCTAGATTTCAAACCTCGATTACTTGAAAAGTTTTCAACATTTTTTCAAGATGTTAAATGCGTTAGAAAGATAATTTAGATACCTTTATTTTGGTATATATAAGTTTATATCATACTTGTGAAAAATGTTGAAAAAATAAAAAATAGACAACAAAAATTTGTTTTTATTTTTAAATTCACACTATTTGAATTTTAAAATATTTGAAATAGGCCCTTTTTAATGCATAATTTTGTAACCTCAAACAGTAAAAGGGTTTTTGATGAATTAAAATTGCCCACTTCCTTTTTTTCGAAAGATACACTTTTATCGGAAAATGATGATGATTTTGTTTCTTCAAAGTAAAAACTAGAAAAACTATGTGTTGTGAATGATTTATCAGAAAGAGGCGTGGCGTCGGCTACAATATATAACAAAAAAAATTACAAAGAATGAGAATGATTTTCAAAACTTATTGATTAGAGTTGATAACAATTAAAAAACTATACCTAATGTTAACAAAAATGTCATTGAAAAAGCTCTTAAGAAACCAATTTGAAAATACTTCCACAGTTGTTCCACATTTAATGGTTAATGTCTTGTAATTTTAGATACAAATTTACTTTTTAATTTTAATTTGTTCATTAAATATGTTGATTTTGTTTATTTAATATCTTTTGATTTTGTATGGGAATACAAATATATTGATGAATTGAATTTCTGATATATTTATTAAAGCAATGTATTTTAGAAGTTTTTTTTTTATTTAACCAAGAACGAAACATAATGAAATTCTTTTAATTTTCATAAAATTTGATAAATAAAAAAAAAAATCTCAAACTTTAATTTTTTTCTTATATTTTTCCAACAAGTAAAAATAAATCTATGTACCGAATGAAAGGTAATTTAAAGACCTTTCCAATGCATTTTACATCTTGAAAAAATGTTGAAAACTTTTCAAGTTATCGAGGTTTGAAATCTAGGAAAAATAATTTTTCACTTTTAAGACTATCAAAGTGGTCCATAATATAATAATTTCTCACACCAATAATTTTTTTGTCGTAGGATCGGATCCAAAACAAGAGAATTGTTAAGTTGCATTAAAAAAAAGACCAGAAAAAAATAATATAAAATTTTTTTCTCCATAACCTCATTTTTTTGATAAAATCTATTTCAGCGACCCCATACCCATCTTCAAAAAATCCAAAAATTTTTCCGAAATTCTTTTAGATCACAAGCCTTAATATTCCGCTTCAAGAGTTGCAAAAATCGCAAAAAACACGTTTGGTGAAACGCCCTAATGTACATGCTCATGTTTGAATATTAACGGTCAAATTCAAACTATAATTGGTGCTGGACATTTTCGGCTGATATCTACTTCGCATGTACATGTTTGAAGTAACTGTAAATATATTTACAGCTGATGATGTACCATTGTGCATCAGTTCATCACAAAGGGGTCTGAAGATAAACTCGTCATGGAGTTCGAAACGCGTCATCCTAGTGCGTGACACACTGAATTTGACCAAAAATATCAAACAATAAAAAAAAACACTTTTCTGATCGTAAGCCGAATTTGATGTATCATTTGTGATACACTAAAGAAAATTGATAATATATACAATACGATCGAACAAACAAAATACATTATTATACAGTCGAGTACGTTTATAACGCACTTTCAGTTATAACGAACACTTTTTCAGGTCCCCAACGGTTTTGCTTCATTTCTTCATATAAATATTTACTGTTAAAGCGAACTTTACGAATAACGAACAATATTTGTTGTCCCATTTTCCAGTTTTCATACATTTTTTTGACGGTTATAACGAACTCCCTACAATGTTTTGAATTATTTCAGCAACGGTAACGTAATTTATTTCAAACAAATACTGCATTGAAATCCTGTTATTTTTATTCCTGAAATTTTGTTTGGTTTATTTAAAAGTTGATTGATCTCATTTTTTTAATGTTATAAAAGACTTAAAAAATAACAAAACTAATAAAAAATAATAAAAACTCGACTGTAATATAAACTTTCTAATGAAATATCCTTAGCAATTTACATTTGTAATTCTTTTTTATTTTCTATTCATTACGGTAATTTTTATGATTTCGAAATTATCAATATTTGAAATATTTAAACTTATCTGGATAAAATCGAAATATTTTAATATGCAAGATAAGTTTTCCGCAAAATTCGTTTAGTTTGAAATCGAATCATTATAAATCCGCAACTGCTAAAATAAAATTAAAATGTAACTGTCTCTCATTTTTCAACACTTACTGTAATTAAGCTTTTTAAAGCTTTTGTGAAAATCATACAGCAGTGCTTTCAAAGTGTAAACAGTTTGAAATGAATTGAATGAATTTTTACACTTGCAATTTTATCAATGGTTGAGAAGTTTCCAGGAGGCCGTACTGCAAATCTGAATCGAAAATAGTTTACTGGTGAATTACAAAAAATGGTGATGATGAGACTACGACTATATATTATTAAACTTTGTATCGCTAAAAAAAAGTGTGTTTGTATGAGAGGTGAACGTTACTTTTAGTCTTTTAAATCCAGTTTTGTCAATAATTTTTTCTGAAATGTCAAATGCTGAACTTAAATTGTTAATATGAGCTGACAATATTGTTACGCATTCTTAACCCTAAAAAAGGAGAGTATTTTGGGACATGAGAGTAGATTTTGTCTGATTTTGCTCATCTTAAACTAACTTCCGCTTAGAGGATAGAAGCTTGTATACCAAATTTCAGCTTTATAGCTCTTAAACTAATGCTGTAAACGTGGGGACAGACAAACGGACAACACTCAAAAAGGGGGTGTTTGTATGAGAGGTGGGCATAATTTTGTCCGATCCACACCAAAATTTCGCTCGATAGCTTTTAAACTACGGCTGCAATAAAGGGGACAGACTAACGGACCCTAAAAAGGACGCTTTTGCATAGCAGTAGATTTTTTACAATCTTGCCCATCTTAGAACTTACCCTCCGCTTAGAGATTAGAAACTAGTATATCAAATTTATGCTTGATAGCTCTATAACTACGGCTGTAATTAGGGTGTCATGCAGACGGACACGCACCAAAAAGGGGTAGTGGGAGGTGGAAGTAATATTGTCCGATCTTTCTCATCTTGGGACTTAACCACCGATTAGAAGAAAAAAGCGTGCGTTTTAAATTTCAGCTCGACTTCTCTTAACCTACGACAGTAATCGCAGGGGCAGACGGACGCCTTTAAATCGACTGAGCATACGAGTCAACCCCTTTATATTAGTGATATCGTGCTTTAATACTATATATATTAACAAACCATTAGTTTTTACAAGTATGTTAAACAATTCTTTACTTTTAAATCTGTATGAAAATTAAACAAAAAAAACGGCTCTTGATATCCTGTAAAAAGTTGTAAGGAATTGATTTATACAATTTTACAAAAATCTAATGCTAATAATTTTATTTTTTATCAAATTTCATATGTCACTATAAGAGTACAATAGTAATGACCAATTTGGATACATGCCAAATTGGCATCAGGTTCACCAGAATACTAAGAAAATTTATTTGACAGTAACCCATAATGACGACAATCCAAGAAAAGTGTCTTATCAAGATGATCGTTTATCAGAACTGCTACAAGATTTTCAAGATTATTATTCGTCTACCAAGAACTCTTTGTAGAGAACATGTGTATTTTAATATTATTTTATTTTTTTTTATATATATCTCTTATTATGTGACGTCAAGTTAAGTGGTTTGTGGTGATAAAATTATCTTCAGAGACCACACACAATTCATTATAAATAGGCAAGCATCAAAATTATCTGGAAACTGCCTGATTTAAATATGTTTGATCATTCATGAATTTTAATATGTTTTGGTTATATATATTATATATAGTTAACAGATAATTTGGCTGAATACACTGTGTTAGCCGAAAAAAAGGCATGACCGGACTCGAATACGAGGAATCGAACTGTATCATCGAGTTACAATGACCGTTTCATAAAAATCTCTATTTTTCGTATTTTTTTTAACTTTCCTCAACAAAGTTGTTCCAAAGTTTGTTTGTTTTACTCTCCAGAAGAAATGTGTGCAAACCATTACAGAAATTTCAGTCAACTAAACTGATAAATACCATAACCCAATGTAAGATATTTTTTAAGTCTTGATTTATTGAAATTTACCGATTTTTAATTAAAACCAGTAAAAAGGTTTCAGTAGGGCACCCCGATTTACATATACCCTCACCCTCAGAAAAACATAAAATGTTCTATAATATTGATATTAATTCTCGATTTATAAAGTGGGCGGAGTGGTATATTTGTATGGGAGGTACCAGAAGGGGCGCGGCTAGACGTCAAGATTTTTCTTAAAAACTTTATTCTGTTATAGCTTTACTAAATAAAGAATTTAGGTATGATCCCGTTGGGTGTTTTGATATTATTACTTGATTTCTAAAGTGGGCGGATTGATGTATTTGTATGGGAGGTACCAGAATGGGCGGGGACATGTAGCCTTTTTGCAATACCGTAAGTAGTTTTGGGAAATGTTAACTCGTGCAAACCTTCTACCCGTAGGTTGAGGGTATAATTACTTATGTATTCTTATTTGCCTGCCTGTGGAGCTTAAACGGTTGTAGACCAAACTTTAGTGTACATTCAAAAAATATGTTTAGGTTTTCTAAGATTTTGTCTCATATCACAAGAAAAATTCTTTGACCAAATTTCGTTATCCCCCAGGTGCCGGTTTGGAAGATAGGAGAAATATTAATTTACCAAAAATAGGTCGTTTGGTATGGGAGGTACCAGAAGGGGTCAACAGATGTAATCCATATTCAATTCTGAGTCAACTTTTTATAAGCGTACTTTTTACGCAAAGTCTGACTGAATTCAGTGTATGTACTTACAAAAAATATCTGTATATATTTTAAACTATGAGGGTGAATTCGGCCATTTGTATGGGAGGTACCAGAAGTGGTCAGTCACATAGTTAGGTTTTCTGAGGTTTTGCTTCCTATCACAAGAAAAATTTTCTGACCAAATTTCATTAACAACCAGGTGTCCGCTTGGATGTTATGGAAGAAATATTAATTTTTGAAAAATAGGTCATTTTGTATGCGAGGTACCAGAACCGATGTAGTCTATATTTATTCCCCAGTTACAAACGTACATGTTGCGTAAAATTAGACAGAATTCAGTGTGCTTACAAGAAAGATATGTATGTAAAACCATGAGGGTCAACTCGGTCATTTGTGTGGGAGGTACCAGAAGGGGTGTGGCAAAGGTTTCAGTTTTCTTAGGGTTTGTCGACTATAACAAGATAAAAAAAACTGACCAATTTGAAAAAAACTTCGTTGTGGATAATATTAATATTAATATTAATACAGCCAGTCAGACGGACATAGCTCAATCGTCTTAAAAAGGCCTGAAACGAATTTGGTTTTAATATTCTTATGGTCTAACTCTTGTCCTTCAATGCGTTACACTTTTTTTCGTATCAAATGATATATACCATCATCCCTAAGGGTGATTGTACAAAAAGCTGACCAGCACAAGAATGCAATTTTGTAGTCCGTAAATTCAATACGGAAACTTAGGTAAGCCTTGGAAATTTTAATTTAATAGGTCAGAAAAAATTTTTGTCAAGTTTTACATTTTCGATCAATAACCAACATAGAATAAAATAAGTCCCAAAAGTTATATGAGACTTATTTCATTTACAATTTTTTGTAAAACAAAATTATAAAGAATAAATGAGCTACCAAACTTTGTACTAATAACAACGAAAACAACAAAATATGTGCCAAAGCCTTAACTTACTTGAATGTTACGCCTAACTACTGAAATAAATTTGAAACTGATATTGAAAATCATATGTAGTATCCATGAGAAATTTATTCAAAATGAATTGATGAATTTGATGCAATTAATGCAAAAAATTTAAATGAACAAATTTACAGCCGATGTTACATCAATACAAACAAAAATATTGGAAAAATAATCAACTATCAATAAATTGTTCAAATAGCCTCAAATATATACAATTCATTTGTAGTATAGATTTTCACGCAAACATTTGTTTTCACATGAATCTGATGTATTATATCATTTCTTATCAAAATTATATTTGTCATATACGAGTGCTATCGGCCAAGTTGGATGCTGGCCAAAATGGCTATAGTTTACGCAGAATATCGGAAAATATATTCAAGAAAATAAAAATGAATATCATATCAAGGTAAAATTTTGCTAGAACTGTTACTACATGATTTTCAAGATCACTTTTTGTCTACCAAGAAATCATTAAAAAGAAGATGTCAGTGACGGAATTGTTAAGGCCTTCAGCAAATAATACTCAAAAACTATTGATCGGATTTTATCGCCACACAGTGGGGAAAAAAAGTTTTTTTGGACATTTGAAATTTTAGGCCGCAATTCTTAACCTTAATATGATACATCATCTGTCAAAATAAGGAAACTTGTGAAACGCTTAAACACTTTTTAAATTTCAATACAAAAGTTAACCTAAAAATAGATATATTTCCTGAGGAAATTGGAAAATTTTAGTTACAATCTCTTTTTTTCAATTTTGTATCATAATATCATAAGGCATACATAATTAAGCCTAAAAATATATATGAAATGTGTATATTGCAATTTTAAGCCCTACATATTGCAAATATATTTGAATTTTGTATAAGCCTTCAACAAATTTCGTTATTTTGACAGATGATGTATCATATTAAGGTATTGGTCTTTTTAAATTAAAAGTACACCAATTAGCCTACTTGTAAACACAAAATTGTATTTTATCAGATGTTTAAAACAGCATTATTTAGGTACATATGCAAAAAAATTGCATGGCGACCTTCACCGATTTGGCTTATTTTTTACAGACGACTTTCTTAAAACTTTTGCAGGCTATATGTTAGGTTTTGTTCTAATCGGACAATAATTATGAGCAGGACACCGAGATAAAGTGTGAAAATAGTGCCTCCACATATTTACCTGCAGTTGTGCCAAAAAAAAATTTTTGTCTTATTTTTTCACTGAGTTAAATTTGTAACATATGTCCACATTAATTGAGGTCAGTTCGTAATTTTTAGGACACGTAGCTCAAAAAATATTTGACATTAAAGTCAAAAATTATTTTTGCATAGACTTTGATAAATTTTAAAAAAATAACGGTAAGGAATTCAGAATAATAAAAAACGTACAATCTGTGCGCAATTTTGTTTCCAATAATACAAAAAAAGAATTTTGAAAATCGGTTAAGAATTGCGGCCTAAAATTTCAAATTTCCAAAAAAACTTTTTTTTCCCCACTGTGCGCCAGTAGGCGCGTTGGAAAGGTGAGCTCATTTTGATCAATTTACTAAAAAAAATCTCCAACATTGGTCCAACGGTTCAAAAGTTACGGGCATTTTTGTCCAAATTTTAGACCATTTTTCCATTTTTTTCATGATTTTGTCCAAGAATATTACTTTCATGGCCATTTTTTTCGCTCAATGCCCGTAACTTTTGAACCGTTGCACCAATGTTGGAGTTTTTTTTTAGTAAATTGATCAAAATGAGCTCACCTTTCCAACGTGCCTACTGGCGCACAGTGGGGAAAAAAAAGTTTTTTTGGAAATTTGAAATTTTAGGCCGCAATTCTTAATGTAATTCTTTTGTAAATTGATCAAAATGAGCTCACCCTTCCAACGCGCCTACTGGCGATTAAATCCGAGTTTTTGAGTTATGGATGTGAACGTGTAGGTAATATTTCATACGAACGTCAATTTGGAAAAAAAATCTACCAACAAAAAGTAGGGGACTCGATTTTAACGATAGAGGTATGGTCCTTGGGCAAATTTTCATGGAATAACCTATAGAATACGGAAATCATAGGGAAATTAGTGAATTTTTTCACTCCCTACAAATCGATTCGACCTAATATATATATATAATTAATATATATATATAATTAATATATATATATATTTACAGCAAACAAAAAAGCACCAACAAAAAAAACCATTTTGGCTATTATTCGGGTGGTGGGGGAAGAACAAATTTTTTTTAGGTTGTCTCGAGGTGGTCTTTTATATTTGCCCTCGACT
Source organism: Muscina levida (assembly GCA_964034835.1). NCBI lineage: Eukaryota > Metazoa > Arthropoda > Insecta > Diptera > Muscidae > Muscina > Muscina levida. The sequence continues at coordinate 63,114,600 of OZ035884.1, forward strand.
TAGGAATTTTTTTTTCGTGACCCGGTCTAGTGTTAATGTATTTTTATAGACCTCATCTTAGGTGGCATTAAAAATAGACAAAACTTCTCAACTCGACGTTGGAAAGGTCTTTAAATTACCTTTCATTCGGTACATAGATTTATTTTTACTTGTTGGAAAAATATAAGCAAAAAATTAAAGTTTGAGAAATTTTGTTTTTATTTATCTAATTTTAGGAAAATTAAAAGAATTTCATTATGTTTCGTTCTTGGTTAAATAAAAAAAAAACTTCTAAAATACATTGCTTTAATAAAAATATCAAAAATTCAATTCATCAATATATTTGTATTCCCATACAAAATCAAAAGATATTAAATAAACAAAATCATCATATTTAATGAACAAATTAAAATTAAAAAGTAAATTTGTATCTAAAATTACGATACATTAACCATTAAATGTGGAACAACTGTGGAAGTATTTTCAAATTGGTTTCTTAAGAGCTTTTTTAATGACATTTTTGTTAACATTATGAATAATTTTTTGATTGTTATCAACTCTAATCAATAAGTTTTGAAAATCATCCTCATTCTTTGTAATTGTTTTGTTATATATTGTAGCCGACGCCACGCCTCTTTCTAAAAAATCATTCACAACACATAGTTTTTCTAGTTTTTTTCTTTGAAGAAACAAAATCATCATCATTTTCCCATAAAAGTGTATCTTTCGAAAATAAGGAAGTGGGCAATTTTAATTCTTCAAAACCCCTTTTACTGTTTAAGGTTACAAAATTATGCATTATGAATTTTGTTACATTTTAAAAAGGGCCTATTTCAAATATTTTCAAATTCAAATAGTGTGAATTTAAAAATAAATAATATTTTTTTTTGTCTATTTTTTATTTTTTAAACATTTTTCACAAATAAGATATAAACTTATATATACCGAAATAAAGGTATCTAAATTATATTTCTAACGCATTTTACATCTTGAAAAAATGTTGAAAACTTTTCAAGATATCGATGTTTGAAATCTAGGAAAAATAATTTTTCACTTTTAAGACTATCAAAGTGGTCCATAATATAATAATTTTTCTCACCAATAATTTTTTTGTCGTGGGATCGGATTCGTACGATGAGAATTGTTTAGTTGTATGAACAAAAAGCACCAGAAAAAAATAATATAAATTTTTTTTCTCCATAACCTCATTTTTTTTTGATAAAATCTATTTCAGCGACCCCATACCCATCTTTAAAAAATCCCAAAAAATTTTCGAAATTCTTTTAGATCACAAGCTTTAATATTCCGCTTCAAGAGGTGCAACATTTTTTTTGTGAAACGCCCTAATATACATCTATACAATCTTGTAGCGAATATAAATTAACTTTGTTATGATATATACTTAATATTAATTAAATGTTACTCATACGTGTCATTAAAAAGCATTACTAAAAATAGGATAATACACAATTGAAGGGTTCACTTATTTAAAGCTACCATGACCAATCGAAACATATAGGGACAGATTTAATTTAATTTAATACGCTTCTCTATTTCTCAGTTCGTTGAAACGGCACTTATCGTTTGCTGAAGAATCCGAACGTTAGATTAAATATGGGCTAAACATGGGTACATGAGTATGTATATTTTGGCATACAAACAACTGGCCTCAAGTAAGTAAAATCTCTAAAGCTTTAAATAAAATAAAGTCCATCAAACTCGATTAAGAAACCATCAGCACAACATTATATTAGTACAATACTAAAGTAAATACAATCAATGTTGAAATAGTCCCAAATATACCCAATTCACTTGTGTTTTAGATACTCGCAAAAACCTTTTTTTTCACATTAATATACTGTACCATTTCATTTCTTATCAACTTTTTATTTGTCATAAACGAGTGGTAACGACCAACTTGGATGTGGGCCAAAAAAGCTGCTGTTACGCAGAATATCGGCAAAAATTATTTGCCAGAAAATATAGCAGGTGGCAATTCACGAAAACATAAATGAGTATCTAATCAAGGAGACCATTTACCAGAACTGCTAACATAAGACTTTCAAGATCACTTTTTGTCTACCAAGAAAGCATTAAGAATAAAATCGTCATTGTACTTTTACTTGTTAAGTAAATGTTTACGTAAGCGGATTCCTTAAGGCCTACTGCATAGAAAGCTCTTGTGCCTTATGTCGCTTCTTAAGATAACACCAAAGATACATAAATACTGTACTATATTTCTGGCGGCATCCTGTTGATCAGGCTAATTCAAGTACGAAGAATTCGGTGGTGAAAACAGTTTTTATAGTTACAAGTTCATACAAATTTTTATACCATCACCCTTAGGGATGAGGGTATATATCATTTGATACGACCCAAAAGTGTAACACATAGAAGGAGTCACTTCAGACCCTAGGTTTCTTAGAACCAAATTCGATTCATGACTTTTTAAGTCATTTGAGCCATGTCCGTCTGTCTGTCCGTCTGGTGGCTGTCCGGCTGGTTCGCACGATAACTTTCGAAAGACGCAACCAAATGTCTTGAAATTTTGCACGAGTTAATATTTCCCCAAAACTACTTACGGTATTGCAAATGGGCTACATGGCTCCGCCCCTTCTGGTACCTCCCATACAAATACATCATTCCGCCCACTTTAGAAATCGAGTTATAATATCAATACACCCAACGGGATCGTACCCAAATTCTGTACTTAGTAAAGCTATTACAGGATAAAGTTTTGGAAAAAAATTGGAAGTCTAGCTCCGCCCCTTCTGGTACCTCCCATACAAATACATCATTCCGCCCACTTTAGAAATCGAGTTATAATATCAATACACCCAACGGGATCGTACCCAAATTCTGTACTTAGTAAAGCTATTACAGGATAAAGTTTTTGAGAAAAAAACTGGAAGTCTACCAACGCCCCATCTGGTACCTCGCACACACATCTGGTACCGCCCACTTTAGAAATCGATTAATATTATTATTAGAACTACCGCGATCGTGACCAAATTCTGTATTTAGTAAAGTTCAAGCAGTATAAAGTTTTAGAGAAAAAATCTGGAAGTCTAGACACGCCCATTCTGGTACCTCCCATGTTCAAATGTTCCTTTCCGCCCACTTAGAGATGGAATAATAATATCAATACAGTTGACACAATCGTGCCCAAATTCTGTATTTAGTAAAGCTATAACAGTATTTTTATTAAGTTATAATAGGATAAAGTTTTGGAGAAAAAATTGGAAGTCTAGCGGCGCCCCTTATGGGACCTCCCATACAAATGTACCTTCAGAGATGGAGTAATAATATCAACACATCCAACGCTATCGTGCCCAAACTCTGTATTTAGTAAAGCTATAACAGGATAAAGTTTTGTAGGATAAACCTAGAAGTCTAGACACGCCCCTTCTAATACCTCCCATACAAATTTACCACTCCACCCACTTTAGAAATCGAGTAATAATATCAATATAATAGCAATTTTTTTTATTTTACTGAGGGTGATGGTATATGTAAGTCGGGTCGCCCGACTGAAACTTTCTTACTGGTTATTTGCTATTTTTGAACAATTTTTTACAAAGTATACGTAACAAATTTAAATAAATAAGAATACTTAATATTTTGTACATTTGTACAAAATGTTACATTATATAGGTCTGTCTGCGTACTTTTTCAGTAACAAATACTCAGTAACTTTTTTGGAAGAGTAAGAACAATTTTACTCTCTCAATATTCATATCCCAAACAAAAACAAACAGTTAAAGAAAATATTTTGTTTTGGTGTGGGATATAAAAATTGCCTTTCTCGGAAAACATGAACAACTTTACCATTGTCCAATAATTTTACAAACAAATATGCATTTAACACACGACAACATTCTTTTTATGAAGAATATAATCAACATTAGGGTATTCTAATAAAATAGTGGCTAAAAACTTCTTTAAATTTAAAAATGGTGAAAAAAATAAAAAACAACAAACAAAACAATTTTGAGACAAAAACAGACAGATGTTAAATATACATTAACAAATTTAAAATAAAACTGATAAAAAAATGCACAATCAATTTTGATTTGTATTTTTTTTTATTGACAGAATTCATTTAATTTTTAATAAAAATTTATAAATAATAGTTGAAATTAAATGATGTTATTATTTACATTACATATTAAAGATTCAAACTATGTGCTATTTGTTTTGTCATATTTGAAAAGTTAAACACTAATTGACTATTTCTCTTTGGAAGTACGCATTGACGACAGACTGGATCCTTAGTAGAAAAACAAAAATAATATTTCGATTAGTTAGTACCGAAAAAACATACCATAAAAAATACAGCCTTTATAGAGATACTTATTTATTAATAATAATTCTTTAACAAAAGTTAAAGAATCTTCATCAGCCTTTGCTGTGCCTTCTCCATTCATTATCACAACCTTAAGTGTTTAAAGCTTCAAGAATTCACATAATTCTTGTAAAACAAATTCTATTAGCAATAATAGAATAGATCTTGAACCGAACGATGAAAACATATTCATTAATAAAACATATACATTAAAAAAAAAATCTTAAAACTGCTTTTATCCCAAAACATGCCGATAGGGCTGTAATATGCATTTGCATATGCAAGTATACAATGCATACTTTTATATGCTTGGTTATTAAATTATAATATTTATTTTGCCCAACTTTGCCCACCTTTCCAAACCGACCTCGCAACTGCTGCTACGTGTATGTTTAACAATTAAAATGAAAACACTAACATTTTCAACCGCAGCACAAAAAATGCATCTAAAGCATTTTGTTTTTCTTATTTTTAACTATAAAAATCCCCCAACCACTAAATGTCATTTACCCCCAGAGAACAATCAATAGTATTTGTTTACATTTTCCAATTCGTGATGTTTGGCGCGTAATTATTTTCACAGTCTCTCCCACAAAGTGCAGCGAACCCTCAAAGAAATCTTGCTATTTTGCATAATTTTTTTTAAACAAATTTCTGTTGAATTTTAACAACGAAAATAAAGGTAAATGCACTCAGAATAAATACAATTACAATGTAGGGGTACTCATGTAAAATCGCGGTAAATTTAATTGATCACTCAACGAAAGTTATTTTGTCAATAGTATTTTCGATAGCAAGGTCAGTGATTTTATTTTTCAAAAATGGATTTCACATGCAGTCAGCATAACTGGTAGGTAGTTTCTGAGTCAGAGGTCTTTGACCAATTCCTTGAAAAGTGGGGGTATCCGATATTCAATTACGTATTCCGATTAGGTGGATACATTTTACGGCTGTATGATAGCAGAGTTCAGTGGACTTGATTAGTCGGCGGCGAAGGGTTGTTTACAATTTGCAAGAGTTCAATTGCCTCTTGTCACTATAGGAAGGCGTGAAAGCGCTGATGGATTTCCTTTGATATAGTGAGAGAATTTGATATAATTGAGTCACAGTATTTTATAAGTGATTATTTTTTAAATTTATTGATTTCTAATGTTAGAAATCGTCACACATTCTCTACGATTTAAATTAGTTAAATTTAGTACACATTTGAATTTTTTTGTTTATATTAAATCTTACAATTTATATAAAATATTGTGAATTTATTTAACATTATAAATTTAATTTTCTGTTTAAATGACATTTGCCAGACATTTGTAACGTGCATATAAAGGAGGTTTTGAAAACTTAAAAGTAATTGGCTATTGTATTGAATTATTAAAAATAAACTGTACATAGAATATTTGAGTTTCTATGCGGTGTTTATATTTGCAAATGTGTTAATGTCTTTTGTCTTAAAAAGTTTATCGACCACCACAATGTTTCTATTCTTCGGATCTTAGCTTAGATATTTAGAACGCATTTCACCCCCATTGCGAAAAATCAATTTATTTGTTTACGTCACACATTATTCGCTAACTGTGTAGAAATTATGCAGATATGTGTCAAAATCAGCTCGCGCGTGAAAGACTGGTACTCGTAGTAGGAAGAAAAATGTCTATACTTAGCTAAATTCATTTAACATGTCAGACATATTTAGTTAACACGTCTATTAATACCTTAATCGCCCAAAATTTTTGGTCAAGATCAAAATTACTCTCACTTAAATCGGATCACCGCTAACTGTTTTACAATAGCTTGTGATATTCGTTAAGTATTTGCATGCATTACAATTATTTAATCACATGAATTTAATAAATGCGCCATTTAAGTGAAGAGATTAAAATTCATTAACAAATTTGATGGCTTAATACGTTTTAAACTGAATGCCTCAATGGAGTGAGATTCGAACATAACACATTTTTGTAGGTATTTTAAATTTATTAACTTTTCAATAACATCTCCTATCAGCTCAACGTACTTTGCTGAAAGGGTTTTTTAAAAATTGGTATTTGGCCTTGGTAACTTATGCATTTTGGAGTTCAGTGATCTCTTTACGGAAAACAGAAGTTATATTTAGGGAATTTTGATGATTAAGAAAGTTGATTTTATTGAAATAAGTAAAATTGTTTAATGAGAAAATTTCGAGTGTCCCATTTTGAAATTGGTAAAATTCTTAAAAACTTGATGAAAATTAAACAATTTTGTATTGTTTAACTATTTTTGATGACATATTTCTTTTCAAAAAGTTATGTCTAGTATGGACAAATCCACGTTAAACGGCCGTATACAGGTATAAATCATATTTTTTTTTTAATTTTTATCAATTATACGCTAGGACTTACATTAACATTTTCTTATATTTCATTTATCTTCATAAGTAAAAACTGTTATCTCTGGAAAGACAAAACTTCTATTTGGTTTCTCATAAAGTTTCGGCTTTGTATGTTTTATAATAAAAGTTTTATGAGTAAATAGAAATGTACGGATTTTGTGTCACACCCGTCCCCGTAAATATGATAAAAGTTTACTTTACATGAATAATTTCCAACAATAACAATGTAAGTTAAGCAATTAATAATTTAGCAACATTTTGTGAACATGTATTTAAATATTTGAGTATTAAAAATTAAAATTATTAAAAAAACATTTGGTCACACCCGTCCCAGAGCAAAAAATGAAGACTGCCATAAGCCATAACAAAGACAATGTTAGGAGGGAAATACTAAGGGGGTTCGGCCATACATACTACCCATCTAGGAGGTACCATGGGAGCTACTTTAAAAAAAAAAATATAAAAATAAAAATATTGTATGGAAACCACCTTAAGGGTTGATAATAGAGGGTAGATGCGTTTTGAGGAACTGTTGGGGTTGCAAAAATATTGGGGGTCGGTCATACGCAGAAAAAAAAATCTCATTCTAAATTTAAGTTTAAAATTCTTATTTTTTGCAGAAAAAGTTCTTTAAGGTTTAAGTGCGAAAAGTACTAATTATTATTAAAAAAATAAAAAACGGGATATGTTCAAAAATGTAAGCGTAGAAATTATTAAAATAAGAACGAAATTCTCGAATTAAGTATGTACGAACTCTATTGAAGAATTTTACGTACGAACTTGTCCATTGTCAAGTAAAAAGAAAGTAAGTAAGAATGAAAAATCTTACATAAATCTCTGAGAAAAAATGTTTGGGAGAGAAATAACATTTACTCTTATATTAATGTTTTCTCCCCACAAATTTTAAGTTTATAATTCTTATTTTTTTTTTAAATTGAATTTAAGCGTATAAATTCTTAAGAGCTTGTGTGAATCAAGTGACGTGTGATCTTCGTTGATGCCATTGTCGCACCAGGGTTTTTGGACTTCTCGATACTTTCGTGGAGATTATAACACTTAAGGTATGTAATCATAGTAAAAAAGCAAAGCAAAAGGGTAGTGATTAGATAGTTTGGCAACTATATAATTAGGTATCCGCATATTATTTTTACTCTTAATGTCATCTATAGTTAAGAATTCTACACTTAAATATCAAGCGCCACCAGTCTTAATGACATCTAAAGTTAAGAACTCTACACTTCAAAATCAAGCCCAAGTAGGTTTAAAAGCATGCCCCATCAGGCTATATATCATCTATATTTAAAAATTCTACACATAAAAATGAAGCGCCACCAGGCTTAATGGCATCTACATTTAAGAATTCTACACTTAAAAATCAAGCTATACTTGGTTTAATGAGTCCTATAAATAAGAATTCCAGACTAGGATTTTCCGTTTCTGCATCAAGCATTTCGTACTTGTCTTCTAATGGACATTCTGAGCAGAAATCAAGTTCTTTCAGTATCTACCTGTTACCAAAAGTTTTAATAATTAACATTCTTGGTAATCACAGCATTTTTAATAAAAAAATTTCTTTTTATGAATTATAACCAAAAATGTGAGTATCATAGTCACACCCGTCCCAGTGGAATCGCCCATAAGTAGTTTGAGTAATTTCAAATAAAATCCACATCCACATTTTTTCAAGTTTAATTCATAACTAGCTGACCCGGCAAACGTTGTTCTGCCATAAAACTTCGGAGTTTAATCGAAAGAGCGATCTTATAAACAATCTCTATCGATTTGTGTTCCGGCGCAAAAACAAACAGTGATACGGATTGCCAACACGCGAACAGGCAACGAACAGCTAACCGTGTGAAAAGCCGAGAAATTCGAGATATATACCACAAACTTCCAACGATTGGCCTTGAGATTTATTGATTGTTATCGCAAAATCTAACCGAATGGGGAATTAAATTCGCTTGAATTGGAAGGGATGATCGGTTGGAATAATAGGAATTCGTGAGATAAGGACTTCCTCTTCTTTGAATTTACCTTTGATGATCGTCGCTTTAATCACATTGTACATCAGTTTCTTGACGGACAACCGCGTACCGTTGCACAATTTCGGATAAGTCAGATTCCACACATGGTTATGATCGCTCCCACCTTCAGCTGTAAATTATGCGGCAGAGTTCCTGGCACATCTATGGAGTTCAAAAGTTCTGTCGGATAATTGGTCATTCTCGTCGGTCACGCTATCAACGGAATGGTATGACTGCAGTTCTCTATCGATTCGACTTTGAATAATAACATTCAAGCTATCGACGTCCCTATTTTTCGCTGCTAGTATGGCCCGTTCACTTATCCAATCTAGATTTTTAAAATTTTGTACAATGCCGTGGAAAACTTTGGTGATGAGTTCCTCCTTTGACAATGTAAACTCGCAGCAGTAGATTTTGGAATGACGGAAAGCGTTTGAAAAAAATCTCCAGGCAGCAATATCATACCCCCAACAAAACGTCATGAATCACCTCATAAATCCTTCATCGTTCGGTCAACTGCCTCCAAAGCTCGTTTATTCGCCATCGTGTATTCATCCCAAATGATGATTTTGCATTCTCCCAACAATTTCGCTGTCGCCGATATCTTAGATATTGTACACGTTGGCTTATCAACCGTGAGAAGATTCATCGGAAATTTCAAAACGGAATATGCAGTTCGAACGCCATTTTTATTCGCTAGAGCAGAAACAGTAGTCTCGGCGAGCGTTGAGTCCCAATGCGTTTTCGAGAAATGCAAACGTTGGCAAGCTTTTGGAATTGTGGTGTCTGATTGAAACGAATAAAATAGAGACGCTCCGTTTCGTCAACGTACATGTCAACACAGAACTGTTGAAATAACCAGCTAAACCTTAAGAAATGATTGTCAACATCTTGCCGAATCATCAATCGATACGCATAAAAATTCATTAAGACAACCATTTTGTTCGTTTTTTCTTCTAAAATACGATTTCGAACATAAATGGAGAATGAAAAAGAAGTGACGACTTGCAACCAAAATGTTCGTTCTATTGACCATCTTTAAATTGAGGTGATCATCCTCTCCACGACATAACATCAACGGGTATTGAAGTGCACCATATGATCAATGAGACTGGTACACATGCTGCAGATGTTCACCATCCCGACGCTTGAGAACAATATCGCGTGAATCCACATTCTCTCCAACAATCACCATTGCGACAAAATTTAATTGTCTTGCCTCCAGAGAGTCTTTTGGTTGCTCTGATAATGATTTTGTGGTCGTCCGAATGCTTTGTATCCAATGCGGTTTCGAACAATCGGACCAATGCGATATTTTCATGCATAATATTTTGCAATTTTTCCAACATTTCACTTTTATTTTTTTAAAATAATAAATTTCACAATAATCCAAAATTTTCCAAGATTCATAAGGAATTTTCCACCTTTACGTCGACTGAAATCATTAAATCAAGCGAAAAAGCAAAATTTCGTCGAAAAATCTAAATGTTTTCGAGTTTTCTCGAAATTTTCCGAGTTTTCCTCCAAGAGTTTTTCTATTTTTCCATTCGAAAAGTCATATCGTAATAACTATCAAAAATTTTTCACATTAACATCGTCCAAGAATTTCAAAATATACGATAAAAAGCTAAATTTCGTCGATAGAAATTAAATTTTTCGCATTTTCCGTGCTTTTCCAACGATAATTATATATTTTTCTAATAGAAAAGCAATTGCACACAAAATTTTATACAAAAATTTAATTTGCAAGTTTCATCAAATCAAGCGATACAATGCAAATTTTGTAGAAAAAATCGAAGTTTTTCCGGAATTTTCCGAGTTTTCCACCAAAATATTTTCTATTTTTCCATTCGAAAATTCATTTTGGAATAATTATCCGAAATATTGCACAGTTCCTTCGTCCAAATTTATTTAATCATACTAAAAAATGCAGAATTTCGTCGAAAAAACACATTAATTTTTTTTGAATTTTTCCGGAATTTTCCGCATTTATCAACAAAAATTTTTAATTTTTCTATTCGAAAAGCCATTCTGTAAAAATTGCACACAAAATTCGATTTTTCCAATTTTCCGGAAGATTTTCCCAAAATTTTCTTTCACATAAACCTTCTCCTGGCAATAACGAACTACTGAAAAAAAATTTGAGCAAAATCGGCCCAGCCGTTCTCAATTGATGAATTACTATACATTTTTGCCACCATCTATATATATAAAAGGCTTGGGTGACTGACTGATCACTCCCCAGTCCAAACGGCTAAAGCTAGAACCGTAAAATTTAGAATATTGGTTTCTTTTATGACGTAGGCAAGCACTAAGAAGGGATTTTTGGAAATTCGGACTGAAAGGGGGTAAAATGGGCGTGGCACCGCTCCATACAACTGGAATTTAAAAATGACTGTCTCTTTTGAACCATTATTGGTACGAAATCGAAATTTGGTACCTATATCAGTCATATAAGAAAAACTACTTTGTTTGTGGAAAGTGGGCGGTGCCACACCCCTTTTTTTAAAATAGTAATATTGGCCAAATAAATGGACCGATTGCAATTGAATTTTCTAAGTGTGATACTGTCCATAGGGTCTCTATCATAGGCTACATGAAAACATAGCTGGACAATGGTGCGTGGCACCGCCCACACAAAACGAAATTTCAATCGGTCTTATCTCAAGAGCCATTAGAGGTATGAAGATGAGATTTACTACATATGTTACTGATATAAAGAGGAATACGGGGCTGTGCCACGCTTCTTTTGAAAAAATCGTTATCTGGGCGAAATAAATGAACCGATTGCAATAAAATTTTCACTGAGTAGAACTATCCGTAGGGTCTCTTTAATAGGCTACAAGAAAAACATATTTCGCAAGCCAATTAAGGTATAAAGATGAGATTTGCTACATATATAAATGGTACATCGGGGATTACGTATCGCTAGGAAATGGCCAGTGCGACTCCCCTCTTGAAACAATTGAATGTCGGTCATATTTATAGCTAAGAATGGATTTTTGGAAACTCGTACTTTTATGGTTTAAAAATTACCAATAAGTGATAAAAGTATATAAGGGATAATGGTATAATCGCGAAATTGGAAATCCTTTTTATCAAATTGGATTGAAAATTTTTTTTAAATCCGATGTTTTTGTGTAAAAAATTCGTAATAGGGATAAAAAAGTTACTATCGCCTAGACCAAACGGCTAATGATGTAATCATGATAAGTTATATAGGCTTGCTCCGTAGGGAATTAGAACGAGGCAAGGAGGTTTTTCGAAATTCTTACCTTTTAAGGGTAAAAAGGACTAAAAAGGAATAAAACTGGTAATAATCGGCTAAAGGCATTGTCTCAAAAATTGTGCGATATGAAGTAATTTTAAAATACGTTCTTACTACTTACTTAATTTCTCTTTGCACCCCATGAATGAGGTATGGGATAGCTTCTCGCGTTGTTGTGAATTAACACGCTTTCAATCTTTAGATTCACAACTAACGGCACCTACTTGTTTATCGACGACTGCGAACGTCACTGTTTGAGAAGCTCTTACTAGACACGCCGATTGATTCGACACTTAATACTGCGTAGTTGCTGTCAACAACATTCGAGGGGAGCCGACAATGAAAGAACAATTTTTTTTTTAAGATGACTGGAGCCAGGTTTGAACCTGCAATCTCCAGCATGGTAGTCGCGTGTTCTAACCACTATGCCACGGCCGGTCCCAAAATTTGTACAAATACCGACAAAGGTATAAAACTGATGATATCACCCAGATCAAACACCTAAATGTAGATTTACGAAAATGTATATAGAATTGCTCCCTACAGAATTAGAGAACTGTCAAATGGGGTTTTTTTAAATGTTCTAAACGAATACATAGGGTAAACTGGTACCATCGCCCAGACCAAACGGCTAAAGCTATAATCGTACTTGGGCATGATTCCTATTTAGTTAGAGGGGGTGCCGGTCCATTTTAGTTGTGCGATACGAAAATCTTTTAAAATTCGTACTTTTAGGGATAAAAAGGGACTAAAGCGGTACAATCGCTCAGACCAATTTGATAAAGCTACAATCACATATATTGGGTATTCGTTCGTCTTATGAAGCGTTGGCATTTTACCTGTATTGCTTAATGTCATAAGAAGGTTCATTGTAAGTACGGGTGAAGCAACGCGAGCCGGGAAAGCTAGTTTTTATATATATAGATTTTTCATTTTTTTACTTTTCGAGGTTTATATAAAAGACATAAATACATTTAATTGTCATAAGAAGGGGAAAATTTATAAAAAAAAACAATCGAGTGTTTTGAAAGTCGACTACGCCATACGTAATAAGGAGGAATGACTGTTCATTCGTTCTTAAACAATTCTGACATAATGAAAATGTGATTTACGATAAACTCTGATAGATTGGGTCCAATTTACCAAAAACACTTCTGTCTAAATCGATATTTACCAAATATCCTTTTTTTATTATTTCTAAAATTTGATGAAAAATAAAAAAACATCAAAAACTATATTTGCGATATTTTCAAAATAGGTTCCAGATGTTACCCTTACCTATTGCAAAAATTTTCAACTGCCCGTTTTTGCCATTTTTTGCTATAGGTAATTTTTTGAAAAAAAAAAAAATATGGTTCCAAAAATGTTTTGAATGCATTTTTGGGCAATTTATGACTTAAAACCGTAAAAATCTGTTATAATTGTTATTGTTTCATTCGTTGTTGTTAAGAAAAATAAACAGTAAAAAAATATTTTTTATAATTTAAATTTAAATCTTTTCTGAAATAATTTTAAACAATAAAAGCCTTTAATAAGTAATATAAAAAAATTTAAAATTTTTAAAAATTATTTTATTTTACTTCCTACAAAATTGTTTTTTTTTTACAAATTTCAAGTTTGCTAACCCATAAGTAGGCACATAAAAGCCATAGAACCCTTTTCACACACTCATTTCATAGGTTGAGCAATTATCTATCATATGCCTTTTAAATTTTTGAAAAAAAAACAACTCAAATTGCGCCACTGTGCGACTATGATATTAATATAGATGGTTGTGACCTAGATAAACCAAGTACTCTAACTATCATGCCACGGCGGGTTCATCTATTTTTTATAGTAATATAATTTAACAAGTAATCAACAATAAACCATTGGAACATTAACTCTAGAATATGATAGCTTATTTAGAAAAATATAAATATTATTATGATATTCCTATTTTTAATATAAAAATATTTCAGAAACAAATTTTTCTCACAGAACATTAACACTGACGTCAAGTTGAGTTAATCATTTCTCGGTAGACTTAACACAACGACGACCATGAACATCTGTATCTAAGGGGTAAGGTATATGGGCCAATGTACCCCATTTCATCAAAATCTGTTTGAACATTCATCACTCACTTCGGGTTAATCGTCTAATTTTCTAAAGGTTTTTTTTTTTATCTGTGGGAAGCAATAAAGTTGCTTATGCCTTAAGCAACAGCCAATTTATTTGGCATCGATCCAACTGATTCGTCTGAATGAAAAGAAAACGCTTGACTTTGTTCACGTACAAATGTATTTTCTATATATATTTAGTATCAACATGTGATGCAGAAAATAACGTGATGATATGCTTGATTCTCATGAAAACAAGTTGTTTTGGGAGAAAATTACTTATACGATTTTCGCCAGATATATGACTTTTGTCACAATTCATTGAACGAATTTGTTTTTCCTAAAATTATCGCCACATAGTGTTTATTAGGAACAGAATTGCTGTTAAACATTTTCCGATAAACGTTGGATTAGTTTTTATAAATGTCAAGAGACTGATGGATGATGTCTTTGTTCCGTTTCGTCGTATTGCAATTGAAATTATTGACCTAGATAATGAAATGTATAAAACAAAATTTTTTGCAATATAAAATTAATTGCCTGTTAAATTCAAAATATCTTACCAATCTTACCCTATATTGGCAAATTTTAGTGCACGTGATTTAAGTAGATACTGCACTGCAAAGGGGAAGTCCACTGATGCAATGGACATTGCATCTCGTTATTTGTTTGTTACAAAAAAAAATAACACTAAACCGAAACTATACCGAAACTAAAAAAATCCCCAAAGGATTTGACCCCATTACATCGAACATTTTTTATGGATACTCCAATATTTTCTCCCCAACACAATTTTTTGACCATTTTTACGGAGTCCATATTTCATAAACTGTTTGGAATTTTTTCTTTTCGTCTTCGGCAAAGTTATAGATCTAAACCAGAGTAAAAAAGTCTCAAATAGACCGACCGGAAATTGCATCTTGTGCATGAAAATTGTAAAAATATGGGAAAAAAAGGCTTTCATGATATTTTCACCATAAAATTATGAATATAATAAGTATTATTCCACATAAATCATACGCCACGGAGTACAACCAAATAAATTTTATGGTGAAAACATCATGAAAAAATATCCTCTTTTCCCATATTTTTGCAATTTTCATGCACTGGATGCAATTTTTTTGCGTCGATCTATTTGACACTTTTTTTGCTCTGGTTTAGATCTACAACTTTGCCGAAATTATTGAACGATTAATGAAATATGGACTTTGTAAAAATGGTAAAAAATCGTGTTGGGGTGAAAATATTGGAGTATCCATAAAAACAATGTTTCGATGTAATGGGGCCAAATGCTTTGGGGATTTTTTTAGTTTCGGGATATACTTCAAAAATAGCTGGGTACGAAGGTGGCACCAGACGATGACCTTAGAAATGTTGCACTGTGTTATACAATTTCAGTTATTTGGGTTCTCGTAGTAAATAGATCTATAGGTTCAACAAAACATAGTCAACAAAATTTAACTGCATTATCTATAAAAATAAACAATGAACTAACATTATTATTTCTTATTATTTCAATTGAAATTTAAACTTTCCATTTGAACTTCAAAACTCGTCAATTGAAATACAAAACGAATCATTTAAATTCAAAAGAATTAAATCATAAATCGTAGGTTATAAGTTACTGAGAAATATGAAAACAAATACAAAATTTGCAATGGATAGCGAATCGAAAAAATTGCTTGTAAATGTATATTACATTGTTAAATCACATTATATTCTCATACAATTGATATGTAAAACCAGTACAAAAATACAGTGCCTGACTGGAGCAGAATAACTCTTGTACACTTATAAAAAGTTGACTCAGGAATGAATATGGACTATATCTGTTGACCCCTTCTGCCGCTCCACAAGCAGGCGAATAATAAAACATAGGTAATTTTTTTTTGTATTAAAAATCGGTTAATTTATTAAGACTTGAAAAAATCTTATATTTTTTGATGGTGTTTATCAGTCAGTTTATCTGACTGATATAATTTCTCTGAAATTTCTGTACTGTTTATAGACATTTATAAAACAAATTTGATTGCTTTCATAAAATAACTTTTTTGGGCTATGGGCGAAATGACTGAAAATTTTGTTTAAAATCAAAATTTTGACTTTAATATGTTGAATTCAATTGTCATAAACTTTATGGGCCCCAAGGGCTAGCATAAATTATGACATTTAGAAAAAACTGAAAATCATATTTAATTTGGCAAATAGTCATTTCACAGATTCAAATTTATAAATCGTCATATGAAATCAAAAAAGGCGTAAGTTAAATTTCAAAAAAATTAAAAGGGGAAACAAAAAACTTCCTAAAATTGTTTGCGCTTGTAAACAAAAAGCCCTAGAATTTTGTTAATAAAATTGTTGTTTTTAGTCGTATGACTGTAAAACTTAGCAGGTACATATATTTTGATGCGGTACAAAGTATTCAATCAAAAAGTCGATTTTAAATTTTTGGTAACTTACGCCTTTTTTGATTTCATATGACGATATATAAAAATAAGTTGCATTGTATCGTTGATTGATGTTCTATGTAATGCGTGAGCCGATATTGTTTCTGTAAATTTCCTATGAAACTTGACGTTAATGGCAAGGTTTTTTTAAATTCGATATTTGTATGTGTAGTTGTTAATAAATTATATCCCAGAAAACCATTGTAGGAGCGCTTCAAAGACGGAGTCAGAAAGAGCCCTATTAGGGAGCATTCTAGGAGCGATTCGAAAAAGGATTTAGAAAATAATCCTACTTAAGAGCATTTTCGGAGCGCTCCGTAAAATTATATTTATTTAAGTGTAAAAGGAGTCTTAAGGGTCAATAATACTTTTAGAGGATAAACGAAGAAAAAGGAGTAATAATGGTACCAATTTCTGGAAACAAACGGTTGAGCTGCACCAGAATAAATGGTAACTTAAAGTTAAGAATGCATATTTTACATTCAGAAAAATAAGTACCCTGGGAATTACTTTTATCCAAGAATAACAACCTTATTTTTTTAACATTCGGGGAAAGTAATAATAAGCGTGACGAATCAGATTTGCTCCGAATAAAAATGTGGAAATTTTTTTTTTTATAATTGTTATAAAAATAATTGTTGATACAAAATAATACTTTCTGGTACTATTAAAGTACTTAACAAGTTATTTGTAAGATAATAAATTGTAAATTTTTATACAATTTAAATAAAAAAAAATGCAACAATAAATTGTACTTTTTGACACAATTAATATACTTTTTGGTACAGTAAATTGTTCTTTATGATACAAGAAAAGTACATTTTGGTACAATAAATGTACTTTGCTGTACAATACAAGCAAACAAATATAACAATTACATCAAACTAACCATGTAAGTTTTCATCAAAGCATGGACGTGGTATTTCTGACACATATTAGCAATTCCAACAAGAATATCGTATCGTCTTCTTTGCTCTTAGTAGAAATTTAAATTTTTTTCTGGAAAATATATAAATATTAAAATATTTGTGTATCTTTCAAGAAAAATAATTTTGAATTGAAATTCACAGTTGAAAGCATAAATGTATACAAATCTGTTATATAAACAACAACAAAAACATCATGAAATAACACAGTGGTATTAATTATGCAACTTGTAAAAGGACAATCAAAAAAAAACATAATTTCCCTTATACCACATGAATGAGGTATGGGATTGCTTCTCGCTTTATTGTGAAAATATTTTTTTGTATTTTCGACTCACATAACAACACCTCCTCTTTATGGACGAATGCGAACTTAAACTGAAATTAAAATTTAATTTAGAAGTAATGCTCTTATTTCGTTTATGTTGATCTGCACAGAATGTGAATAGTTGTGCGTAATAGATTATGTGACAAGGATCAGAGGTATTAGCTATTGCGATAGTCGCCGAATCATCAGCACCCTTTATTGTGACTTCTCCAACATGATTACAAACTTTAAGTGTCAAACAAACAAAAAATCGAATGGTGCGAAAATGGCATCAACGAAGACCACATTTCTACATAAAATATTTTTTATTTAAAAATATCAATGTAACGGTCCAAATTATTAAAATATTTGGGGGTGTTTAAATATGTGAACAACATTTTTCTAAAAAGTACTTCATTAAGAAGTTTCAAATTTATTAAATTGCTATGGCTATTTTGCAACGCCCATAAACAGATTGTATTACAATTTCCTTACGTACATCATTTGTACCATACCAGACACAATAATCCAACAAGCCAGTTAGTGCGGAGATATGTTAGAGAGTACTTCACAGTAAAACGAAAAAATTTCTCTCTGCATTTCAACAAATGCATAGCTCACTTGCAAACTACTCATTGAACTTTGAACCCTAAACAGAACTTTCCTATCTCATAAGTGTTTAACTTTACTACTTGTTAGGGAATTTCCAAGTTTTCCTACAGCAATAACATTTGTATTTCTCATTTTATCACGCCCGCACTGGCCCGCGCATTTATGACCTGTCAGATCTTACCGCTGTGTCCACCACCACCACTTGCTAACCGCTTATTTCTTGTTATCTCTGCCGATATGGCCAAAAGTTCCAATACATGTTATAGGGATGTTCTCTAATTAACTTTAATCAAATCAAACAGCTATAAATTCATCAATTGCAGCTGAAAGTATTAAGATACATATGTACATAATTTGGCAAATCAGCCATAAAGTTGTGCTTTATTTGATCAAGTGCAACTTTTTTCAGCTGTAGTTAATGAAGAGAAAATCCAGCATTTGTAATTGTGAAATTCGGGTCATCACCGGCCTTAGCTCTGTCGTGCCTTATTGGGGGTACTTTAATTAAAATATCATTTATTATTTAATAAATACTCGTAACAAAAAACACTAAGGATTTTTCCCTGATTATAAGTTTTTACTGGCCAGGCACTGACCTACCATTCAATGTGGCCCACATTAAAACTCCCCTTTATTTGTGAAGGTTTTGTGGGTTGATAACATGTTTCCGTTGGGTTTTCTCGCCCATTGACAAATGTCATATCAAATTTCTCCATTCGAGCAAGAGAAAGAGAGGAATTTATTTGATAATGTACCTATGAACAAACTAAAAGTGAATTGAGTAAGATGAGTACGTTGAGTTTGATAAGACAAAAAAACGTTTGAGCAAACGTTATTTTGTTACTCGTTTTTTTTAAGAGTTTGAAATCTGGCGGTAATCTCCTCCTGCTCTTGGCCTTACCCCCAAAACGGTTTTGTGAAATTCCAAATGTGATCCGAAACGTGCATGCAAATTCATGCCACACAAGTATTTGGGCCATAACAAATGATAAAATGTTAATAGGAACCCCCAAAGTTAAATGATTTATGGCTTTAATTGCAGCAATAAAAATAATAATATTGTTTTTTTTTAATTCTGTAGGAGTTTTTTGGTTTTAAAATTAAAAATCTATAAACTTTATTGAACCGATTAAATAAATCATAATATTGTTTGCGATTTTAATTTAGCGAGAAACCCACCAAAAAGAGGGCAAAATACACGGAAATGTATCTTAATAATGTTTGCCGTAAAATGGGTTTTTACCTCCTGCATGTTTGTTATTGTGGCTGCTGCCGTTTTCATCTCATTCACCGCATGGCTGGTGCTAGACCCTCCACTCCCCCAATCAGCGACTATTGTGTAATTTACGCTAATTATGGGGAATTCTAGAGAAACCCCAAACACAGCCACATTGACCAACAAATGAGAGCGAGAAAATCCCCCGTCGTCAAAAACAAGAGTACCAGCCAGTTAGTGAGGGAGAGTGTGTGCACCACAAAAGGGGGGCCAATCTGGCGCCCCAACACTGAAAGAGAACTAACCACCGAGAGAGAGTGTGCGAGAGCGCGAGTGTGCCCATTGAAATTGTATGTATATTTTTCGGATTTCTTGTGAAATTCATTGGAAACACCAAATGTTAAGAGAGTTGGGGATATAAAAGCTGGCGCTCTTGCTCCACTGGTATTCATTGTGAAATTACACCTCAAAATTGAAACACCGCCGGAAGCAAACCGCTCGGTTCAGTGAAAATACACGAAAAGTGAAAATACTGAAAAGAATTTCATAACAATTACAAAAGCAACAAGAGCAAGCAAAAGATAAACTGCCAATACAAAAACAAAAGCTAATAAAGAACGCTCAAGAGATAAAAAAAGCAAAGCAAATAAAAACGCTTTTACAAGCAAACAAGTGGCTTCAGCACCTGCCAGTGAAATCAAATCTACAAAAATTGATTCATACGAGCAACACATAATTTGTACAAAAGATAACAAAATGGTTGTGGACGCTATGCAGATCGAATCTTATCATCACCACTCCATACCCTTGGATACCCATCAAATGGATTACTCAAAAATCGGACGCACCGTCAAGAGTGCCCTGATGAAGGCTCAGACCGAGTCTCGTGTCATCGTGGGCCTTAGTGCCGCCATCAAAGTCTTGTCGAAGGCCCCAGAAGGCTCCCAATTCTGTTTGATGGCAGTGCCCCAAGCCGGCGACTCTGCCACCCATATGCATGAAGTGCTGCTGGAAGCGTTCTGTTACGAGAACGACATCTATGTCATCAAAGTCGATTGCCCCATTAAACTAAGCCGCATTCTGGGCAAAACCACCTTGGAATCCTGCTGCTTGATCCAGAAGACCTGGACCGGCGAACAAAGCGACGAGCAATTAAACAAGCCAGAGTCCATGTTGGTCGACTTCTGTGAAGCCTACTGGGATGCCAGCGAAAATCCCGTTGTCCAGCTACCAAATGTGTGAAGTGCCGCATAGATGATGCACATTTGGAAATCATGCCCCCTCGAAACATGAGAGCGGGGTGTATGTATTCATTCTTGAGATTTATTAATCAACCTCAAAACCTGAGAGCGCTGAAAACGTTTGGAGATTTTTAGTTGTATCTTATCGACTAACGATGGATTACAGTACCGCGTGTCATCACGCATTAAAGCCGACGTTTAAGGTGTTCAATTACAATTACAACAATACAACAACATAACAACAGCATTAACGCAGCCGCCGCCGCCACCCTGGAGGAGAAAGTTCGACGACATCAAAAGTAATAACAAACAAGGTTAATTACTTTACAACAACATTCACCAGGAACAAAAATGCTGCCATCACTTGATTAATGCAGCTGCAATCATCATGAATTGCCGCCAGCAAATATTATAAAAAAAAATCTACTAGACTTACAACAAACACAACCACATCAACAACGAGTCAAGAAAAATCTCGTTATTCTACAAGTGGGGGGACCCCAATACCCCCAACACACACACACCGGACGAAACATAAAGGAGTGAGATGAAAAGAAGAAGGCCGGTTGGTCGGCCATAGAAAGTAAACAAAAAAAACAAAAAACTACTTAAAACTATATTAATTATTTTTAATTAATGTTAAGTTGAGAATGTAAAAAATTTGTTAATTATACAAAAAAAGCAAACAAATTACGAAATGGAATGAAAAAACCACAAAAACATATAACAAGTAGAAAATTGATTAAAAATTGACAAAAAAGAAAATTGAAAAAAAATCCATTTAAATCTATGATCAAAATGAGACACTACACTAAAAATATTGTTAATTTGTTTATAAGCAATAATTTGTTAAATAAAACTATTTTTGTTTATTGAAAAAAGATTAATTCTATTCATCAATAGATGTGGTTGCACGTATTTGTTATGTTAGCTTTTCGTAAGCATCGTAAATTGTTATTATTTGTAAGAAAATAAAAATATAAAAAAAACCTATGTACAAAACAAAAATACCAAACTGTTTTCATTTATTTACATAAACAAATATCGAACAACATTGAATGGGAGGGGTAGGGGGGCTTGCAATAGCAACTGAATATAATAAACAACAATAAAAGTTGTTCCAATTTAAATTCTATCCACGTCAAAGGTCATCCATATATAGCATACATATAGTTGGTATCTACTAGTTTAAATTTTATAGCAGTAGTGACCTTAACTGGCGGGCAAAACAAGCAATCCACACACTGGCGTTGTGGTAGGTCAAAGCCCTTTGCGGTTTTCATAGGGTAGTGGAATTTAAACAACTACATACATGGGAATTTATAGAGTTTTTTCCCTTGATTAGCTAATAGCAATTGAATGGTAAAAACTAAACAAAATTTCCTCAACTCTTAATGATGTAATAAATTATGAAGTACTTGTTCAAATGAAGGGAAGTTTTGCAGTCAACTAATCTTTTCAGCCCAAGCGCCTTGACGGAAATTTGCCTAGTATTTGTTTGTTTTTCTGTTGTTGTTTCCTTAACACAAATGGGGGCTTGGCCACGTCTGAAATATACGTAATTCATTGATATTTTGCAAAAAGTATAATATAATATAAAATAACAAAACGTGACGATGATAGGTCGATCGGTTATCTTCTATTCAATCATGCCACTATTAGACAGTGGTATTTAAGTACAGAAACAAAATCTAAAACCGATTTGTTCAAATAAACGATTACTGCTATGACCAATAGAAATGATCGGCCAACATTCAAAAACCAGTAAGAAAGTTACAGTCGGGACACCTAAGGTTCATGTACCCTCCCCCTTAATAAAACATAAAATTTTCTAGTATGTTATATTATATTGATATTATTATGAAGTTGGCGAAAAGGTACATTTGTATGGGAGGTACCAGAAGGGGCGGGGCCATGTAGTCCATTTGCAATACCGTAAGTATTTTTGGGAAAATATTAACTCGTGCAAAATTTCAAAACATTTGGTTGCGTCTTTCGAGAGTTATCGTTCGTACCAGCCGGACAGCCAGACAGACGGTTTTACATTTCACCGAAAAATAAATACTCATTATTTTGAGAATATTATATTAAAAGAAAGACTACAATTTGTTTAAAAACATTTATGTCATCGAATTCATGTACTACCAAAAAATTATTTATAATCATTTGTTTTTTTTGACATATGAAATTTTATGCCGCAATTCTTGAGCGATTTTAAAAAGTTCAAAATTTTTTGGACAATCCCAAAAATATTTGAAATTAAAGTCAGAAATTTAGTTATTTATCGAATTTGACAATTTTTAAAAAATAACGTTAAGGAATTTGGAATAAAAAACGTTCTGCGCACAATTTTGTTTCCTATAATAAAAAAGAAAGATTTTGAAAATCCGTCAAGAATTGCGGCCTAAAAATTCATATGTCCAAAAAAACCCTTTTTCCCACTATTTAAAACAGTTTAAGGTTGCATGAAATGACTATAAAGAGAGTAAATGCCACTGTATTCTGGGTTCATCATACATCAAAAAATGCTTGATTTAAAATCCTAGCTGATCCTTTTTTGAAAATATCGATATTTTTCATTTCCGCAGACTGGACCAAAAATATGTTTACTTTTTAATCGACGACAATAAAAAAACTGGACAAATGAGTTTATTTATTATAAAAGTACACAAACAGGGATTAAATTATTATCCATGTATTGTATTATGTAATATTTTGACATTGCTAAAACCTGGAAGCTTAAGGTACTTTAAAATTTTACCCTAATGGTAAAAAAACCTAGTTTGATAGATAAAAAGATGAAATTTAGCACGCATAGAAGCATGCCATAGCCTTTAACTAGGACAAATACAGAAATAAATTGTTTAAACTTCTATACCCTTTAAAATATTAAAAGTCCTTCACAAAGTAAATGAAACCGCGAATGAAAAAGTTAGCATGCAGTTTTCCTATACATGGTCACTTCTATCACTTGTATGTATATAGTTTCGATCATAGTTCATAATTGGTGTCGCATGGTGTCATATACTTGGTATTGGGTAAAGGATTTCAATTTCAAAGGATTATAAATCAAAATTTTTTAGTAAAATCGTTCTATAAACCTCTTATAAATTATTTTGAATAAGGGCTTTAATTGTTACTAGTTTTCTGAATCAAACCTGGATTCAGAGTCAAGATTTGTATCCAAAAGAATTTGGAACAAATTTCTTACAAAAAAAAATTATTGGGACAACCAACCGAATAGAAGTTATGGCTGTTAAAATTGAGTCAAAATCGAAAAACGCACCCAAATGTTTTGAAATTTTGCACGAGTTAATATTTCCCCAAAACTACTTACGGTATTGCAAATGAGCTACATGGCCCGCCCATTCTGGTACCTCCCATACAAATACATCATTCAGCCCACTTTAGAAACCGAGTAATAATATCAATACAACCAACGGGGCCGTACCCAAATTCTGTACTTAGTAAAGCTATAACAGGATAAAGTTTTGGAAAAAAAATTGGAAGTCTAGTCACGTCCCTTCTGGTACCTCCCATACAAATGTACCTTTCCGCCCACTTTAGAGATGGTGTAATAATATCAATAAATCCAACGCGATCGTACTCAAATTCTTTATGTAGTAAAGCTATAGCAGGATACAGTTTTTGAGAAAGAAATGGTACTCCTAGTACTGAGGGTGATGGTATATGTTAGTCGGGTTGCCCGACTGAAACTTTCTTACTGGTTTTAAGTTATCATGAGCATTTTATAAAATGTTCTTGTTAAAATATTTTTTCTCAAGGGAAGGGGTTTATGTTTTAAATAAGTCAAGCTTATCCGTAATCCCAACTATAGCTTGTCGAAATTACATTACATATTGTAAAGTCTGATGACGCAGCTTGATTCCTCGTGTCCGAATTACGTTAAAACCGTCGAGCTCGGACTTGTCTATTTTTTCGACTACCACAGTGTTCTTTTTCATTGAATGAAATGACCATATTCACCCATATACATTTACATACATACTAAGTATCTTTGTTGCAAGTGCACTAAATACAGTTAAGATTTTGCATAATCTTATCGCTTATTGAACGTTATTTTACGAATAAAACAGGGCCACGTTCTGCGTACTAGTACTTCCAATACAAGGTAGTCAAATCTTCCCAATAACACTAGTTTAGAGCCATTTTGGTCTTTGGATACCACAATTTTTTTCTGATAAAGAAAAAAAAATTTATAGATAACATTTTTTTTAACATTTTTTTTTTTTGCCGAATGTACCCTTGTATTTTGATTTATATTTCAGGTTCAAGACGTGCAATAAGGCCAGAAGGGGTACCATTTAATTGGAATCAAATTTCCAACAAGAATTATGCCACTTAAACTTAATTAATTGCATAATGTTTCCGCACTGACTGAATTCATTTGAAAAACTTTTTTTTTCATGAAAAATAGCGTCTCCATTATTAGTTTTTAAATCAGGAAAATTTGAAAACTTGAGATAAAATTTGTTTTAAACCTTCTGCGTAAAGCGAACACCTCATCAAACAAATTAAGTATTGCCGAAGAGAATCTATGGACTGGTTAAAAAGTAATGGCCCCTGATAGTTGGCATACATGAAGTATTTACAAATACTCGAATTGTTGGCTTTTCCGGAAGAGCAGAATATGGGGCGGGAGCCCAAACAACACAAAACATACACTATTTACTTCTTTTTGGTCCTTGTATATGTTATTAAAATTTAAAGAGGTGACCAGATCGTTAATGCAAATTTGCAGTCCGTTTAATCATAAATGAAAATAAGATAAGCTTTGGACATTTTAATGTAATACAATTTAAATATTTGTCTTTACTAATACAAGGCAAGAAAAAAAAATTTCCACTTTTTTTAATTCGATCTCAGTGTACCTTTCTGTGGTCCCTTATTTATTTACTCATATGGTAAATATCGCACTAACAGAGTAGTATACACGTTAGACCACAAAATAATGTTTCACTATACCAAGCCATACTTCCGCTTATGACAAATTCCCATTGTATTAGCGCTTTGTTGTTTTTTTTTACACAATTTCATGATGGTTAATTCACACTTTTACTCCAAACGTCACAGGATATAAGGTTTGTTATGCGATCTGAACGCTGAACTCATGTATTTTTGGGTCATTACAAAAATCCATGTTAATTTAGTGTATTTTTGAATTTTGGGTCGTTGTAAACAAAATACGTTATTATTTAAATATTCATATAAATTATTCGTGACTTTATATAGTTAGGTGCATTTAAAGAAAACTGTTATAATTATACAGTTAACAGTTAGCTTATGTTTAAAATAAGAGCTCTTAAATTAAACTTTCCGAAATAAATTTAAATTTCTTAAATCGTTTCGCACCGCCACAATGAGACGTTAAACTGTATCGAACATTGAATTCCAAAGAAGGAACATAACAAAACAAGTTTCTAGATATTATAACATCTCACTGGCGACTGTGGTGAGTAATTTTATTTTTAAACGCACTGAAAGGGAAAGGAATAAGAAAGTCATTGAGTGAGAATTTCAGTTGGTAAAAGGGATCGAAGTAAGAGCTGATTCTTATGTCGAATAGATTTTTTGCTAAGCTTTTACATTAAACACGCAGAGTTTTCATTTTGTTTAGATAATAAATAAATCTTATTTAAAATGTGAATTCTGACGTTGACAGTATTATTTGTATGGTCCATTGAATTTTTTTTTTTAACAATACAACCAATTAAATTATAATCTGTAAACTACGCATTTGTGACGCGTATTATATTTGAAATTCCGTTTATGTATTGATAATTACAAAAGTGGTCTTAACTTAATTGTTTGGCTTATATTAAATGAAATACAAAAGAATCGCCGCATTGAAAAAATACAATTGAAATAAAATGTCTTTAAATAAACAAAAATGCGTCAATAAATCATTGATTACAATTTTTCACGTGTCATTGAAGTTTTTATATTATTTTAAAACAGGTTACGAAAATGATTGTTATTAATCGATTTTTCAACTAACAAAAATAATTATAAAGTAAATGTGCTAAAATTATTTTAATGAAATTTAAAAATTAACTAAGGCTTTTATATATAGATTTCTCGGCACTATTTTTGTTTACAATGGAACAAATGTACATACCTAGTATATGTATATATAGTTTAGATAAGCTCGGCGAGACAAGTTGGCTTATCTTTAAATTTATGAACGAAGTGGGATCCTATGTATTTGGCGCAAAATGAACCCAAAGACCTTTTCTGCGTTATGTTACTTTACAAAGTTTCATTTTACGAGACAGTCAGCGATCCTTTGGGTTACTCAGATTACGCGTAACATACAGTTGACATTATCATATGATGTATTATGTGCTACAAACTAAAAGGTCTAACCAAATTGTGGTTAGTCCAGTGTATTCCATGTTCAACGTGGAGTATTATTATTGTGTATGCCCTCAGCCTTAGGGATGAGGATTTTATCATTTGATACAAGAACCAGTATGGAAGTTTCAGTCACCCTCAGTAAAACACCCTCACCCTCAGTAAAACATAAAATCTTCTAGTATATTGATATTATTACTCGATTTATAAAGTGGGCGGAGTGGTACATTTGAATGGGAGGTACCAGAAGGGGTGTGGTTAGAATTTAAATTTTTTTTCCAAAACTTTATCCTGTTATAGCTTTACTAAGTACAGATTTGGGTACGATCGTGGGCGGAATGATGTATTTGTATGGGAGATACCAGAAGGGGCGCAGCTATACTTGCTTTTTTTCCTCCAAAACTTTATCCTGCTATAGCTTTACTAAATACAGAATAGGGACACGATCGTGATGGGTCTATTGATATTATTTCTCAATTTTTTTAAGTGGGCGGAAAGGTACATTTGTATGGGAGGTACCAGAAGGGGCGTGGATAGAATTTAAATTTTTTTTCCGAAGCTTTATCCTGTTATAGCTTTACTAAGTACAGAATTTGGGTACGATCCAGTTGGGTGTCTTGATATTATAACTCGATTTCTAAAGTGGGCGGAATGATGTATTTGTATGGGAGGCACCAGAAGGGGTGGGGCCATGCAATACCGTAAGTAGTTTTGGAGAAATATTAACTCGTGCAAAATTTTAAATCATTTGGTTGCGTCTTTCGAAAGTTATCGTGCTTACCAGCCGGACAGACGAACATGGCTAAAACGACTTAAAAAGTCATGAAGTGTTACACTTTTGGGTCGTATCAAATGATATATACCCTCCTAGCCGTAGGGTGAGGGTATAAAAAGTGCAACGCATAAAAGGAAATGAGTAAGACCCCAAGTATGTTAAGTCCAAATCCGTTTCAGGACATCTAAAGACGATTTAGCCGTGTCCGTCTAGCTAGCTGGCTGGCTGGTAAGCAGGATAACTCGAGTAAACCTTTACTGATCGTTATGAAAATTTTCTACCAGTATCAATATGTAATTTCCCAAAATGTAGTTTTGAGATTTGGGACCGGCTTTGGCATAGTGGTTAGAACCCGCGACTAACATGCGGGAGATTACAGGTTCAACTCCTGGCTCCAGTCATCTTAAAAAGGAAAAATTTTCTTTCATTGTCGGCTCCCCTCGAATGTTGTCGACAGCAACTTCGCAGTATTAGTGTCGAGTCAATCGGCATGTCTAGTACGTAAGAGCTTCTCAAACAGTGACGTTCACATTCTTCGATAAACAAGTAGGTGCCGTTGGTTGTGAATCTAAAAATATAAAGCGTGTTAATTCACAACAACGCGAGGAGCTATCCTCATTCATGGGGTCTAAAGGGAAATTAAGTTATGAGATTGTAAATAGACAGAATAGCCTTATTCCTTCTGGTAAGTCCCATAAAAAATTATCTATTTTTGGGAAATTAATATTTCTCCCATAACTTCCAAAAGAACAGATGGAGGATGTTTGAATTTGGGCAGTTTAATTATCTGGTCACATCCCTTATGGTGCCTCTGGTATGACCTAAAACACAGCCCCCATATTTTTATTTGCATATCTTTTTTTTTAAGAACACTGAACAAAATGGCGCTAAGTCCAGAGATATAGAATTGAACATATGTTGGCTGTAACCGTCTGGCCATTCGACTGAAAGTCCTATCTCCAATAAGGTGGAACATTATTTTTTTTAATGTTTTTTCAAAAATTTGTAAAATTTTAAAATCAAAAGTTGTGTGAAATGGATTATGTTGACAGCTGGCAGGGCAGAAAGCTATTTCGATGGTTGCCAAACCATCATCATCAGTACCCGATTGCTGTGACTTCTCCACTCATTATCACAACCTAAAGTGTTAAAAGCTTCAAGAAATATATGTGAAGTTCACACACCCCGGTGCGAAAATGGTATCAACGAAGACCACACGTCAACATAATCCACACAAGCTCTTGTCTATGCATTGTCCATCGGACAAAATTGCATAGAATTGTTTTTGGCACCAAATGCCAACCCAGTGTACCTTCCGTGTATGTATGCTCTTGTTTTGTATTGTTGATCTGTATGTGTAAATAATGATGAGTTTTCATTGTTCGGTTCAAGATCTTTTCTATTATTGCTAATGGAATTTGTTTTACAAGAGTTGCCAACATAATCCATTTCACACAACTCTTGTAAAACAAATTATATTAGCAATAATAGAAAAGATCTTGAACCGAACAATGAAAACACATCAATCAAAAAAACGTTCAACCGATTGAGCTCTTATTTTATTTTTGTCAAATTTTTTTAACCAAACCTCACACAATTCTAATCGGTTTTTTGAAACAGATGCGTTTTCAATTCTCCCATATATAGAGGGTCCACCTTAATCTCGAACAGTTTACGCTCCACAAGCTGCTATATTAATATAACTTACATATAAGTAATTTCATTTTTAAAATCCTTCAGTTTCAATAACTTTAAACTTAAACAGTATCAAACATAACCCTATGTATTATCAGTCAGTATTAATCAGTCAGTTCACCCGACTCAAATTTTTATCTATGTAGTTGTTTTGTCAACTTAGGAAATTTTTCAATCCGAGATATAGCTAATATTATTATAGATAGATTTCCATTTGGATCAACAAAGTGTTATTTGAGTTATCGAGGTGTCTTAAAATGCACTGCAACAAATTTCACCTTAAGAATTCTAGGATCCAACTCTTCTCATTCATTCTTTACTCCGATAGGCCAGAATTATAATATAAAACAAAAAAAGTAAACAAAATTTCAAAAGTTGTTATTGAAATTAAAGAGAAAAAAAAATTAGAAAAAATCTAAATACTATTTAAATTCATTATATTATTTGGTGGATTTCATAAAAGTCTTAGTTTGGGGTCAATTCCCAGTTTCATTTGGTTTTGATATGTCTCTATTGCAATACACTCACACTTTTGCACCATTCCACTTCATTAAGTACGCTGTAATATTTCTGAATGAATTTGTTGGCATTTGGTTAATTGATAAGATATCTGACACCCATTAGATGGATTTTGCGTAGTAGACGATTTTTATTATAAAACGCATTTTCCTATAAAAATTTGCCATGAGATCAATATACTCATTCACTTTTGCAACAAGATTACAATATGGCATTAATGATACTGACAAAGCGATTAGTTGATTATCATTGTCCACTTTCTCACGCTCTTTGCTCCAGTAATGGTCTCGGGAATAATAAGATGGCTAATATCAGACAAAGGCATATTAATCAAAACATTATCATCACAAAATCTTAATTGTTTCTATATATCATTTACAGATAGTCACAAAAACAATTTATCTCTGATTTGGTGAGTTATACCAACATGTGTCTATAGAACTAATCGAATTGCGCCTAATATGAACGTCAGTGCGATTTAGATAACCAAATCTATAGCAAAATGTGCTCTATAGATTTACCAATGTAAGCGGCTCTCCCTGACCCATGATGGGTCAAATAAATAAATATTCCATTGTAGGTAAAGTAATTTATTATGATTATTTTCTGGGAACTAATTAGCAAAGTATTATAAATTTTGATACAAAATTAAGATAGGAAAAAACTTAAATATCTATTAAACCAAAATTTACTTTGTTTTTGGTTTAGATATTACATCAGACAAAATTTGCACCAGTTATGTTCAAATACGTAAAGTAGTGCGTGATATGAAAATTCAAAAAGTTTGTGATTTTGACGCAAAAACAGACCGATATGTTAAATTAGCTACATAAATATATATATCTTTTTTTCAAACCCGCTATGAAATCGACATGTCGATTGACTGGACACTAGAGTGACCGCAAAAATCGATGTTGGATTTTTGGTCGGTCTGACTTATCAAAAATAATAAGTCTTTGCAGATTTTGGGATAGCCAAAGTTTTAGCACGATTGGAATATGTTTACAATTGCCGCTGGGGGCTTAAATGTTTTTAAACTCCTTTAGCCACATTTGGAAGGCATAACTCAAGAACGACTAGTTCATCAATTTTGCTGAAATAAAAATCCAAAATTTAAAAATTAAACTTCCTTCGTTCTGTTCATACATCATTTCTCTGCATAATAAGTTTGGTCAGACCGACAAAATTCTGCAATTTTTTCCCCATATTACTTTCAGTCACCCTACTCGTAGATGACTAGAGACAGGAATCGAACCATGAATCTCCCATATGATAGTCCCGTGTTCTAAAAATCATGCCACGGTCGGTCCCTAATTAGATGCATATAAATAAAAATTGGGCAAGAGCATGTGTTAGTCGATTCACCCCACACCAGATATCCGTACCGATTTATTAAGAATTTCATAATAAATAAGTATGTTATTAATAATAAAGCTAATGCAACCTTAAACATTTTTCCTATTTGAATATCTTTAGGTACAGATATCTAAAGATTTATTATATTTTTAGTATTACATTACTTTCCAATAACGAAAAAAACATATCAATTAATTATCATAAAACCCTCGTAATTCCAAATTCTACGTTTTTATTTAAATAAAAGCGTTCCGCTATGTATTTCATAAAAATGCAAATATCTTGCGAGTATGAACTTTACACCATATACGACTATCGTATCGTCATTGTTTAGATGACTCGTCTATTTAAATGTTTGCTTAGGTTTTGCTAGACACAAATATTAGATATTTGCAATAGAAAGTAATAAAAAAAAATATTTTAATAACTCAATTCTATTGTATAGACCTTTTAAATTCATATTTTCTGAGACGCTACGAAATCACTTAATAGAGAGACGTGAGCAGGCGGAAAAGTAATCTTTCATATAGAAATCAGGTTTAAACGACCTTCGCATTACCAGTTTTCTAATAAAACTTTAATAGTAAGTCACGAGTGATATGCTTAACAACAGCTTAACATTACAAAGTGCACAACTATAAGAAAGAATATATGTAAGTCAGAGTACAAAGAATAGCCAATCCGTAATAAGTTATGTAATAAAGAAATATTATAAAATATCACATAAAACTAAAAAAACACATCGGAATCATCAATGCCTCTTGAAATTATGCCATTTTTACTCTAGTGTTTTTTCAGGTCAATTGCATTCACTTACTTGATTTTTTTCGAGGTATTTCCCCCAAATGTTGGCCATCATGTTCAGTGCAACTTGCCGTGAATTGCATGTGCTCATATTGTGTGCAAATATGCAAATATGTATTAAGAAGAAAAAAAACTATATTCTTAGTTAATCGCTTTGTATTTTACACAGACAACTTTTTGTTTGTTTTTTCTTTATCCATTTGAAGTAAATCATATTTTTTGTGTTTTTCATTCAGACTGGGTACTTCCCAGTCACCGCCAACTGTGATGACAGAAATTTTAAAGAATGAAATCAAAATTCTTATACAATTTATTTCCAATTACATTTTTTATAAATTATTATTTTATTGCTAAGGATGCGACAAATGGTAGGTATCAGCTATTGGCGGGGGTTCTGCTTGCCGGGAATTATTAGTCAAAAAACCAGTAAGAAAGTTTCAGTCGGGAATTATTAGTCAAAAAACCAGTAACAAAGTTTCAGTCGATAAACCCGACTTACATATACTCTCACCCTCAGTAAAACATAACATTTTCTAGTTTACTGATATTATTACTCGATTTCTAAAGTGGGCGGAATGGTACATTTATAAGATTTCCCTTTTTTTCTCCAAAACTTTATCCTGATTTAACTTTACCAAATACAGAATATGGCACGATCGCGTTGGGTGTATTGATATTATTACTCCGTCTCTAAAGTGGGGGGAATAGTATATTTGTATGGGAGGTACCAGAAGTGGCGTGGCTAGACTTTCAATTTGTTCTCCAAAACTTTCTCCTTTTATAGCTTAACAACAATACACAATTTGGGCACCATCGCGTTGGGTGTATTGATATTATTACTCGATTTCTAAAGTGGGCGGATCGGTAAATTGGTATGGGAGATACCAGAAGTGGCGTGGCTAGACTTCCAATTTGTTCTCCAAAACTTTATCCTTTTATAGCTTAACAAAATACAGAATTTGGGCACGATAGCGGGGGTGTTTTAATATTATTGCTCAATTTCAACAGTTTGAGGAGTGGGATATTTGTGTGGGAAGTACTAAAAGGGACGTTGCTAGACTACCAATTTTACTCCAAAACGTTATCCTGACATAGCTTTACTAAATTCAGAATCGCGTTTGGTGTATTGATATTATTACTCGGTGGCCGGAATGATATTTTTGTATGGGAGGTACCGGAAGGGGCTACGCCGATTTGGAATACCGTCATTATTTTTGGGGAAATATTAACTAGTGTTAAGTTTTAAAACAATAGTTGCGTCTTTCAAAAGTTATCGTGCGTACCAGCCGGACAGCCAGACGGACATGGCTCAAACGACTTAAAAAGTCATGAATCGAATTTGGTTCAAAGAAACCTAGGGTCTAAAGTGACTCCTTCTATGTATGTGTTACACGTTTGGGTCTTATCAAATTATACGACCCTGCCCGTAGCGGGAGGGTATAAAAAGTTATACGTCGTAAGTATCCAATAGGGAATATTTCCATTTTTTGTGCCTTTTTCGTGAATTTTGACCATCTAAATATCAGAATATTTCAATGTGATTTTTTCCTAACCTCAAAACCGGGTTTTTTTTAGGTTATGCCAAATACCTGACGATTGGTTTCAGCGACCTCAAAAATATAAAGTGATCATGGTCTGCTTTCGGTCTCATATTTTTTTTCTGCACACGTTAGGTCTCTTTTGTGCACGAGCACTTCAAACCGATATATACAGATTTCCTACAGATCCAGCGCAACGCCGATACACGTATAACATTATTTAGACCGAAGCTTTTCTTGGTAAGCAGAAACTGTGCTGTCGCACAGTTTGATTATTGACATAAATGTCAAATGTCTAAGGACCTAAGACAAATTTAGTGGAAAACTAACGAATTTAACAAGTAAAAAATGGACTTAAACTTATAAATTTTATTGCACAGATAGTTACATATATGGATATTTCCAGCAGAAGGACGGACGATTTCATAGTAAAAAATTGCTATATTTTTAACTTTTTGTTTTTGTAATCATATAATGAATTTGTTGAACGCTAAAAAAAACTATATATATCGTTGGAAAGTCTCTTCTTTCTAAATTCGCTGAGAAACTTTAAATCGGTTTATATTTATCCGAGTTGTTTTTTTGTCGCTCTGTACAATGCGTGTATCCGCAACGCACATTTAGATTGAAGTAGCATAGAAGGTAAAAGTATTTTAAATGTGAACAAAGTTATTTATAAAACCCTAACATGTCTTCTTTATTTTACAAAAAAGAATATACTGATCACATAAGAAATTTCACTAAATTTCACAAATTCCCAGTAGGAAGTGTCCTCAAGGATAGGTGCATGATCATTGATCATAGTAAATCGTTGATGACAAGTAGGGGACCGTCCATACAAATCGTCGACGAAATTTGCATACAAGTGTCCGCTTTGTCATGCACGATCTGATGAGAGACAGTGTCGGTCAAATTGTCGTTGATGCCTAAATAAGCGACATGTCGCCCACACTATCATGCACGACATAAAGACCGACAATGTCCAGTGCTTAATAATTTAAAATAACAAAATAGACAAGTTTTTATACTATAACACTGTACGACACGATTTTTCACCCATGATCAAACTGACCAGATTCTGAAAATATAGCTCAAAAAAAAATATACGTATCTCCCAGTCTTTCTAGATCAACTCATTTAAGTTTTTTACGAGCAATTCAAATTTTGGAGCGAAGATCCCATACAGCGACTTCTTCCTGGTCGCAGAACTCTGCGAGTTCTTAACAGATTTTGATGAATGTTTTTTTAGTGTTTTTCAAATGGCCTGGAGCGGGTTTTGACGAAGTCCAAATTTAACATTGGTCACAAATCAAATTTGTCACAAATTTAATTTGTCAACAAATTTTGATAAACTTTTTTTTAAATATTTTTCAAATAGCTATGAGAGGGTTCTGACGAAGTCCAAATTTAAAATTTGTCACAAATTGACAAAAATTAAAATTGTCACAAATTTAATTTGTCATCAGATTTTGATAAACTTTTTTAATATTTTTCAAATGGCTAGGAGCGTGTTCCGAGCAGCAGTATTCAGCCAGAATATACCTATATTTGTTTAATGACTTGACGCAACACATGAAAAAAATTGATGTACAAGTTTATTACAAATATTAAAATCTAAAACTTGAATTAATGTTAAAAAATTGGAAATGAGCAATTAAACATTGAAAATTGACAATGAAGAATTAAAAATTAAAATTGACAAAATTAAATTAAGAGTTAAATGTTAAGAATTAAAAATTAAAATATTACAACTGATAATAAAAAGCTTAAACTTAAAATTTAAATTAATTTGAAAATTTTATACGCCTATTTTGACGTTTGTACATATCAGTTTTCGTATCACGGCAAAGTGACCAGCAGTATTGAGCCAGCATATACCTTATGTCTTTATTTTTGTACCTCTTTTCCATTTCCGCAATATCTTGGTGAAATCTTTCACCATGCTCGTCGCTGTAGTCGCCTAAGTTTGGCGGGAAAAAGTCCAAGTGATTATGAAGGAAATGTATTTTGAGCGACATATTGACGCCCATCGCATGGTACGAAGCAATTAGTTCTTCAACAATATCCTTATAATTTTCCGCCCTCTTGTTTCCAAGAAAATTATTTATTACGTTAATGAACGCGTTCCATGCCCTTTTTTTATTGGACTAAGTATATTTTGAAAGTCTGTTCTGCTTAACAGTTGTTTGGTTTGTGGACCATTGAAAACACCTTAAAGAGTGGAACGATTAAAAACTAAATAATACTAAGAGAGGCATTAAGCACTTACCCTCACCGATCTTAGCTTCGCTCAATTTTGGAAAAATGGTTTTAATATGCTTAAACGCTGGGCTGTCTGTGTCAAGTGCTCTTATAAAATTTCGTATTAAACCCAACTTAATATGGAGAGGGGGTAAAATAACTTTGCTGGATTCAACCAATGGTACATTGTCTATACTATATTGACCCAACTGAGCATCTGTACGAGGTTCCCATTCAAAATTGGTATAGTGAAGGTCTTTTCTGCGTCCCTCCCAAACGCACAAAAAGCATTGATGCCTTGAAAATCCTTTTTTTACACCGGTTAGCAGAGAAACCACTTTAAGATCGCAACAAATCATCTATCTATATTTGTTGTAGTTTATTGCATCCAAAATTATTTTCATATTTTCATACGTTTCAGCCATACAAGTGGCGTAAGCTATTGGTACCGATGGATATTTATTTCCAATATGAAGCAATACCACCTTCAGACTAGTCACTGAAGAATCGATGAACAATCTCCATTCTTCTGCTACATGTGGATGACCAATTTCTTCAAACAACGCATCAATATTATTGCAATAGCAAAACTGCTTTCCGAAATCTTCATGGAAAACAAAGTGTTCGCAAAATGGCTCTGTATTACCTCGCTTACGTGCTGATGTTATTTTAAAGTCGTCATCTACCAAATTCCATTGCTTTAAACGAGAACCCACTATTTCTGCCGACTCTTTTGACATTTTAGCATCGCGAACCAAGTCATTAAAGTCCGCTTGTGTTACAAAATGTGGTACTCTTGAACCAAATTCACTTGTAGGCAAAAATTCGGATGGATGGTTCTCTTATCGACAATGATTCAACTTCAATTTCTTGACAAGGTATATTCTCTTCCGAAGGAGCTGTTGGATATTGTGTGCACCTAATTTGTGTCCTTATAACTGATTGAAGTTGAGGGTAAACAATTTTTTCACGTGTGTTATAACGGAACCCATTACTCTCTGTTAAACAAAAATAACAGTGTTGAGATGAGTGCTCACTCCGTCGTATCCAAATTGTTGGCCGGACATATTTCATTTTATGTACATCCGATCCACTTTTATGTCCATTTAAACACCGATAGCAATAATCGCAGATTACTTCTGGCACATACCATAGGTTTGGAACATACGACACAACGAAATACTCTTCAAAACGTATTACAACACTTGTATTAATGCATCTTAAATGTTTTGAAGGTGCAAATAAGCCACAAACGTAGCAAAATTTATTTTTATTTGGACACTCCATAACTTAACCGCTTGAACACTTTTAAAAAAATTATCCAATGTCAAAACAATTGTCAGAAAAATTATAACATAAACTTTTTCATGTGTTGCGTTGCCAAGTCATTAAACATATATAGGTATATTCTGGCTGAATACTGCTGCTCGGAACACGCTCCAAGCCATTTGAAAAGTATTAAAAAAGTTTATCAAAATCTGATGACAAATTAAATTTGTGACAATTTTAATTTTAGTCAATTTGTAACAATTTTAATTTTTGACAAATTTTAAATTTGGACTTCGTCAGAACCCTCTCCTAGCTATTTGAAAAATATTTAAAAAAAAAGTTTATCAAAATTTGTTAACAAATTAAATTTGTGACAAATTTGATTTGTAACAAATGTTAAATTTGGACTTCGTCAAAACCCGCTCCTGGCCATTTGAAAAACACTAAAAAAAAATTCATCAAAATCTGTTAAGAACTCGCAGAGTTCTGCGACCAGGAAGAAGTCGCTGTATGGGATCTTCGCTCCAAAATTTGAATTGCTCGTAAAAAACTTAAATGAGTTGATCTAGAAAAACTGGGAGATACGTATATTTTTTTTTGAGCTATATTTTCAGAATCTGGTCAGTTTGTTCATGGGTGAGATCAAAAGTTTAAATTTGCCCTACAGTGTAATACACATATCAATCATAGTATTACGAAAGCAACTAAGGCGTTCTTTTTGTATAGATCACTATTTCAGTCAAGATATCTACAACCTCGTGTTAAAATAATCATGTATCAATGTCTGATTCGACCCATTATCACATATGCATGCCCAATTTAGTTCAATATATCTCCATCTTATATGGAAAAACTACGAGTCTTTGAGAGGAAATGCTTAAGAGCATGCACATCACTCTATAGGACCCCAGAAACCAATTTTATGAAGTATGTTTCTAACAAAAAGCTTTACAAAGTTGCAAATATTGTCAGAATAGAATAATACATAATACACTTAATTCGAAATCACATTTTAAGAAGTACTCAATGTGAGGTCAACAATATAATAATGGCACCATATTACACTAGTGACAACTATCTGACTAATACAATAGCTAAAGGATATGTTCCCCCTGAAGCATTTATTCTTCTAGACAAACGAAAATATCTTCAAAATGAGAGTGGAATTCCTGTCTTTTATCACATTTATAGACGGGCCACAGATAAATCCATACAATTTACATTGTATAGTAATAGGTCTAAACGATTCGATTCAAGCATATCTAAAAAAGATATATTATTAGCATCAAAATGCAAGAAATATTGGTGGATATCATAAGTCTGTATTTTATCCTTTTAAACGTAGACTTTTTTTTAACTTTTTGCAAAAAATAAAATAAATAAGTAATGTTTTTTGCTACTTTTCATTGCAACCAATTTATATAAAATGTATATTTTACAAACCATGCTTTTTATAAAAATATCTAAAGATTTATACTGTAAAAAATTTCAAATTATACTTGAGAGTCTGTGTGGGGCCAGTGTATATATAAGCTTATAATTCTAGAAACTATTGTATATTTTAGTTAAGTGTATGAATAATAAATTTAATTAAATCAACGTTGAAAAAAAAGGGGCCCCTTTCGGTTATATGATGACTAGGGTGTTCAAAACCGGTTTAACCGAGTTTTTTCCTTCGGGTACTCGGTTTTTTAAATAGCTTTGTTACAACTCTAAGAGGAGTTATTAAAAAAGAAAAAAAATTAAAAATTTAATTTAAATTAATTTAGAAAAAACTTTTTACATTTTGTAAACTAGAATGTTTTTAGAAGCTTTGTAAAATTTTTAAATTCAATTTCTAATTAATTTAATTAGAAAAAACTTTTTACGTTTCATAAACGAGAATGCTTTTAGAAGCTTTGTAAAATTTTAAAATTCTATTTCGAATTAATTCAAGTCAAAGTGGATCTCGCCGAAGATGATAGTGACGTTGATGAATGGGGTGGAAAAAAATCATACGAGCTCATTAAAAACGTGTGTTAAATTATCGCAAAATTGTGGAAGCATGTTAATTTATTTAACTAGTCGAGCGAAAAACAAAGAAAATTGCAGAGCTATGTTTTCCAGGAGCAAAATAAAGAACTAAGGCTCATTGCCGATGTGAAACACCGGTGGAGCTCCTTATCTGCAATGATTGAACAGTTTAAAGAATTAATTCATGTGTCAACCATGCGCTTACAAGAAATAACAACTTTGAGAGATTTAAGCTCAGCGCTTCAGCCTTTAGCGCTCGCAATTAAAAGATTATCAAATCATTCAGAATGAATGGATTCCGCATATGCTCGGGAGCTGCGAGACAAAATTATAGCAAGATTAAAGGAAAGAAGAATACAGACGTTGAAAAGCCTAATTATATATCATAGCTTTGGAAAATGTCCTACAAGCTCATCCTGTGTAAATTATTCTAAAGAGGCGGTAATGATGGAATATGCGAACGAACTTTTTAAAAGATTTTATCCTCCAATTTCCACAACAACGGCAGAGTCTAGTAACAGTCAGATTGCGAGATGAAGGAATCCCTTTAATGGTAGTCTATGCAACGATCTAAACAGGACAATAAATAACATCTAAAATCCTGCAGTGAAAACCAATTGCAATGACACACTATATGATAATTTGAACTATTTTAACATCCCTCTAAACGCGCTTTTGTCAATAAATCTTACTTCCACAATAAGTGAGTGCGTGTTTTCTGTATCAAGCTTTATAAAAACGAAACAGAAGAATAGACTCAAATTTGAACACCTTAATTGCATAATATTTCTTAAATACTATTTAAAAAAAAATTTAAAATATTCCAAAAATTTATTCCTTTCCAAAAATACTACTTTAAAAAAATTAGAGATTCCAACAATTTATTAAAAAGTAAAAACACAAAATAAAACAACACATTTCTAATTTTTGTTAATAAATGCATTTTTTTAAACCAAATTGTTTATTTTTATTTTTAACTTTTTAGGAAAAACCCGGTTAAACCGGTTTTCTTTCAAATGCTGTATTCGAAATCCGAGTTTTCTAAAAAATCAATTTTTCGAATAACTCGGAAACCGGGTTTTTGAAAAAAGGAGGTATTTGAACACTCTAATGATGACCCCCAGGTGCGGGTACTCAAATGAAAGACATCCATTTGAATTTCCGGGATATAATTTTAAAAAAATCGCGCTATTTTTTTATAAATAATTTTTGCATGCGGCGCTACTAAACCCAACATATCCATTTCCACTCTAATTTACAAAAAAAATATTTTTTCAGGGATATACCAAAAACAAAAATTTTTTTTTAAAAAAAATCGCGCGATTTTTTTAAAAATATTTTTTGCCTACGGCGCTTTTACGCCCAACAAATCCATTTTCACTCTAATTTACAAAAAAAAAATATTTTTCCCGGAATATACCAAAAAGAAAAAAAAAATTTTGCATGATGCGCTACTGCTACCATCTTGACCGTTACAACTCTAATTTAAAAAGCAAATAATATTTAAAAGGGGTATACCAAAAAAAAAAAATATATATATATAAATACATAGCTTTTTCTTAAATGTTTTTCAAATTTTTCTCTATTTTTTCCACTTTTATCCTTTTTTTAATCAATTTTCTTCTTTCAAATATTTCTCTTTAGACTTTTTTCTTGAATTTTTTTAAAATATTTCTTGAAATTTTCCTTTAAAAACCTTAAAAAATTCAAAAAAAATTAAAAATTTTCACACATTTTTGATGACATTTCATTTTTCTATGGAATTTTTCAATTCATTTCCTTAAATTATTCTAATTTTCCATGATTTTTTTCCCCATTTTTTTAAATTTTTTACGGGGTTTTTCAGAAAAAATTACTTTTTTTTTAAAAATCGCGCAGTTTTTCGATTTTAAATTTTTTTTTAGAATTTTTTTAATTTATTTCCTTAAATTTTTCTAACTTTTTCCATCACTTTTTCACATTTTTAAATTTTTTTTTTGGTATATCCCGGAAATTTAAATGGATCTAACTCGGTCCAGGAGACCCGTAGGAACTTTAAAATAACACCGTTGGATTCGTCTCAATATATAATATCTTTCATTTGAGTACCCACACATGGGGGGTCATCATAGAACCTAAGGGGCCCCTTTTTTTGGCCCCCGGGCCTTAGTGCAAACTTTCTCCTCGATTTATGTGTTTTGGGGCGTATTTGGGGTGGGGTGGCATTATTTTTTTTTTGGGCTCCCGCCCCATATTCTGCACTTTTGCCAAAATATAATATAAAATATATTATTTTTCATTTGATTTCTTCTTTTTTTAACATGACAGATGTTGAACATTAACTTTATATGTATGTATTATAAACTGAATGAAATGACTATTAGGTGAATCCCACGTTACTTATAATACGTCACAATACCAATTTTTGTTTATGGTAGACGTAAATAATTTATACGAATGTATTGTGTATAGCGTTCCTATATTAGGGATACAGCAATCAAAAATGAGTTAACGTTCACTTTATTGAAGACGTAGGTAATCATTATTACGAAGATTTTATTATGAAACTTATTCTGATTTTTAAACAGAGGATTGTATATTTGGGTGAGCCAAGTCACAGATAAGACACAAAGACTACCCCACCATGCTTAAGCTGTGACGATATAGGAACCATATATTAAAAGTCAATTTCGAGCATCAGATTTTTTTTAATAAGAAATTTAAATTTATAATGACGTTCGATATGACACACAGGTTTTAATACATTTACTTTTCAAAAACAACAACTAGATTTTATTTGAAATTAATGGGCATTAAATGATCTTAGCTTTCTTGTTAATATACTTAGAAAAATATTATGTGTCCTAATTTTAGTAAATAAAACGGAAAGAGGGACATACATTTAAAAAATCGGAGACTCGAAATTGACTTTTGACATATAGTTCCTTCACCAAAATTGTCTGGAACCATCTAAGCTTTCGCTTGGTAGGTTACTTTTATACACATTTTTTGGTTCCATACAAATTGACCCACGCTGTATATGGCTCAACGCATGTGTGAAGACTTACAAGCAGCCAACCATTTAAGCTATTTTGAAACAATAAAAAATAAATATTATACGACCAATACGAACAGAAAATACGGTAAATATAATATTTTAATTCAATAAAAAACGAAAAAAATCTGTGTACGTTTTTTGAAAATAAGACTTGTATGTATAAATTTTTAACACTACACTCAAAAAAAAAAACCATTTGTTGCTCGCTTGCTGCAAAAAAGTTGTTTTGTTTCGAAAATTCATCGTTTACCACAATCGTTGAAGTATTCGACGCAAAATGAAACAGTTGCCATCAATAATGCTTTTTTTACAGTACACGAACATTTGTTTACTCCTACATCGTTTAATTTTTCGCTTGGGACAACGATGGGAAACGTTTGTGCAAAATATAAAACCTTTATATTTGGGAGAGTTGAGAGAACAAAGAGCGTTACTTATTTCTAACAGCAAGCGAACATTCGTTTGGGACAACCGTAGAAGATTTTTGGGGAATATTTAAATCTTTTCTGTTTAGAAGAGTTGAGAGAACATGCTTTTTGTTTTCTCAACTCTCCTAAACAAAAGTTTTATATTTTGCACAAACGTCTTCCACGTTAGTCCCGAACGAATGTTCGTTCGCTGTGACAAATGAGTAAGTGGAGTGTATCAATCATTGAGATGTTCCAGAATGATCGCTATCGTGTAGTGTTATGGTGTTTAGTTTTTTGTTTGTGGTTGAATTGTGAACATCAGTTTGTTGAGCGTCGTGTCGGTGTTTTTTTCTTTATGTAAAGACAATGTTCTTAAAAGTGAATTTCAATGGAAAAGACAACCTAGTGAAAAAACTAACACTTTTGCGAGTTAAAGAAAATGTTTGAACTATCAGTGGTGTTATAATTCGCTAATAATAATTTGGAATTTGCGCAAGAAGATATTATGAATATATTTCACAATATATAAGCTATTGCACAGAAAGGGTATACACATAAAGGGTAAGTATTTTATTTTTCAAGAAGCTGAACACCAAATGAAATTTGAAGAGCAACTTCATTATTTTTGATATGGTTATGAAAATTTTACACTTTTATGTTATTGCAGGCCCTAAAGACAGAAGCAAATTAATCGTATTATTGAATATGGAATTCTTTTATTCGAACACAGTCACAGTCGTTCTCGACTACACCTGGACACAAATAAAAAATTTATATACTAAAAGGTATGATATTAAAATATGTCTGTAAATTTTATTCATTTACTAAATTGGTTTTTTTCAGGAATTTACAATATTTTTGGAAAGGAATCACTTAATCATTAATCATCAGCAAACGAGGATTTATTTTGTGGTAAAAGTGGGTTATTTTACGGCAAATACAATTGTTTTTGCGACAAACGAAATAAACGTTTGTTTTTACCAGTTTTTCATTTGTGGCAAACGTGGATTTATTTGAGGCAAACACAATTGTTTTTGCTACAAACGAGTTTTCCATTTGCGACTAACGAAATAAAAGTTTGTGTCTACGTTCTTTTCGTTTGTGGCAAAAGAAATTTTGTTTTGCCTCAAAAGAGTTTTTCGTTTACGACTAACGAAATAATAGTTTGCCGTAGTCGTTCTTCGTTTGTTACAAACGTATATTGAGTTTGCGATAAACGTTTATTTTATTCCCACAATAGACACAACTACTTGTGGCAAACAAGTTTTGTTTTGCGGCAAATGAAAACTTCAAACGAAGTTCATTTGTCTAATTTTTCGTTTGGGAGCAACGAAATTTTTCCTTCAGTGTACTACAGTATTTACCGCTTATATGCACTTCGTAATTTGCTCGACTTTTAGTGCTTATAAGCGGGAAATGCATTTACCAAAACTCGGTTATATGCATTTGCAGTGCATGTAGAAAAACTCGCTTAGTTGCATCGGTGGTGCTTATATAAAAAATATGTTATGTACATATGTATTTAGTAATACATGCACCAGAAGTTCAGAAACGT
Source organism: Muscina levida (assembly GCA_964034835.1). Taxonomy (NCBI): domain Eukaryota; kingdom Metazoa; phylum Arthropoda; class Insecta; order Diptera; family Muscidae; genus Muscina; species Muscina levida. The sequence continues at coordinate 63,159,025 of OZ035884.1, forward strand.
AAAATGTAATTGTAAAAACAGAATATGGATGCACATTGCTAGTTTGTTTTGTGTTTTTAACATTTTTATTGAGATCAATAAACAGTTTGCTATTTAATTGCGATGAAACAATTTTCGTACATTTTCCTTATTGATGGTGAAAAATTTAGACAGTGCATATATGAGAATTTTTTACATGCAATTTCTCAAAATGCTATATAATTTTGGTGCATAAATGCGAGAAATGCATATAGGCGAAATGCATATATTAAAAAATATTGCGTGTATTTTATATACAAAAGAAAGATTGTTCAAGTTCGGCTGCATATAAACGATAAATGCTTATAACCGGCGTGCATATAAGCGGTAAATACTGTAGTTTAAACCATGCATATTTTCCCACCATATTCTCTCAAAATAATAATTCATCTGAAATCCCTGATTAATAATGCGATTAATGCCTCGTTTAAATATTATATACGTAAGCTTAATCTCTAGAGTAAAATAAATTGTTTAGATGACGTATCGAAATACGCTTTCAACGAAATCCAAACACAAGATATAACATGTGCGACAGTCACGAGAATATTTAAAGCAAAATAAAACTTGTTGCAAACAAAACCTGTTGCCACTGGAAGTTCCGAAATATATTAGGAATAAATTATATGTTTAGGTGACTCAATATATTAAAAAAATATAAAGATGTTATCGGCATAGAATATATGAATTATTTAAAAGCAATGAACTTTAGCATGTTACACTTTACTTATAAACTAATAGTGTTGAATCAAATGCGTGTCATACTTGTTAACCACCAAGCATTAACCAGGACATATACTTCTACCCAAAATATCCAGACGGTTTGAATATATTTTTAGGTCGGCTTAAGGATAGATAATGAAAATGAGCGTTTGATATTAGACACATATGAAATACATTCTGTTATGTATGACCGATGAAGCACATGTGTTATGAACAGGGCAACCGGAAATATGCCCTAAAAATCGTGTTTTATGCGCAAAAAATATGACCTGAAAAATGGCGAAATATGACCTTAAAATCAACAAAAACATGCCCTAAAAAATTAGTCACACAATTTTTTTCATATGAATTAGAAATATTTTTATTTAAAGTAAAAAAAACAGCTTAAAAATTAAAAAAAAAAAAACAATATTATTTTAAATTCAGACTTTGTAAGTATTTTTTGTAAATTTACATACACAAATGTTGAGAAAGTAAAATAAAATAGAAATAAATATTTAAGTTCTATTATTTAAGAAACAATTAAAAAATATTACATGAATTTATTTACAATGAAGTAACAAAAATCTTAAACCATGTTTCCTAAGTATTACGGTGTTTTTGTATGTTAAGCATCTTATTTGAGATGGTTGTTGCAATAAACTACAAAATGTTTTTATACATTGAGAATGATCTTTCGACATCCCCAGATGTAATTGGAGCGATTTTAAGGGACAGTATTTCCTTTACTTCGTATTTTGATGTTTATGTTGGCGCAGATCCACAAAATTCTTTACAAATACTTTTCACTTCTTTTAAGGCAACGTTTTTTAATATAATTTGATAAAAAAAATTGTACTATTAAATTACACAAGGGAACAAAATTGAACTTTTTGAGTGTTGTTTGGAATTCTATAGTTGTTTTTTACTAATTTGAGGTCGCTGATTTTAAATCTAATCTCCATTTTTCTCCATCAGCTCGAATTTTTAAGTTATAGGTAGTAATCGTATTTTCGACTTTTTTCCAAAAAATTATAGTTCAAAAAATCATAATTTTTTTTTCATAAGCCGGATTTTAAAATTTTGTTTTTTTTAAAGATATCGTTGTTACCTTTGAAAAAAATAAAATTTTTTAATATCACAAAAAAAAATGACTGAGCAATGGCTGTTTTATTCAAAAAAAAAATTACAAAAAAAATTACACATATTAATTTTCTTCACGCTGAAAGTTAATCAGTTGAGGATAATTTTTTGTTTTTATTAGCTTTATTGAATATCATATTAAAATAGCTTTCTAAAACATGTATGTACATAATAATCGATTGAAAATTGAATGAGTTATGCAAAGTTCGGTGATAACAGATCTTTCGAATTTTTTTGTTCGTACCCAAAAAAAATTAAAATTTTGTGTTTTTAAAAATCATGACAAATTTGAAAATTTATTTATAGTTTAATTTATAGTTTTGCCTCCTATTACAATATTAATTAACTGACCAAATTTAATTAAGCGGCAGTTGTCAATTTGGAAGTTCAGGTAGAAATATTAATTGTCCAAAAATAGGTCATTTTGTATGGGAGGTACCAGAAGGGGTGATCCTATATAGTGCAAATTCATTCCTGATTCATATTTTCATAACCGTAAAACTTACGCTTAGTTTGATTGAATTCAGTCTACTTACAAAAAAGATATGTATGTAAGACTATTGGGGTTAATTCGGTCATTTGTATGGAAGGTACCAGAAGGGGTATGGCAACGGTTTCGTTTTTTTAGGGTTTGTCTACTTTTGCAAGATAAATAAACTGACCAAATTTAAATATCCTCCGGTAGTCTGTTTGGCAGCTATCGAAGATATATTAATTATCCAAAAATAGGTAATTTTGTATGAGAGGTACCAAAAGGGGTGGGGCTATTCCGCCCATTTACAATACCATAAGTTCGTTTCAAAAAATATTAATACTGATAAATTTTCATAACGATCCGTTAAGGTTTGCTCGAGTTACACTTTCACAAACATATTAATAAATGTTATTTCTGTATGGAAATCGCGATTTTTGTAAATTTAGTTATCTCAGTAAATTGTTGACATTTGATTCAAACTATATTAAACTAAATGTTTTAAGACCAACACTGTGATTTTTGTTGCATTATTTTTTTTATGAATTTTTAAAAAACATTTTTTTTTGTTTTGTAAAATTGTTATTTTTTTTTAAACTACAACGATATCTCTGAAACTACTAGGCCAAATTAAAAACAATGAAAGCACGGATTAAAGATAATTTTGTTGACGAATTTCAGTTTTTTTTTTTGGATATGGTGAACCGTTTTCAAGTTATTTAAATATTTGTAGTGGAAGTGCCTTAGTTTTGGACATAACGGTATATCGCGAAAAGTCGAGCTGATACAAAAAAACCAAGTGCAGATTTGGATTCAGCGTCCAAAATTACCTTTAAGCCAATATTCAGTTCTTAAACAACAAATACCTTGTTCCCTTGTGTTATATATCAATTTAAAAGTGTTTCCATTTACCTGAACTTGTTCAATAAGCTTAAGACCTGATGTTTGCAAATTTTTAATATGTTTTGCAATAAAACCGTTATTTTAAGCAATATAAATCAAGTCAGATCTAGTTTATGGGTCTGTCGAGACATCCTTTGCAGTTTTAATGGATTGTGCAACCTCATCGTTTAATGGACTTAGGATCTTTAAAATGTCTTCATAATTGTTGGCAAAGTAGTTAACTGCTTCAAGCCATGTTCCCCATCGTGTTGTAATAGCTTCTGGAGGCAATGGAAGGTTTGGAAACATTTGTTTAAAAAGTTCCTTTATACATGGAGCTTTTAAAAATACCTTCTTCACATTAGCAATAGTTTTATTTACGTTTTCTATAAATTCCTAATACATTCACACAATCGATGGACACCATGAGCAATATATGTCACATGTGTCACTTTCGGATAAAATGCCACTATAGCTTTTGCAGCCTTTACCATGTATGGAGCTATTATTATTGAAGTTGACGTCTAGATTTTTGATGGATCGTCCCACAGTCGAGCAATTGTTGAGTAACTAGCCCTTTCCAAGGCTGCTGTATGTAGTAAAAAGTTCTCACTTTCAATTTTCTTAATACACCTGCTAAAATTGTTGCCACATTTCTGCCCCTTGCATCTATAGTTTCATCGATTGAGATCCATATAAATAATTTTTTTAGTTTTGCTCGTATATTGTCCATGCAGACGTTGTATACATTTTTTAAATGTTTAGTTCAAAGAACTGTTTCGGATGGCACTTGGTAGTCCGTTTATTCTAGAAAAAGGTGTTCATATAATTTGATTTCTCATTTTGTAAAGTGGAATGTTAGCATACACAAAAGCTCGGCACAGTTTTTCTTGAAAATCATGTTCTTTTGAAAGTCTACCGGAACATTCTGGCAAAAATAATTTTTTGGTCTGCTTATTTTCACTTCTATGACTTAGATGAATAAGTTTGCCGCTTTCCACATGTTGCTTCACTTGAAATCTGCTGCAATAACTGCTGCAGATTTTAGAATAGAGGAATCCACCATCAGCTTATAAGTCAGGAAATTTTTTTACAACCGCCTTTAGTTTTGCTGTTTTTATCGGATTAGCTTTAGGTCGAAATCGGTGGTTGAAAATCACCTCTTTTTTATGTTTTGTTTACTTATTGAATAAGAAAGCGCGAAAAACAGGATTAATAAATGTAGTAGATTTGGCTGTTACATTTTTTAAAACCAAAGTTGCAAAGACACTTGTTTTTACGAACAAAAAAATAATGTGAAAAAAATAAAATATGCTTAAAAAGGGATATTTTTGAAGAAATATGGCCTAAAAAATATAAATTATGCTTTAAAAAAGAAGGTTTTTCTAAAATTATGCTCCTAAAATCAAAATTTGTCGAAATATGACTTTATGGGTAAAATATGCTCTAACAAATAGGTCTCAAAACACTTGTAGGACCATGAAACATGTAAATACATTACCCATTTTTTTAATATCTTGTTGTAAAAAAAAACATGCTGTAGCATATTTCCGGTTGCCCTGGTTATGAATTACCGATACGGATGCGGAATACGGTTTCGGGGAAAACCGTTTAGACGGTTTTAGGTTTCGGTTTTCACACTCTATCTTGTACTTATACCAAATATCTGCAGTCAAAAAGTAAATTACTGTTAGACAAAGTTTGTAAAAATATTCACCTTATTCTGTAGATATTCTTCTTGGTATAAAGGTACCAACATTTGATGGGATAAATTGAAGACGTGGACAGGTGTTTAGCTACTGATAACAATAAAACTTAACTTAATATTTACATACATTTCACCCAGGCATTGCATGTAACTTACGATTTCACTCTATTGAATGCATGCTCTTGACCTATCATACAGACGAACAACAAGCGTTCCATGCAATTAACATGCAAATAATCCACTTGTACTTGTGCACATGAGTGCACCCATGGGCGTGTACAACATCACCTCCGTTCCCCCATTATTTGACTATTAACAATACAAAGCCTCACCAGGGTTGTCGGTCTGTCTGTTTGTGTCATATGGCCATTGGCCACATGACGAAGCAGTTGGAAAAACTGCTAGCGAACTTTAGACTGACTGAGGTGGTCATCGCGAATGTAGGTGAACAATGAGTGTCAGTGAGTGATTATGAATGAAATAAGCGAAAATGTATGATACGTTTCAATATTTGCTTTTTTGTTTGTGTGCTTCGTTGTAATTCAAGTAATTGGGTAATAAAAGAAAATAAATCATTTTAAGTACTACTTTGTAATGAGAACGAATATAAAAGTTACAGTGAAAAAGTGTTACGTTCTTTTATTGTGATAATGTTTTATTGTTTACAAATAATTTGGGGGAAGTAACTCGGACAAGAGATAAGAACAATGCAAACAAATAAACCCATTTTGAACTGGAATTAATAAAAAAAGAAAAACAAATATATTTAATGTCGAAAACAAAAACAACACGCAATACATTTCCTAAGAATCTCTATGCTTATCGCTATTCACAAAATTCGAAAGACGCTTTAAAGCGAAATCCCCCAGACGCTGCATGTAGTGCACGCGACTACATATGAATGAGATCAAGTATTTCAAGGGAATTTCCATTATGCGTTAAAACGTTTAGTGCTAGGAAATGGGCGTATATCAAAATGTGTCATGTCAGTTGTAACAGCATGAGAAATAAGTACATAGTATTGTAGGGAATAAGAAGATGGGGGTTTTATGATTTTTAATTTTTCACATTTTTATGTATTTATACCATCACCCTTAGGGATGAGGGTATATATCATTTGATACGTTTAAGAAAAATTCGTACTTTTTTAAACGATTGAGCTATGTCTGACTGCATGGTTGGTGAGCAGGATAACTCGAGTAAATCTTAACGGATCGGTATGAAAATTTAGCAGTATTAATATTTTTCAAAACGAACTAATAGGGTTGTAAATGGGCAGAATAGCCTTACTCCTTCTGGTACCTCCCATACAAAATTACCTACTTTTGGATAATTAATACTTCTTTCATAACATCCACATGAACAACTGGAGGATATTTTATTTTGGTCAGTTTATTTACCTTGCAAAAGTAGACAAACCCTAAGAAAACCGAAACCTTTGCCACTCCTTGGTGTTAGTGTTTTTTTTTACAAAAAACCATTAATTAATAATAAAAAACGTTAATGTAATAAATAAGTTAGAAATTCGTAAATTTTTTTATTTTTTTTTTATTTTTTCTTTTTAAATTTTTTTTTTGAAATGGAAATATTAGTTAAAATTTTTGGAATACACAACATTTTTAAAATTTTATTTTAGTTTTTAATATTTCATTGTCACTAAAAATAAACAGAATTAAAAAAAATATAAAAAAAATTAGTTAAAAAATTAAAATTTTTAAATTGGTTTCGTAAAACATATTAAGAAATTTTAAATGTGAGTAAACTAAAGTAAGTTTTTTAAGTATTTCCTTTCCTTTTAAAATCATTCAAGTTCAACAATTTTTTATAATGCCTTTAAGTAAATAACGCCAATTTGGTTTAGGTAAAAGTATTCGTCCCCACATAAAAAATATTTTTGAAATTTTGTTAAACAATAAATGTCTGGACAAATGTTACCAAAAAAACTAACACCTTTTTTTTAATATATTTAAAATATAATTAATTGAATTTAAAAATTATATAGAGAACTTCAATTTATTCTAATCAACTAATTTTCATATAACAAAACATGATGTAGGGTATGCAACATTTCGCAGCGACCGAACTGAATGACTTTCCAATTTGATATGTTTTTAATCTTACTATCAAGATCAGTGGAGGCCATGTCTGGGCTGGAGATCAATAGCAATTTTAATAAATTACACAATTTACAAGTAAATATTTACTTTGTGTATGAACACACATCGGTACAAATAAATTCGTACTTCTGTGTAAATATTTAATAAATAAAGCACGAGTCTCATGACAAGCATTCTCCGTTGTAATCGTATTAAAACGTGATTTTGCAGTTTCGAGTACAAAACTGGATTTTAGTGTCATTAACACGATTTACACTGTACATATGGATAATGTACAGTAGAGTGTAAAAGTGTGGACATTCGTGCAGTGATAACGAACCGGTTAGTATTAATTTTTTATAGATTAAACTTACTGTTAGACATTATGGCCGGGGATATAGAAAGAAATGTGAAATATATATTGCGCATTTGTACAGTGGAAGCGAACAGGTTCGTTTCTATTAAAATTTTGGGATGTCAAATTTTCATTTTAAATTCTTTCAATCAGTGAGGATGTTCACAACCGTTTTGACTATTCTGTGATATGTCGTACCATCCTGTCGAAACAAATGGACATTTGGTCGATTGCCATAATTAAGTGGAAACTGATAGAAAAAATGTAAGACCGACGGCGATTTAAATTTTTAAACCTGGTATTTATAGTGGTAATACAGAAATAGAAAATCAATACAAATCTCCCGGAACGGCATATAATTTGACATAAAGAAATTAATTGTTGTTGTTCTAGTTGAGCAAAATTAACGATTTAAGTGTTATGTAATAGAGCCGTTGTCCTCTTCAAACACACTTCGAGTATTTGTTGGCTATTGTTACGATATGTTATGACTTTTTAATAAATATTATTTTCACTAATCTTACATGTGCAATTGGCTTAACATTGAATATTGTATTAAATTGAAATTCTTTGTTATTACATTACTGTGGCGGAAATCATTTTCGACCGACGTACACTTTTGCCCTTCACTGTAACAAGATTGGTATTTGTGCCATTGTGAATAAGATCAACTTTCATGTGGAAAAGTTGGACAATTTGATATTTTTCCTCCCTGAACTGTTGGAATATTTGGTTTCAGCTCCAATTAACCGGTCTAGTCGTTAATTAGTCGTTAATATATTGTAACTATTTGTTTTGCTAACTTTTCCGTTAAATTTCACGAGTTTAGAGGGGAAGGAAAATTTCAAAAGCCAACAATTCCATAACTGTTGTAGTCTGGTCATGTGCTTAGAGACAATAAACAATTGAAACGTTTTATTGTCACATTAGTGTAATGTAAAATAAATTAGAACTTACTTGCAAATAAAAATTGAATTTGAAATTACCACCTGGTCAGAAGAGTATAACAGAGGACTAATCGAGGAAATCGTATGATTTTTTTAATCGCATTATTATAAAACTGTAACAGATTGGTTTTTAAGAACTGTTTTTTTTGTTTTGTCCAGCTGGTCAACTGGTATTATTCCACTAGATCTTATTTTAAAATTTATATTTTGGAAAAAAGCAATGGAACCGGGGGTCTTTGCATTGTATGTATGTAGTACCATTGGTTTTCGCAGTGTTTAAAGTACTTTTTAAGAAAATAAAAAGAATTTTTATACAAGTTTGACGCAAAAAATTACTTTCTGATACATAATCACTAGTGGGCCCGGCAATGCTTCGCTATTGCATATTAACTTGCAATTTATTTCACATTTAGGTCTACAAAGTACTTTAAAACGGTACTTAAGCTCGACAATAATATATTGAGTTTATTAACTTATGTAACTAATTTCAAATATGTAACTCCTTAACATGGAAGTTTACTAATCAAGTTTTACTTACTTACTTACTTACTTAAGTGGCCAGTTACAATTTACGAAACGTAATTCATAAATTTGAGGCCTGAAGTAATAAAGAATTCCACACGCTTCGGTCTTCTGCGTGTGTTCTCCAGTTAGTCCTACCAGATGATGGCACATCGCCTACCACTTGGTCCTTCCAACGGAGTTTGGGTCTCCCTGCTCTGCGCCGTCCTTCAGGTTCGCCTTCAAACACCTTTCTCGCTGGAGCATTTACATCCATCCTGGCAACATGTCCCAGCCATCGAAGTCGTTGGATTCTGACTCTTTTAGCTACGTCGATGTCGTGGTAAAGCTCATACAGCTCATGGTTCATCCGATGGCGAAACTGGCCTTCGACACAGATAGGTCCATATATTTTTCGGAGTACTTTTCTCTCGAATACTCCCAGGTTTTGTATGTCCGTTGTAGTAAGCACCCATGATTCGGCACCATACAACAGAACAGGTAAGATAAGCACCTGGTATAGCTGTTTCTTAGTATTCCGAGAGAAGGTGGTGTTACTAAAGTGCTGCCGACTAAAGTGCTAAAACTAATCAAGTTTTATTGTCTTAAATTCTACATATAATAGGCTCTATGACGATAGTAAAAAGTTTCGACATGTAAACTAAGTTTTGTCTGTATGTAGGGAGAAAAAACACTTCTTTCACAAATCGGAAATAGAAATTCCTCTAAAGATCAAAATTCAATTTTTATATTTATCTGTAGTAGCTGGAACCGTCTGTATACTAACTATCTCTTTGAGCGTAAAAAACACTTTTGTCACGCCTTCTCAGCCTATTGACCGCAAATGAAAATTTCGTTTGAAGCTTTATGCCTTTAGCCATAAAAACCTCCTTTGAGGAGGTTTTACCATTTTTTGAGATAATTCGGTTACCAACGTTTGGCTTAACAAAGTGATGATCTCACGTGCTGCATGGCATATTACGCCGTCTTGTTGGAACCATTTCTTCTTGGCAATAACGAACAACTGAAAAAAAGTTTGAGCAAAATCGGCCCAGCCGTTCTCAATTGATGAATTACTATACATTTTTGCCACCATTTTTATATATATACTAGTGGGCCCGGCAATGCTTCGCTATTGCATATTAACTTGGAATATATTTCACATTTAGGTCTACAAAGTACTTTGAAAACGGTACTTAAGCTCGACAATAATATGTTGAGTTTATTAACTTATATAACTAATTTGAAGTAACTCCTTAACATGGAAGTTAAACAAATACGTTTTATTGTTGTAAATGCTAATAAAAAGTTCATCAGCAAAGTCATATATATAGTGCCTACATGTAGATTAGTTTTTTTCTGTATGTAGGGCGAAAAAACACTTCTTCCACAAATGTATCTGTATACTAACTATCTCTTTGGACATAAAAAACACTTTTGTTATGCCTTCTCCTATTGACCGCAGTTTGAAGCTTCATGTCTTTAGCCATAAAAACTTCTTTTGTCATGTCTTCTTCTCACACGGATCAAGAATATTCCGGAATACTATTTTTGTATTGAACTCGTACTACCATTTTTTGAGATAATTCGGTCACCAACGTTTGGCTTAACAAAGTGATGGTCTCACGGGCTGTATGGTATATTACACCGTCGTGTTGAAACCATTTCTCGTTTAAATAATAATAAAAAGAATTAATTGATCGTCCGCTGGCCCAAATTCTTCCACCAGTTAGATCTTATATAGATGTAGGCCAAGATCTTTCTTCAGCATTTGCAGAGACCGAGTTGCTGAGAAAGGCGTCGATTCGATAAATTCGAGTCCCCTGTCACACTTACGTCTACAGCGTCGATGGCTTCTATTAGCTGCTCAGATGGATCATTATATGCACCCTCAACTTCACAAAGGGGTCCATAAGTACAGCGAACAGAACGTGCATTTTGAAAATAAATTTGCAAGATTTGTAAACTTTGTTCTTGTGTAGTTTTTACATGGTGATTTACAAAGTATACTAAAAGAAAGTCTATCACACTTCATTAGTATGACAGCTAGATTTACACTTATACCTACCAGAAGTTCTAAAAGTCAAAAAAAAAATACCCCATACAAAGGTTATTTAAAACTTTTTGCTAATGTTAACTCTGACACACTATAAAAATTTAAATTGTGCCCCAATAAAACAAAAGGTGTTTTCCAGTATAACTACAATGAATACAATGCTTTATTTTTCTATATGTATGATTTATTACCGATTCGCTCTCCATAAAAGTAAATGAAAAGTAACTGGTGTACGGACCATTATTTGATACAGTTTAAAAATTTAACTATTGAAGTGCGTGGGCAGCGCCTCGGCACTTTTTTTAAGTTTTTCTTAAGTTCCAAATAGCCTGTTCATTAGGGCGGAACAATTTGTTCGCGTCTAAAAAAACGTGGTAATCGTATACCAGTATCGAAATGTACGATGAATTCTTAGAAAATTTCACTTAGAAACTATATGTCTACAATCATTTCCTAGTTCGCGGTGAGAAGCATGAAGATTTCAGGTTGAGATATATTTTTGGCATTTTTCAGTTATGTCAGACCTACCATTCCAAACTTTGGAGACCAAGACGAAGAGAATAGTATATTTTTGACATTGTTTTTGATCCCGCCCAATATTCTGAAAAATGATTTTTAAAAACTTAATTTCCGTATGCCAACTCTCAGATGCCATAACTTTTAAACTAATACATACATTTGCTTCTGTAATGCCTCATTTAGTTTGCTGGGAAGTTAGTTTTACGCAGAAGGGCTCGAAAAATATATATCTGAAGTTTTCGGTTTGTGCTCATTTAAAAACCAAAAAAATTTCTATCTGAAATCTTCATGCTTCCCAACGCGAGCTAGGAATTGATTTTAGACACAAAGTTTTTTGGTGAAATTTTACTGTAATTCATACTGCAACAACAATAACATATGTAACAAATTACATCTTCATACCTCTAATAGTTCATGAGATATAGCTCTTTTAATTTTCAAGTTGTATGTATTTGGTAAAATTTTCGTATCAATCTGTTTATTGGAAAAGCCGTCAGAGCGATTTTTTTAAAAGGGGGCGTGGCACACCCCACTTCCTCCCTGGCAGTAATTAAAACTGCTCCAACAACATATATACCAAATCTCATCTTAATACCTCTGATAGTTCATGAGATATAGCTCTTTTTATTTTCAAGTTGTATGGGCGGTGCCACGCCCCTTTATTCAATCACAACCAAATATAGCCAGGGACTATCTACAGCTCAACAGTACCACTTGGTAAAATTTTCGTATCAATCGGCCTATTAGAAAAGCCGTTAGAGCGATTTTTGAAAAGGGGGCGTTGCACCGCCCACTTCCACCTTGGGTGTAATTAATACTGCTTCAACAACATATATACCAAATCTCATCTTCATACCTCTGATAGTTCATGAGATATAGCCCTTTTGATTTTCAAGTTGTATGGGCGGTGCCACGCCCCTTTGTCCAATTGGACCAAATTGTAAATCTAAACCATCCGGGGCGCCACCCAAACGCATACAAAAAAATTTATGCAAATCGGTCCAGCCGTTTAGGAGGAGTTCAGTCACAACATACGTACAGTAGAATTTTATATATATAGATGAAAAATGCAAAACCGAAAAAAGTGTCTAATCTCATTACTCTCGCGTAAAGTCACATAACCTATGATGAAAATGACATGAATCATGGATGAACCCGTTTTGTTTTTATTTACAATTATGTGATTTATTTTGCAGAGAATTGTACCACTCTGGGCGGGGAAGTGCCTTAGTTCACATATGGGTATATAGCTGATAAAAAGAACCAAGTGCAGATTTGGAATCAGCGATCCAAATAACCTTAAAAACAACATTCTGTTTTTTCCCTTGTGTAATCAAATTTTATCTCTCTGGTGCTAAAATGTTTTATTGCCACGCACTCTCCGCCTGATCGAAATGTAAAATTTCGTCTGCATATTCAAATTTCTGTTGGCCAGTATTACTTGGGTATTAAATTTTATCTTTCTAGGGCTAAAATACAGTTTTCCCCAGGAAAAGCATAAGTCCAATCGTTAGAGTTTCATTAAGGATATATATGAAATTGTAGACTTTACTTAAAATTTTTACATTTCAATTTTTAAAATACAGCTCGATCCCAAAGTGTTGCTAACAAATCCCTAACAGAATGTCTAGTAAGTAAGTACATAACATGTACGCAATAAAGTGAATTCCAAAAATTCTCACTTTAATTATTGACCGTTCATCTCTTTGTGTGTCGTCTACGTAAGTGAATGTGTGTTAGTTCACACAACTTTTTAACACAAATAAACAATAAAGAGTCAATAAACACAACTTCTTTAAAATATCAAATGCGTAAAAATATCACGAACATGGTACGGGATAACAGTTCAAAGTATATTGATTCCGACCAAGTTAACATTTTTTTTTGAATATTGGCATAATACGTATTATAAATATGGGTCGTCATTACCATACAGAATGTAACAACTGTTTTGTTATATGAGTATATTAACTGTATTGTTATCATTTTCGCTGATAATAATAAATTAAACCTCGTCATTCTTAGTTTAAAATTTATTTAGTGTTGAATTAAATCTCGTATAAAGAGATTTAACGATAATTAAACGATACCGGCAATTTAACCAACTTTTAAAGCACTTTAAGCTAACTTCTTCTCAACTAGACGTGATTGATACTAGAATTGTTTTTAATGGATCCAACTGACTATTTTAACATTGCAAGTCCTAAGCAGTAGTCAATTGTCCGACACTGCATGACTTTTGAACTAACTTAAAGTTAGTTGTTTTGAAGTTAACAGTTTATAGCTTAATTTAGCTATAAGTTAAGTAGCCTATAGTATACTTCGTTTTAAATATTCAATAATTAAATTAATTCAAAGGGAATCGAAATATCTTATAATTAAAATTTAAAATGTATACATTGGGTGTAAACAAAATTAAGTTTTCTTATTTAATTTTAATACCTTGAATGGATACTAGGGTAATCTGCCGGTTTAGTCGGCTTCGGTATTTTTTGAAAAGTTCACTTTTCGAATATCGAAGAAACCGGGTTTTTACCATCGAATACCCAGTTTTTTTTCTAAGAAAATGTTTTTATGACTATGAATTTTAATGTATTAATACTTTAAAAAATATTTATAAACACTGATGATTCTGAATATAATCTGGAACATGTATTCAATACTTCTATTAAAAATATTCAATATCCACATATTTTTGAGGACTTTTTGCATTTAGACAAATGTCATAAGCGATCTGAAAAGCGTGAAAACTTACTTAATGATTTATTAGCTATACGTCGGTCCACTTTTTATGTTTCTGAATTATTGGCGACACTGTGTAACAATTTGAGGGTCATTGTCTCAATGTAAAAAATATTGTGACGTAGTAGAGCAAAATGGAGTTTAAGGTTTCGTTACCGGGGTCAAATGCTAGTTAATGTTTTTTTATTAAATGGGATTCATTTGAAAAAGTTTTCCATTCTAACTACAGGTGTTGTGCAAACTGTCCCTACAACACAGTTTCTATTAAGCGATACATTAAAATAGGATAAGCCATATTTTAGAACAGACCAGTTCACCAAAATCTATGATAAAAGTGCAATAACAATATATTGGTAAATTGGCATTTTATATAAGAGGCACTAGAATTTTTTATAATATTCTTTTATTTGTTATTGTTTATTTATTTTTAATATTTCGATCTTCGTCGAGATTCATTTTCATGAAATGAAATACAAAACCCGGACCATGACGCGATTCTTATTTGTGAATTGTCGATCGTGTCTGAGTGAAAAAAAACAATCTTGCAGGCCTCGCGAGCCTTTGGGCTGCCTGGAACTGTTCTAAAAACAATTAAAGCTACATTACGTCCATTTAAAGAAAATTTAGCAGCCCATGAATTGTTATGGGAGGAATTTTCACGTTTGGGTGAGTTTACATCTTTCTATTTTTATACCCTCACCCTACGGGTAGGAGGGTATATATCATTTGATACGATCCAAATGTATAACACATAGAAGAAGACCCTTGGTTTCTTTGAACCAAATTCGATTCATGAGTTTTTAAGTCGTTTGAGCCATGTCCGTCTGTCTGTCTGGCTGTCCCGCTGGGACGCACGATAACTTCCGAAAGATTTCCCCAAAACTACTTACGGTATTGCAAATAGGCTACATGAACCCGCCCCTTTTGGTACCTCCCATACAAATACATCATTCCGCCTACTTTAGATATCGAGTAATAATATCAATACACCCAACGGAATCGTAACCAAATTCTGTATTTAGTAAAGCTAAAACGGGATAAAATTTTGAAAAAAAATTGGAAGTCTAGCCACGCCGCTTCTGGTAACTCCCATACAAATGTACCACTCCGCCCACTTAAGAAATCGAGAAAATAATATCAATACACCCAACGGAATCGTACCCAAATTCTGTATTTAGTAAAGCTAAAACAGGATAAAGTTTTGAAAAAAAAAATTTAAAGTCTAGCCACGCTCCCTCTGGTACCTTCCATACAAATGTACCACTCCGCTTACGTTAGAAATCGAGTAGTAATATCAATATACTAGAAAATTTTATATTTTATTGAGGGTGAGGGTATATGTAAGTGGGGTTTCCCGACTGAAACTTTCTTACTGGTTAAATTCACTCAACGATTATTTCTTATTTATTATAACAGTGCCATCTATACAATAAAGTCCACAGCTTCTAACTGTTATATAATTTTATTTTTTAAATTTGTTAATCGTTGATAGTGAAAATTTTTAAGCAAATTAAGCTCAAAGGGCAACTATATGATGCAATTGGGTTTAATCATTACATTCTGCTGTATGCCTTATGATTTTGTTTGTTCAAATACAAATTTTATTAAGTATATAAAACGTAACGAAATAACTTCAAAGAATTCAAAACTAAATCATAGTGAGAATGAGGCTAATATTTGTCATTGAACCCCAGTAACTTTCTAAATCTCTTTCGACCTAGATAAGGTATAACCTATTTCAGTTAGACTGACTGTGAGGGAAGAGTATAGGTAGTGTAGCTACACGTTAACTGATACGTTTGCCAGTGTTCATGACCTTACACAAAAAAGAACAAATAAAAAATAAATCAAAAAATAGTAAATATCGCCTAAAACTATTGGAAACAAGTTAAAGCAATTGATAACAACGTTCGTGATTCAATATCTGTTCATTCAATCTGATTATGCCATTAGATAGAGCAACTACTGAATACAATTTCATCACAATTTGCCCTTTTTGCTATAAACGTTTAATTGTTTTGATGGACTGCAAAGATAAAGCCCCCAAAGCAGCTAACAATAAGGCAGACGACAGTGTTTAACAAACCAAACAGCAAAATAATGAATTGCTAAAAAATTTTATGGGTGATAAGAACGAGCGTGCGATCACCCCACGTAATGTGATAAGAGTAGACGACGGAGATTTCTGTGCCACAGACGGGAGTCGCCACAACGCAAAAGAAGCGTCAATGGAAAGTATTTAGCTGCTGCAAATGACCGAATAACAAAGCCGTAATGAGTTTTATTATGGATAAAAGGTAGAATCAATAAATTCATTACTTTAACATTAAACGAATTCCCAGTGGGTTGTCGTCCATTTGTATCCAGTTCTCCAAAGTCGTAGCAGCGAGCTAAAATATTTATGGGCATCTTACGCACATGAATCGTAACATGTGCGTTCGTCCAGAAGTACCGTTAAGTGTTGAAAAGAATATTCCACACGGTCAATTACTGCCACCAAGCAGCAAGCGGCTTGAACATTCGCAGTCATTAGCCAAAGACGTCAATGCGTCCCACCAGCTTTGCGAATCGTCTTTGCCAAAACCAGTTGGCCGGTTAAATTTTAACTGATTCTGAATTGTTGTTTTACGATGGCATTAAAATTATTCAGTTTAACATTAAACTGCGATTTTCACACGTAAATCATATTTGTCAGATTTATGGCGATTTGCGATCAATTTGTGATACGTTTTAATTGCAATTTTTCTTAACACGT
Source organism: Muscina levida (assembly GCA_964034835.1). Lineage (NCBI taxonomy): Eukaryota > Metazoa > Arthropoda > Insecta > Diptera > Muscidae > Muscina > Muscina levida. Next base: position 63,175,921 of record OZ035884.1, read on the forward strand.
GCGGAATTCTGAGAAACATTTCTAAGAAATGTTTAGCTAATAAACATATTTGGAATTGAAACAATTTTAATTAGTTTTTTTGGAATTTTGGATTTAATGCTTGCTGATACCTTGGCACAGAAGTTGCGTACTCGTAAATTCATCTGTGGCTGGAGATAAGTGAACCAAACAAAGTAAACATCTGTTTATACAACATACGGGTGTTATAGTATTTACTTTTAAATGGAAAATTTTTGCATATTCTGAGAATAATGTTATCTATATTATTCGTATATATATTTATATCTTATGTATTAATATTATGTTTCCCAATATTTATTAAGATGAAGAACGGATGAAATATATTTCTTAAAATTTATAAATAGTTATAATAGGGTAAACAGACATCTACAATGTTGTTAAGGTTTATTTTATTTATATTTTGTCGATAAAAATATGTTATAATGTGTTTTATGCCATAAAGTATTGAAAAATTATATGTAAGCACAATTCACGATCTTGTGCATTGAAATTGCAAATTTATGCAAATGTAAATATGTTCTATCAATTGTGAATGACCTCTTTGGTTTAGTTTACAATGTATACTGCAAAAAAAATTAAATCTACAGCTGTTTGATGAATATAATTATTTTCTTCTGAAGTTTTGACCTTAAAAATACGTATGTGTAAGAAAATCTTTAAGACACAATTAGTAAAAAAATCAGCTGAGAGGTAGGCAACGACGTTAAGCCATCGATAGCAAGCCGATCGGCTTAGTTCACTGAGTGTCAGCTGTCAGTTTGCACTTAAATGCTGCATAAATATTATTAAAATTAGCTATTGGTTTTAAGTGTTGCATAGTAAAAAAAGACCATTGAGAACGCAAATGGTCCAGAATTTTCATAACTTTGTCCATCCATAGTCTTTTTTTATTCACCTAAAAGCTTTGAGCAGAGAACTGACTGATGCAATGAAAACCCAAATTGTGGGGATATTCATTTTTTGCCATGATCATTGCGAGCGCAACATCATTTTTTGGCAAAAGAAAGGTTATTTATCTTCATAAAATCTTGAGAACTGTTAAAAAGCATTTCTAGTAGTTCGATCTTAAAGAGATAAAAGACAAGAAACTCTTCAGTGAACTTGTTTTCAGATAAAAAATACTGATTATTGGGCAATATTAGACATATCTGTAGGTTCATCAATAGCTGAAGAAAACCCTCGATAAATAGATTGCTAGCATGTTTCAACTCTACGAGTGGCCATGTTTTTAGATAGTGGGATCTTTTCGAAACTAATTTATATCTCCTTTGTTGTCAAACAAAGATCCTGATGTGTAAATTATTCATTCTTTAACAATTTCCGAATGCAGAAATGTTGCCTTATTTCTGCGAAATAAAATGCTTTTGCTGAACGATCTAATGGTAACGTCTTATATTCTGGTTTTATTTTAGGGCTTCTGGGGATACAGTAGCGATCTTACTTTATCTTGATTGTACGCATGTGATTGTTAATAACACAGTACAACAGCCAATCTGGGGGGTGAGAAATTCCAAGTCAGGGTGATGGTACTAGGTCAGTATAGTAAAACCCTCAAAGGGTTTGGCGTTCGTATGTGTCAGTTTTTTTTTATGACATTTTAAATTTTATCTATTATATAGGTAAATATCTCATGTTTTAGGCTCATTTGTTACATTGTTATATGGTGGCGTATGAATATCATAAGTAATATTCCACTTAAATCATACGCCATGGAGTACAACAGTTTTATTGTAACTGTTACAAAATAAACCCAGTTCAAAATTATTTGATGAATGGAAAAAAGAAACTGTTGCTTATATAGAAAAACTTTATATAAACAGATTAAAGAAATTGTAATTCTTAATTTTTCTAAATTTGTTTCATCAAAATCGGACAAGTGGTTCTCGAGTTATGTTAAACTACGTTTTTGCCAAAATGTTACAACTAAGCGAAAAAACATCAAGATAAGGAAAAAATTTAAAATGTCATAAAAAAAACTGACACATACGAACGCCAAACCCTTTGAGGGTTTTACTATACTGACCTAGTACCATCACCCTGACTTGGAATTTCTCACCCCCCAGACAATAATCCCAAAAATGTTCCACAGTGTAATTTGCATTTCTTTTTGTTTTGTGATGTTACAGTCATTGCCTTCATAACTGCCACATTTGATGATTTATCAAGTTTTGATATTTACGATTTGACTCTAAAAATTACGATTTTTAAATACAGTACTCAAAATTTTCAATTTTTATGACATTTTTGTAGTTTTAAGAACTTTAGTATGATATTTCAATATTTATTCAAAATAATAGGAATAATTAATTTTTAGTATCCCGTAATATTTCCAAATTTTGATAATATTTTTTTAGGTAAATATACTTTTTTACACTTTTTTCATAATATCAAAATTTGTAAAGTAATATTATTACCTCATTCTTCAGCAGTGAGCGAGGGTTCAGTCAAGTAAATCTTCATGGAACAAAATTTTGAAATCTCTCGAAAAGGAATGAATAGAGGGTATAGCTAAAACTTCCGTTGCATTGTTACTTAAAACTCATCCAAACAAACTTTTAAACTTTAACTAAATATGACTTGAGGGTGTTTCTTGTATATATATGACAGAATTGCAATATTGTATGAAAATATTTCAGAAATTATTTTGATTTCTTAAAATTATGTGCATCTCCCAAAATAGTCCGCGGGCCGCACAAAATAGCTCTCTGAAATGTCACCCAAAAATAAAAATTTGCCCAAAATATGAAACAAAATTTAATATATTAAGAAAATTGATCGACTTTCTTTTATGACACATCGCATTAGTATGGGTCTCCATACAACAAAAAAAATAAGCCGAGGTGGACACCCCCTGCGATTAAAAATTATCCAAAGACAATTTCAGAACAGCAAATTTTTTCTGATCCGTGCACCCTACATTCGACCCAAATATGTTTTAATGAACTGCTTTGTTATTTGATGTCATATCGAAACAAAAGACTCTATTTTTCCCTTTAGTCATTTTGACTTCGAAGTAAATTTTGACTATTGACTTCGTGTATTTCGTATATGCATATGATGCCCATTTCTAGTAAGGTCCATGAAGACTTTTCCAACCCATGAAACTTTTGCTATAGCAGTTTTTACTTAAGTTCACAAACACAAAAGTTATGAAGGTTTAAAACCAGTTCAGAAATTTCAGTCTGGTAAACTGACTGATAAATACAATCACCCAATACCCTGACCTTCAGTAAAACAAAAAAATGTTCTATTATTTTGATATTATTACTCGATTTCTAAAGTGGGCGGAGTGGTACATTTGTATGGGAGTTACTAGAAGGGGCGTATCTAGACTTCCAGATTTTTTCTCCAAAACTTTATCCTGTTACAGCTTTACTAAATACATAGTTTGGGCACGATCCCGTTGGGTGTATTGATGTTATTACTCCATCCCTAAAGTGGGCGGAAAGGTACATTTTTATGGGGGGTACCATAAGGGGCGTCGTTAGACTTCCAATTTTTTTCCAAAACTTTATCCTGTTATAGCTTTACTAAGTACAGAATTTGGGTACGATCCCGTTGGAAGTATTAATATTATTACTAGATTCCTAAAGTGGGCGGAATGATGTATTTGTATGGGAGGTACCGGAAGGGGCGGGGACATGTAGTCCATTTGCAATACCGTAAGTAGTTTTGGGGAAATATTAACTCGTGCAAAATTTCAAAATATTTGGTTTCGTCTTTCGAAAGTTATCGTGCCGTAAGTAGTTTTGGGGAAATATTAACTCGTGCAAAATTTCAAAATATTTGGTTTCGTCTTTCGAAAGTTATCGTGCGCACCAGCCGGACAGACAGACCCTCATCCCTAAGGATAATGTTATAAAAATATTGGTCACCCTACCCTAAAATTAATTAATTTGTTTTGCTGTGCTGTCATTTAGAGTCCTATCGGGACGAAAGGCATATCATTGTTCGTGTTTTATCAAACGCTACTTTTCGCCCCTTACATACTTTTGACTCCGACGTCAATTATGGAACTTGACTTTTCACAAACTTTTTCTTACTTCTTACTTCGCATACTTTTTAAAATTGAGTTATTTTTTATTTGAAATATGAAGTTGTTTGGGAGATATTTCCCTTTTTATAGCGCTAATTAGGAAGTGCCGCACTATTTATTGTAGTTGTCTGTATTACAAGTAACTGACTTACACATGTTTGAGAAAAATGTTAGGAGGGAAAAATAACTGGGGGTCGGTCATATTTTTTACCTTTCCAGCAGGCACAAAAAGAGCAGGAGCTGATTTCTTAAAAAAAAAATATAAAAACAAAATAAATGTATTGGGACCTATTGTTGGTTGCAAAAATATTGGGTGTCGGTCATACATTTGACTCGTCTAGGGGCACGTTTGAGACAGTAAAATGGTGGGAGCAAAATTAATAAAAATTAGATTTTTGTATGGGAGACAAAACCCCCCCCTCCCTTAGGGGGTGGATATGGGCTGACTTCTTAGGTCTTGCCTCCTATTACAAGATAAATTAACTGACCAAATTGTATTACCTTGCAGGTGCCCGTTTGGAAGTTATGGGAGAAATATTAATTTTCCAAAAATAGGTCATAAGTCAACAGATATAGTCCATATTAATTCCAGAGTCAAATTTTCATAAGCGTATATCTCAAGCAACATTTGACTGTTCTTACAAAATAGATATGTGTGTAAAAGTATGAGGACCAATTTAGCCATATGTAATTCTGTCTAGGAGGTACTAGAAGGGGTGGGGCTACTCTGCCCATTTTCAACTCCATTACTTCATTTTGGAAAATATTAATACTGGTAAATTTTTATACCAATACAGTTAAGGTTTACTCAAGTTTTTCTGCTCACTAGTCATCCAGCCAGACAGACGGCCATCGCTCAATCGGCTTAAAAAGTTCTGAAACAAATTTATCAAATGATATATACCAAAAATCCTAATTAAATAAAAAAGTTGTCGAATCTTAAGATGACTTCGATAAAATAAATTATTTGGCATAGCTGTATAAAATGTTGTAATTTTAGTTCGTGTAAAACTTTTAATAAAAATCTTGTCTTTCCAAAAATTGTTAATGTAAATGAACTTTGTTTATATTTCAGTTTATGTAAATAAATATTTCTTTAATTATTTAACCCATTAAATATTTGTGAATTTATCATTCAACTTTTGTTTTAATTTTTTTATTTTTGTGTTTGGGGATTTAGGGATGATATGGTACACCCACACATATTACCCCAAAATTGACTCCATATCCATGATACCCATCTGTCAATTTATGCCTGTTTTTGTGATATAATATAAACACAGTTTATCGTACCTTATCGCTAATTTATTATTTCCATCTTTCAGACACGTTCTATTTTATCAGTAATTAATTTAAATGTACAAGTGAATTACAACTACAGCAAACTGTTGCTGACAGTCAACACGTACGGTTATCCTTCTTTCAAGCAAATACATTTTATAGTGCTATTAACAATTGATCCTAAAATAAACACAACCGCTAATAAACTATTGACAAACAAAGAAATCTATTTTCGCAACTTTGTTATGCTGTGGTAGCCATAATAAAGATACTCCGCGCAAGTACAATTATAATTGATTATTAGAAATGGTTACTAAGCAATGCCGAAAGATTACCAAAATTACCATAAACCTTTTAGTAACTTAAATAATGTTACCGGTGAAAATTGTATTTTGGTCTCACCGTTAGCTAGCCATTCGTAATCACGTGCTAGCTAGATGTGTGATACGTTTGTCGCACGTTTTTGGCAATATTTGATTATACGGAGTTGCTAAGCGCCCTTAACGTATAAATTAAGCGTACACATCAAATAGGTCGCTGGGCAACAAAGGAAATCTAAAATTGTTTTTATTTAAAATGTTTATTTATAGTTTAATGGCGATATATGTTTTAGTGCCTTCTTTAATGTGTTAATCACAAATGTTTTGATATTTGTTTGTTTACTCTCTCAGGTACGACTATTTATGGAAGTAGTCTAGACAATTGATTTCATAAAATGGTAACAATTTTTAATAATAGGGGGACAACGTACAATATATCGTACCACTTTACAGATGGTGTGCCGTACACCCTTTTATACATATAAACTTGCTTGCCGAGTGTAGAAGTCCTTATAAAATTTATAAATTTTTAAATTTTTTATTTTGTGAGAAATCTATAGTTAGGCATTAGAGTGTGCCGCAAAGATGTTAAAGTTCGATTTCGTTTGCAAATCAGTTTATCACCGCTGAGTATTTTTCTTTTGTATACTAGTAATATGCCGCTGAATAGGAGAAATAAAGACCTTAAAAAGTATGTGTTTGCGCTTGCCATATCTCTTACAAATATATAGAGATATAAAAGGCAGAAGTAGGTGCTTTTTGAAAAAAAAAATTAAGTCAACATTAACAAAAATCACTGCTTTACTTTTTACTAAAATGTTTTGAATCAAAAAACGGTTTGAAATGCTATAAAAATTCGCCTAAAGGACATTGCGTGAATGTGTCTACAAAATCAATTAATCGGACTGTAGTTTTTGTTCTGTTTTTTTATTTTATAATATTCAAATTTTTACTCCATCTCATATCTCTTTGGAGACATGGCTGAGTTCTCGTTGTTACGCATATACATATCTCTATATCCTTTGTAAAGAATACGTTTACCGTTTTGTTCTGTTTACGTTATCTTTCAAAGACATAAAAGCATGACTTCAATTTAACGCCTAAAATTATTTAGAATATTCAGTAAATTAAAATAGTTTTTTTACTATGATTTTAATATTTCAAACACATTCTATACATTCGGTTATTTATCCAATTCCACAAGTAAATTTATATCATAGAAAAGCGGTGCCGATCTGTCACCACTTTCTGTTATCTGTCATTTAAATAACTGATTTTTATATAATTAGTCGTAAACACAACCGTCAACAAAATATATATCATCAATAAAAATCTATATCCACTATAATGCTGTTTGTTAATTATAAATGTTATTTTTGGTAATTGGTTACTAATCAACTCCGCAAGATTACCACATTTTGCCTAATGTCTCATAATAAACCTTATAGTGAATCAGTTAATGTCACTGGCATAAAATGTAATTTGGTCATAACATTGACAGGTTTTTTATCTTCACGTGTTGACAACATATGCATGATTTTTGTCGCACGTTTTAATCACGCCTAGTTGCTAGGTACCCCCACCGTAGATCAGATATCAAAACAGTCGCTGAATGATGTTTCATTAAAATCTGTATCGCACACGTGATAAGTAGATTTGAATCGAAATGTTATTATTTGGTAACACAGCTCGATAGCTCAGCTGTATATATTAAACCAACAACACATGTCAGCAGCAAAAACGAGCTTGTATGAGCACTATATAAATTCGATGCATCATGACTACATAAGTACAAAAATGGTTAAATTTTTTAATTCAATGTATCATTTTTTTAAAATAATTTTATGATATTGTCATAGTTCGGTTTAAGATCATTTCTATTGGCAATTATTTATTATTGCCAATAGGTTTTTTGTTCAAGAGTGTGAAATGTATTATGTTGACAGCAGGTTAGGCGTATGACGTCATTTCGACATTAACCACAATGTCTCGTCAGCGCCCTTTGCTGTGCCTTCTCCTCTATCATCACAAACCTTAAGGGAAGAAAGCATCTCAAAGTTAATGAGAACTTTTCCCAACGGTGCGAAGAAAGCATCCTCGAAGCGCACAACATGCCAACATAATACACACACATGCCCTTGCCTATGCATGTGTCCATCGGACACAATTGCACAGGAGTTTTGTTGTTGACAAAGTGCCAACCCTATTCTGCGTACCGTCAGTGTTTCGTTGTTCTTGATTTTGTTTTTTGTTGATCTGCAATGAATTATGATATTGATTCTTCGCACCGTTGGGAAAAGTTCTCATTAACTTTGAGATGCTTTCTTCCCTTAAGGTTTGTGATGATAGAGGAGAAGGCACAGCAAAGGGCGCTGACGAGACATTGTGGTTAATGTCGAAATGACGTCATACGCCTAACCTGCTGTCAACATAATACATTTCACACTCTTGAACAAAAAACCTATTGGCAATAATAAATAATTGCCAATAGAAATGATCTTAAACCGAACTATGACAATATCATAATTCATTGCAGATCAACAAAAAACAAAATCAAGAAAATAATTTTTAAGTAAAATTGTCAATATTTTGAGACATTTCTCCACTTAGGTTGTCATAACTCAAAAACAACTTTCTTTTTCGATTTTGTTAAACAATATTTACAAAAATTTTGGTTTACAATAACTAAATGATAAATTTAAATTGTTTTTAATGCGATCAATCGTTTCAAAGTTATGAAAGTAATTGTTAATCAAAACATAAAAAAATTGGCAAAAAATATATTTTTTTTTATAAAATTTTAAAAAAATCGATAACTACAAAAAGTGTTAAATTTTATTTATTTGTATTGAAGCTACATATTATGTGAATTGATGTATATATGGATCATGAAAATCGATGCATGCTTTACGTTTTTATTTACAATTAATTAAAGGTACAAGCACTGTAGAAATGTGTATAATGAAAATGCAGAACACGAGAAAAAGTTTAACGCAATAAAGGGGACTTGTTGCACCCCCAGTATCTTAAGACTAAATTTGTTTTATGATTTTTTGAGACGATTGAGCCATGTCCGTCTGTCTGGCCGGCTAGATAGCTGGTGGGCAAGATAACGCAAGTAAACTTTAACTGATATTTAAGACAATTTACCAGTATTATTATTTTTCAAAATGCAGTAGTGGGATTTACAGAATAGCTTCGCCTCTTCTGGTACCTCCTATACAAGTAAATATAAACCTTCTCCAATAACTTCCAAACGGACAGCTGGAGGACATTAAAATTTGGTCATTTCAATTATCTTATAATGACAGACAAACCTTTAGAAAACCATAACATTTGACATACCCGTTCTGGTAGCTCCCATACAAATGACCGAATTGACCCTCACAGTTTTACATACGTATCTTTTTTGTATATTCATCAGTTAAATGAATTTGGACTTTATCAGCCGACCCATTCTGGTACCTCCCATACAAAATTACCTATTTTTTTAAAACTATTGTTTCTTCTATATCTTCCAAACGGACAACTCGTGAATATATGTATACTAGTGGGCCCGGCACTGCTTCGCTATTGCATATAAACATATAACATAATATATTTGACAGAATTGTTATACTGTCATAAGAGCTATATTTGTAGGTCTATTCAATTCGAGTCATCTAACACACTTCATTAGTATGACTGCTAGATTTACACTTATCGCTATAAGAAATACTACGTCTAGAAAAAAACCCCATACATAGATTATTTACAAATGTTGGGTTATGCTACCTCTGACCTATTATGAAAATTCAAATTGTGTTCCCCAGTCAAACAAAAGCTGTTCTTTAGTCCAACTTTAATGAACAGTGCTTAAACTTTTTATTTATAGGATTTATTACCGATTACAGTCAGGAAATTGAAAAACATATACCTGTGTAGTAATTGAAGAACACATCACTGTTTTAGTCGGCGCAGCTTCGATATGTCCTTATTTGCCTGTTGCACGGACAATTTTTTGATACAGTTTAATAGTCAAATATTGACGTGCGTGGGCAGCGTCCTGGCACTTTTACTAACTTGGTTTCAAATAGCCTATTCATATCTCTATGTGAACCGCAACATACTGTAAAATTTTGAAGACGGTCAAACTATTACTATTGCAGTTATTACGGTTATTTTTAAAGGGTGCGTAACACAGCCCACTTCCAACCTGGCTGTAATTTTTCCAATCACAACCAAGTATAGACAAGGACTATCAACAGGTCATCAGCGCCACTTCATAAAATTTTCCTATCAATACGTCTATTAGAAAATCCGCCAGAGCGATGTTTGAAAAGGGGTGTGGCGCCGCCCTCTTCCTCCCTGGATTTAATTCTAACTGTGCGAACAACATATATACCAAATATGATCTTTATTCCTTTGATAGTTCATGAGATACAGACGTTTAAAGTTTCAAGATGTAAGCTACGCCCACTGATCCGTTCCCGCCCATTTTTTGTTGGATCACGAACATTTTCAAGGCGATTGGTGAAACAGTCCTCCTTATATTGCGTTTTCATAATTTGGGTCCAATGGGCGGGGCCACGCCCACTTGATATATCAAAAATTCAAGCCGATCACACAACTACATTCTGTGAAACAAACAAACAAACAAACTCATTTTTATATATATAGATGAATTTGGTCTGTTTAACTATCTCTTTAATATAAGACAAATACTGAGAAAACCGAAGCATTTGCCACACCCCTTCTGATAACTCCCATACAAAAGAACGAATTCACATTCATAGTTTTACACACATATATTTTTTGTAAGTAAACTGAATTCGGTCATATTTTATTTTTGGAAAATTAAAAATTACCTCAACCACTAGAAATAATGATTTCTTTTGAGATTTGTGTGCGAACTAAATATAAATTTTTTCTTTGCCATATGCGCAGAGATATTGGTTTTTATATTTTATATTTTAAAAAATAATTAAAATTTTACTTAAAAAAGTTTTTTTTTTTAAATAAATTGGATCATATTTATACTTCTGGAACCACAATACATCAAAATACTTTCAAATTTTTTCGATTTTGTTGCCCTGTGTAATGACTTATGGGTGTCAAGTTAGTTATCCAAGAAAGTCGAAGACAACCCTTAAAAAATCACGACTTCTTCAAAATACAAACTTTATTCATAAATTCCACCGGAGATGTTTAACTTAACGTTTACATGATTACTATAATCACAAAATACTCAACATTTAATTTCAAGATTTAAAACTATTTTTAAGATATGTCCAAGTGACCTTACACATTTCTTGGAAGACAAGATAGAGCCCTAGTAATAGCCTTTTTACACCGGTAAGCATTTAGCATATTTTCGCATTATTCCGCATATTTGAAAGATGCGGTAAAATGCACTGAGTTGTATTTTGAAATATTTGAATTTCAGCTATTTTTCTCAATAAAGTTGATTCGGCAAAAACTAACTTTGTTGAATGCTTACATTTATCTGAAAAAATTCCAAACAACATGGACGGTCAAAAAATACACATTTTTGCCAAAATATTAATTAATGGTTATTCCAATTAGTTTAAAGCAATGTATATAGATTTGTGACAGGAAAATATTGCAGGTTTGCTAGGCGAATGGAAACATGTGTTAGTTAGACAACAGCTGACAATATGCGAAACTGCAGTGTAAAACCAATTTTTAGCATTTCGTAATTTCAACCCAATATGCAAAATGTTTTTCTGGTTTAAAAATACTATAAGAGTCTAGAAATAAATCCGTTATAATTTTACTATTATGTAGATGTTTCAAACTAACTCGAATCATACTACAATAACGTTCTGTAATTAAGTCGATACCATTGACTTTAATTTAACACATCAAATTTATTAATATATAAATAAACTTTAATGACTTAACTTTGATGTATTATTTTAATATTTATAAAGCGTTCTATATAATCGGTAATTGATTTTAATGCACGAGTGAATTTAAACCAAAGCAAAGCGGTGTTGATAGTCACCTGTTCGGTTATCTCTAATTTCAATAAAAAAAAAAACTTTTTTTATAATTAACAATTGGTCTAGAGGTCCTAGGTCTGCATGCGCCAATAAAATATATACAAACAAATTAGTATCATGTTGGCTAGCCATAATAAAGATACTCGAACGGAACATTACTAATTTTGAATTGTAAATGCTATTTATGGAAATTGGTAACTAGCCACGCCTGTGTGTCATGATTGCCATATTTTGCCTAATGTCTCAATCATAAACCTTTAACCACAGCTAATGTCACCGGCCATAACATTGACTAGCGTTTAATTATCACGTGCTGACAAAACGTTTTAGTAATATTTTGAACTTTGTCACATGTGGTTACTAGGTACCCCCCATCGTAAACGTGAAGGGCAGATAGCAAAGTAATTGCTAAAAACAAAAGAAGAAGTCCAACCATTTTTTTATATTCAAATGTGGTACACACATATCAATCTACTTGTAGTTTAACGAAGGCATGGCTGGGCATGTCTCAACACCTTCCCTAATGTGTTAATCAGAAATTGTATAATATGTATAGATACGTCAGGTGTTTGTTAGCATGCTCTGGCATGACTACTTATTTAAACAGACTAGATCAGGGTTGCCATAAAATAAAAAAATTATTCCAAATGTGGGAAAGATAGTAAATGTGCACAAACACAGCATAGAAATTTTAGCAGCTACATAGTTTGTGCTGACAATTCGTATTTCATCTTTATTAAATAATAAAAAATGCTAAAACTATATAAGAAATTATTACATTATGAATATTGAACTATAATGTAAAGTTTATTATTTGTGTAGGAAAATATTTTTTAAGAAATCATAAATCTTTTCCACTGAACTTTACATGTGAAATTACAAAATTAACTTCCTTAAAATATGTTTTTAACATTTCTAAATGTACTTAGTATTTTAAATTTACCATAAAGTATCATTTTTATGTATTTAAAATGTATTTCTAATATTTTAAAAATAACTACTTATGTATATTAAATAAAATTTATATTTAATTAATTTGTGAAAAATGGGTCCAGGAAATATAAAAATAAATTTTAATTTGTCTAAAACAGGCATGTACAAAAGCGCGCACATATGCGCAGTAGCAGATTTTTTGTATACATGCAAACTAAATTACTCAACTTCTAAGTTTTCCAAAAAAAAATGCTACATTATTTAAACCTTTAATTCCGGCCACACTGGTCAAAGCACATTAGTCATTTTAGCACAATCCATTTCGCCTACAGAACAAGCAACTCGAAACGAAAATTTAATTCAATCAAAAAAAAAATACTCAAAAGATAAACAGAACTCTTCAATTCCATGCAGTGGCTATAAAAGGCAACAACACTTTGTTGTCGGTCAAAATTCACATTTTCACACTTTCTTCAGTTTTGTTTTTGTTGTGCTATAAATAAATCGCCCCAATAAAAACTTCAATGAATTTCTCGGAAGCAACTGTGATAGATATGGGAATGCAAACAAAACAAAAAATTTTTTGCTTATCGCAAATTAAAGAAAATTTTGTACAATGTTTATTTTAAAGGGGAACTACATTTTGGCCTACAAACACAGAAAATTATCTCAAAGTGGTCTGTAAAATTCAAGGTAGATTTTAATTGCAAATAAAATACAACATTATTGTGAAATAATGAATGTGGTATGCAAATTATTTTACAATGGGTGTGGAAGGGGTTATCTTAATGTTTGTATACAGTACACAAAATGGACTATCCCCGAGAAAAGAACACGTGAGCAAGAGTAATAACCCAAATGACTGGAATTTTCATGGAAATTTCAAATTGCCCTTCTTAGCGTTCGTAAATGTGGCCAATATCCGATAAGCAAAATTATCGGCAGGGCCGGATTTACTTGACTGGATAATCTCTAGCATACAACAACAATAGACAACAATTGTTGTCAATGAGTTTATTGTAACAAAATTAATCTAATTTAAATTTAATTAAATTGTAGTTACCCACATTTATTGCTGCGAATATACGTATCATATGGTTGAAATAATACAGTCAGGCCAACTTTCTACCTGTCGAATATTTCCCATATTTACGAACGAAATATTCAAAATTTGCTTTATAGACCTTGTAAATTCACGACCTGCCTAATATTAACACTACGATAAATCCAGAAAAATATCGAAGATATGCAGATCGACACCTACATCTGTTTATCGTTTAACCAGTACAGAAATTTCAGTGACTGATAAATACCATCACCCAATATAAGATATTGTTTTTGAGTTATTGAAATTAATAGTTTTTTAATTAAAATTAAATTACTTATGTATTATTATTTTTAGCCTGCTTGAGGAGCAAAACCTTGGCAAAATTTGTCTGAATTCAGTGTACATAAAAAAAATGATATATGTATATGTAAAAGGGGAAATATCGGCTATTTATATGGGAGGTACCAGACGAGGTGTGTCAAATAGTAAGGGGTTGCTGCGGTTTTGCCTCATATTACAAGATAAATTAACAGACTAAATTTGATTATCCCCTTCGTGTCGGTTTAGAAGTTATGGGAGAAACAAGGTCATTTTGTATGGGACGTACCAGAAGGGGTGATCCGATATGGTCCAATTCATTCCTGATTTAAATTTTGATAACCGTACAACTTACACAAAATTTGACTGAATTCAGTGTACTTACAAAAAAGATATGTGTGTAAGACTATGGGGGTGGGTTCGGTCATTTGTATGGGAGGTACCAGAAGGGGTGTGTCAAATAGTTAGATTTTCTGGGGTTTTGCCTCCTATCACAACATAAATTAATCGATCAATTTTCATTACCCCCCAAGTGTCCGTTTGGAAGTTATGGGAGAAATATTAATTTCCCAAAAATAAGTAATTTTGTATGGGAGGTATCAGAAGGCGTGAATCGATATAGTCCATATTTATTCCTAAATCCAATTTTCATAAGCGACCATCATACGCAAAATGTGAGTGCATTCAGTTTACTTACAAAAAAGATATGTATGTAAAACTATGAGGGTCAATTCGGTCATTTGTATGGGAGGTACCAGAAGGGGTAGGCAAAGGTTTCGGGTTTCTTACGGTTTGTCTACTATTGGAAGATAAATAAACTGACCAAATTCAAATATCCTCCGGTCGTCTGTTAGAAAGCTATGAAAGAAATATTAATTATCCAAAAAATAGGTAATTTTGTATGGGAGGTACCAGAGGGGAGGGGTTATTATGCCCATTTAATATCCCATTAGTTCGTTTTGGAAAATATTAATACTGGTAAATTTTCATACCGATCCGTTAAGGTTTACTCGAGTTATCCTGCTGACCAGCGATCCAGCCAGCCAGACAGACGGACAAAGCTCATTTGTCTTAAAAAGTCCTGAAACGAATTTGGTCTTAAGATACTTAGTGTCTAATTCGTCTCCTTTAATGCGTTACACTTTTTTTCGTATCAAATGATATATACCCTCATACCTAAGGTTGATGGTATAAAAAGCTGCATTCGACATTCCGATACGACAGAAATTATTAGATGATATGGCTAAATTTGGTATCCCCTCGAAGCTTATACGACTTTGCGGAATGATACTGGTTGACACGAAGTGTTCAGTGAAAATAGGCAAAAATCTGATCACCATTTTCTACTAAGCGAGACTTTAGATAAGCCGATAGTCTGTCATGCTATCTCTTTAACATCATAATGGAGATGTTCGTGCAGAAGGCAGCAGTAAACATGACTAGTACCATCATTAATAAAAGTCACATGCTGCTCGCGTATGCCGATGATATAGATATTATTGGCCGAGGACTGCGAGGATGTTACAGCAGCCTTTTCGAGCACTGAACAGCAGTCGGCAGAAGTGGGTCTGGTGATAAATGAGGAAAAACCCAAGTTTTAACGAACAAAGAGTTCACTCGCTTGGGACGCTGCGTGAATGTTGACAACTACATAAACTTTAAAGTGGTATATGAATTATCTATTTTAGGTTCGCTGTAAACAAAAATAATATCAGCCTGGAAATCAAGAGACGAGTATTGTTCACAATACACGAAGACAATACTAGGCAAGCGATTTGATGACAAAGCTTTCTCTCAACCAGACACTACGTGTCGTGCTATATAGCGCAAATTCCTGGATAATGACACAAGTGGATCAATCTTTTCTGGGAGTCTTCAAAAAAAACGTCGTTTTCTCGGGACGCCTTAGTGCCTTACTGGCCCCGCAAGGGGGTCTCCTTCGGGAGGACTTTGGGACCTCTTTGGGCCCAGTGGACCTCTTACTGGCTCTGCAGTGGCAAAAAGATTAAGTGAAGGTAGTATTGTCTTTACGAGCTCCGACCAAGGAGTCTAACGATGGTACTACGGGTGGTCAGGAGCCCAAGGTAGTCTAAGCAACTAAGTCTGATGGATGTGTTAATTCACTCGCTGTAGCAGAAGGGACACAGTCTGTTGTTTTGATATTTGGTACATTTTGGATTTTAAAAAGAGAGATGTCAGAAGTAAGCCGGCCGGATGGGGAACCTCGGTTTCTAGCTGATGGCGGCTTGGGTGTCACTTGTGGCGTGTAGGATAGAGAGGAGATAAGGTATGGCAAAGACAACAAGTACATGTTACTTAAAGTAGCGAATAATAATAGTGGAGGCCAAATAGGACTGAGTACAAGACTTAAGCTTGTAATTGTCAGTCAATATGGTACCCTCGCAAAAGAAATATAAACAATTTGAACATCCTTTCAAATAGAAGAATTAGATCCGGGACTTAACAGCGGCATTGTAATATGTTTCAGTAGGGTTGAGCCCACCGTGGTGTTAAGCCCTCACGGGCAGGTATTCACGTAAGGACATCCCTTATATGTATAACCGAAAATTGCTGAAAGGCAACTTGTCTGCGGGTCGGCCTCCGGTTGTCACAGTTGATGGGGTCTCGCTCAAGTTTTCTACTTCGGTAAAGTATTTGGGCGTGATGGTGAGCGAAAGGAAAGCGCCTGGACCTAGTTTCCCGTCTGATCACTAGGCGTAGGTCCACTTGTGGGAGCGTCACGCGAGTAGGGGAGGTGGTAAAATATACTTCACCTTTGCCAAAGGGGGTATGCTCTTCTGGCTGGACTCCTATTCTTAGATGGTCCAAGTTTGCTTGGTTTATCCGACGGGAACGCTGGCAATCGCATTGTAACATGTCCAGTTTGACACCATGGCTAAGGCCTACAAGGTGAGACTCATGTAAAACCATGTGGACTCTGTTATATGTATTATTTTAATGGATTGTTTAATAATTTTGAAAGTCTTGAGTTTTTTGCAGAAATTCAATCCTATAAAGGTCGCTGATACCGACTTTCGACAAATACCCTCAAACAAAGTCGATAGAAGACATAAAAGAAAATCCGTACATTATTGACCAATTCTTGTTACTTTTAAGACAGAATGTATATGATTTAGTCCTAATGTGCTTTGTAAGTTTGATATAAGTTTAAGTACTAATAAATATTATAGCCTATAAGTTTATTTGTACTGAAAAGGGATCTTTAAAATATTATATGGTAATATAATAAGTTATCTCTCTCACATAAATCACACATTTTGATGGTGGTCATTTATTAATATCACAACAGTTTACATGCGGTAGATTGATCATCCCCCAGACATTATTTATTACATAACATGCAGATGCTAACAGCGATATCAATGAAGATTGTATCTAACTGAGAACAATTTAATCTCATGTGGTATCATTTTAATTTATTTATAGAATTTTAAAATTCATTCATAAGTTAATCACTGAAAACAACACACTGTAGATTGCTTACGTATACGAGCTCGTACTAATATACAGATCTTTGATTTCTTTGCAGATCTTACGTGTGACTATGGCAATGTTGCGTCAATTGTTCCAAAATGGACTACGATCAGGGGGCACAACCACGTTTGCCACCACCACCACATGGAGGCGTCTGTCGGCTGTCGGCAATGCTCATGTGATGAGCGGGTAAGTATTACAGTATAGAATTTTATAATTCTGAATGAACATGAGTCACAGCTACGATAAATACTACGGACAAAAATGTGCAATTCAACTATAAAATCGCGTAATTTTGGCGCTAATCACCAATTAAATGTGCGGTGACGTGTATGTGTGTATGACTAGGTATAGTGCGTTCTCTTCCAGCTGTTTAATGTCATTTTACTTGGCCATCATTCCCCTCAGCATAGTAAAGTAGGAGTATGAGGCATTAAGCAGCGACTGAAATGTCTCCAATGTCATGGGAACCACACCGCCAGCACGAATCTGTAAGGAAAGCTTATTGGGTAAAAAGTATAAAAAATAAATGTTTACGTAACAATTTACTTTTATGGGGGTCTGGCAACGAAGTATCAAAATCAGTATACACTTCCGCACCTCCGAACACGATTGAGTCCATTTGATGTTGTAGGCAGCATCAGCTACTTCTAGACTCTATTAATGAGTGTGTAAAAATTGTAAAGGTTATTGTTAAATTGCAAAATTTTAAGTATTTTTTATTAGATAATTATTCCAAGCATGAGGCAACATAACGTAGCAGATTTTTTATCGATATTTTCAGATCAGATTTAAATTAATGTTTCAGGATAATCTTGGAACAAAAATTTGATTTCGTGGAAGCAATTTAGTAACTAAAATAGATGCATATAAATTCTTACCTCTGATGAAAATTCATTTGCATGCCAATATGATATGAACAGAACGTACAAAATACAAATCGCATAAATAACTGTCGATATTCTAAATATAATGTCGTCCACCTACAAATTAAGGCTTGTTTTAATATAAGGAAGTTATGTATTTTATTACGCTAGTTCTACCAATAACAAAGATGCCAAGAGAACCACCAGCATCATAGTGAACAACACCAATTCCACAAAACATACAAATGACACCAAATTCTCCAAATCTTCAGCATATCTACAAAAAGAAAGTAACATATGTACACACAAAAAAAAACATTTTATTAATTAAAATTTAAAACCTCCTAAAATTTAGAACAAAAATTTTCTTCAATTAAGCACATTTTATTCAAATTTTAAAAACTTAGGTTACATTTTATTCAATTAGAGAAAAGTCTCCAATACCTTCTCATAAAAATCTAGAAAGTTTTCATCATTTTCATTGGGTGGGGTAAAACTACCGTTTTCTTGGGTTTCACCCATAAATACAAAATATTAAAAGAAAAATAGTGTCAACATTTTGAGGGGTTTCTTTCCTTTATTTCCATTTCCGATATTTATTTAACGTTGAAGAAATACCTACATTGTGAAAAATTAATAGATATGTAGTATACTTACTTTCGGTCATTTGAATGGGAGGTACCAGAAGGTGTGTGTCAAGTGGTTCGGTATTCTGATGTTTTGCCGAATTTTACAAAATAATCAAACTGATCAAATTTAAATATCCTCTAGTTTTCCGTTTTTATTGTATAGGAGAACTATAAATTTTACACAAATACGTTATAGCCTATAGAGTATAGAGTGTGGCAAAGCTTTCGGTTTTCTGAGAATTCGTCTTCTGTTACAAGATAATTTAACTAACCAAATCTATAAATCCCCCAGTTGTCCGTTTGTTAGTTATCGGTTAACATCAAACGTCAAACATTTTCTTCTCTTACTTACCCTATAATTCGGTGATGAAACTTTATTAGCAGCTTCAGCTGTCGCAACATTTCCTGATCGTTACTATGCGGTAAATTTTCCAGTTTTTGACGTAAAATTTGCAACAGACCTATGCCGAACATAAGCCATGATATAAAGAGATTGGTAAATGGAATATAGGTGACAACAATGAACGGCACCGTCACAAAACTCTGTAGGGCATAAAAGATTTCGTAATAAGGAGTCTTGAGTACATCAATCATCGGAATGTACATGGAATACGGATGTCCTGGAATATGAAAAAAAACTATTACAAATAATAGAGCAAATGAATTAATATAGGTTTTAATACTGAGAAACACGGGCCCATTTGTTTAAACTTGATGTAACGAAACCAAACTAATGTGATTTCAGGAACGAATATTTAAATTGAAAAAATAATATGTAATATTTAAAACTTATTTATTTTCTCATTACTTACTTAATAAGCTGGCAAATTCCTTACAATCGTAGATTTTGATTACACATTTTTTCGGGGGTGAACATTTAAACTCAGTAACAAAAACTAAAACTCCATTTTGCTCCAATATGTCACAAATTTTGTATAGTGGTTTGAAATTCGATATTTTTTGTCAAAAGTCGAATTAAATAATATGAAAACTCATGTTTAAAAATACATTTCATGTCTTCGGAGACCTATATTTTAAAAATTTCCGGGGAATATTTCTTTGGAACATTTTAATTCTCTAGCTCCCACCCTTATGGGACATTTTAGCCCCAATTTTGAAAAACAGCTTAAAATACAACTTTTGGGGGAGGTCAAGGGTTAGAATCTTCAATAGAAATATTCTCCGGAAATTTACACTAAAAGCCACCGAAGACGAGTCAAAGGTTAAAAACTTAAACTAAAATGGAAAGTTAACGTTAACGTTAAGAAGTCAATTTTTGAACAAAGAGTGCAACACACTTTTTTGGGAGTGAACCAAACCAATTTCAAACGGTAGCATTTGAAATCAGAAATAAAACCTCCCAATAAACATTGATGTATGCCGGCTAATAAATAAATGTTTACCAAATATTTTAGTTAATTTTTCAAAATTAGTTTGCGAAGTTAAAGTTTTCCAAACATTTAGTAAATTTTTTACAAACACTTTGTAACAGATTTGTAAAAAAAGAAACAAACAATTGCCCAATAAACATTGACGTAAACTGGCTAATAAACATATGTTTTCCAAAGATTTTAGTTAACCTTTTCCAAATTAGTTTGTGACATATTTGTAAAAAAAATAAAAATACAATGCTTTTGTAAGGTCGAAGTCTAGACAGAAAACAACGGTTAGAATTTTTGTTTACATATTTCTTTTCGTCTTGGCATTTCGTATTACATATTTGCTGCTGCTGAAAGATTGGCGTGTTTCGTGTTAATGTAAAAAGTCCTTATAAATATAGAAGAAAGGGTGCGAAAAAGAAGACCAAAAATAATAAAACTATTAAAAAAGAACTGAAAATAAAAGAAATCAATTGAATTGGAATTAAATTGACAAAACTTTTGTATTTGCTTTAGAATGGTATTTGTATCCAATTTGGAAATAGATAAAAATATAAATTTACCACAAGCTTTCCAACTTTTTTAATAATGTATTGCATATCATGTTTATTCTTAAATATTTTCCAAACATGAATACAATTGTTCAATAAGGGATCCCTTTCGCTTATCCAATAATTGGAAAAGAACAAGTTACAATGCCTACGATAAAGATTTTCCAAACATCATGTTCACTAATGTAAGCTTATAGTAAATTTATAATCCTGTTATCCTATTAATATTATAAATGTGAATGTCTGTCTGTTTGTTTGTTTGTATGTTTGTTGCTCAATCACGCCTAAACGGCTGAACCGATTTCAATGAAATTTGGAAGACAGTTAGTGTACTATATGGATATTACTATAGGCTGGATATTTTTTACCCTATGGGCGGAGTGGGCGTGGCAAAACTTTTTTTAGAGCTAGACAGATAAAATTTGATACCCAGGTAGTACTCGACAACACGAATATGAATATGCAGACGAAATTTAAATTTTCGACCCAATGGGCATAGTGGGCATGGCAAAACATATTTTTAGAGCTAGAGAGGTTAAATTTGATACACAGATAGTGCTCGGCAACATGAATATGAATTTGCTGACGAAATTTTAATTTTGGGCAAATGGGCGGAGTGGGCGTGGCAAAAATTTTTTTTAGAGCTAGATATATAAAATTTGATACCCAGATAGTACTCAACAACGCGAATATGAAGATTCAGACGAAATTTTATTTTTGGATCCGATGGGCATAGTGGGCGTGGCAAAACATATTTTTAGAGCTAGAGAGCTAAAATTTGATACACAGATAGTGCTCAGCAACATGAATATGAAGATCCAGACGGAATTTTAATTTTGGGTCAATAGGCGGAGGGGGTGTGGAAAAATTTTATTTTAGCCCTAAAGAGATAAAATTCTGTATACAAATAGTACTCGACAATACGAATATGAATATACAGACGGAATTTAAATATTCGATCAGTGAGCGAGTGGGCGAAGGGGACGTGGCAAAACAGTATTTTAGTCCTTGAGAGATAAAATTTAATACACAGATAGCATTCGACAACACGAATATAAATATGCAAACAAAACTTTAATTTTGGGTCAGTAGGAGGAGTGGACGTGGCAAAACTGTATTTAAGCCCTAGGGAGATACAATTTAGCACCCAGATAGTACACTACAACACGAATATAAATATGTAGACGACATTTAATTTTCCATTATTGGGGGAAGGGGGCGTGGCAAAACTGTATTTTTGTCCTAGAGACATAAAATTAAATATACAGGTAGTATTCGAATACACGAATACTACCAAACGAAATTAATATTTTGGATCGGTGGGTGGAGTGGGCGTGGAAAACTGTATTTTAGCCCTAGAGACACCTAGATAGTACACGACAACACGAATATGAATATGTATATGGCATTTTGGACCAGTGGGCGGAGGGAGCGTGACATAACTGTTTTAGCCCTAGAGCGATAATATTTGATATACAGATAATAAAAATTTATTTAGTGTACTAAAAGTACAATTTAGTGTACCAAAAAGTGCTTTTTTTGTACCAAAAAGTGCTTTTTTTTGTACCAAAAAGTACAATTATTGTTAAAAAAAACATTTAAGGTATCAAAGAGTACTTTATTGGTACCAAAAAGTAGATTTAATTGTATTGAAAGGTACTTTTATTGTGCACAAAAAGAATAATTAATTGTATCACAGATTACCCTAACTGTACCAAAAAATACTTTAAATTTACTAATAATTACTATTATTGCACTAAAAAGTCTTTTAATTGTGTCAAAAATTATGTTTACTGTATTAAAAAGTTTTTTTATTTCCGCCAAAAAGTACTGTTATTAAAGCAAAGAGCTAGATTTGAAAAATTGTGTCAATAAATTTTATGGACTATTTACACTGCGTCAATTTATTTTGTCAAAAATTTTGGCAATAAGTCGTCAGAAATGTTTGTCGAAAAAATTTAAAGGGAAAAAATTTGTGACAATTATGTCAGTACTATAAATGAGCCATGAATATATACATGTTTTTAGGGCTATATAAGGTAGTAGTTGTATACAGATAGTAATTGGTGCTATAGATATGAATTTGCTGACGTATGTTTTAATATCGGTTAGGGGGACTTTGTTAGTTTGATCAGGATAAGGAGTAACTTGGGATAACAAATAGTTTACGGAGCGTACAAGAACGGCGGTTTAGCTTAGCCATTAAGGTAGGCATGCCAAACATATTATAGGTATTCGACAATTAAGCAATAGCGAAGCATTGCCGGGTCCACTAGTAACTTTATATTGTTTATTGGCCTTAAACTCCAGTTTTCACCACTACATCACAATTTTTGTTTACAGTGGTTTGAAGTTTTAATTTTTTTTTTTTTTTGGTCAAAAGTCGAATCAATGGATATGAATAATCATGTGTAAAAATATATTTGGAATAGTTCATGTCTTTTAGTGCGTATATTAAAATTTGCAGGGCAATATTTCCTCAGAACATTTTAACCCTCTATCTCCCACCCGTATTTAAATTGGGCATAAAATGTCCCATGTAGGTAGGGTGGCAGCTAGAGGATTAAAATGTTCTGAGGAAATATTCACCGCAAAATTTTAATATAGGTCTCCAAACTATCCTAAATGCATTATAATACATGATTTTTCCATTTTTTGATTTGACCAGTGACGTAGTGGAGCAAAATGGAGTTTAAGGTATTGTTACTGAGTTCAAATGCTATCGTTTGATATTGGTTTTATTCACCCCTGAGACAATGACCCTCAAATTGTTGCACAGTGTTTTATGCCGCACGTAGAAAAGTATTATATTCGCTTCGATCTTCAGCGCAGAAATCAAGGTTCTCAGTAACCTGGTCTTTCCAATGGAGTTTTGGTCACCCACTTCCGTCCATCGAGTTCGTTGACAAAGACTTTTTGTGCTGGAGGCTAGGTCATGGCTAGGCCATGTTATACACATGGATAAAAATATGCGTACAACATGACCTAGCCAAAGCAACCGTTGAATGTCGGTATGTAGCTCGTACAGCTCATGATTCATACGACGTCGATACTCTTCGTTTACGATGGAGGTCCCATAAATTTTACGGAGTATTTTCCTCTCGAATACTGCGTGAAACGAACATCCGCTTGTATCATAACTAGGGCGACCATTTTTCAGCACGAAAAAAACGGTTTTCAGTACTTAAAACAGCATGAAAAACCCTTAAAATAAGCACGATAGATTTTATATTCAGCATTTATAACTTTTTTTAATTTTTAAAAAACAAACAAAAAAAGCAATTTCACATCTATTAAAGATGTAATAAAAAACAATAAGTAAATTAACCAAATTATTCAATCGTGTATTCATACAAAGAAAGTAATTTTTAAACCAAAAAAAAAAAAATTCATAAAGTGAGATTATACCTTGGTCAATGTCACGATTACAATTAAGCACTAAGTGCATTTTTAAATTTTCCAAGGTGAAACTTTTACGCTGGTTTTGTAAAAAAATTCCATATATAGAAAAAACACGTTCCACGTCACACGATAAAACGGGAGCGTATTTAAAAAATGTTGATTCAGTAGGCGAATATTTTCCCATAAACGCACTTGTTGTTTTGGAATTTTTAAAAATAATATTGTTGATTTCCACAAAGCCAGGATTTCGCACAAGAACGGCAGTCATTTTTTTAAAATAATTTTTATCAGATGTTTTTCTATAGCATGTTGAATTGATTTTACTGTTTCCAAGCTTTCATTCAATGGCAATCCGCTTGACTCAATTTTTGTGATGGCATGCCAGATGCACTTAAAGTTAATTTTTATGAAGGAAAAGTCGGATTACAAATTTTCATTAAAAAGAACCTCGTTGCTTATTTGACCCTAAAAACCTGAAAATTTCATTTGACAATGTTCTGCAATTTTGTCTAAAAATCTTAGATCATAATTTTTGTTGAATGTGTCAACTGTGAAAAATCTCAAATAACGGTACATTTTTATACTTTTTTAATAAACATGTAAATCGCGCCATCTTGCGGAAACATTTTGCAACATTTTCTGAAATATAAAACAAGCTTAGCTCAGATCGCGTCCACAGAGGTATCAGTGATAAAAATCGGGAGTAAAGTACGAAAAATATAGACTAAAGTGTTTAAAAGTAGACGGACTTTTTTTTTTAAATTAGTTGTATTTCAAAATATAACACAGGTTATAGAATGGTCAATAATAGTAAAATGTTTATATTTAAGTGAAATACATCAACGATTTTTTTATACTGAAAAATAGGCAAATAAAAATTGCACTCTTTATTTTACATTATTCAATTCTATAAAGATATATAATCTGCAAATTTTTGAGTGCTTTTTTAAAGAAATTTTTTTTTGTTATTTAAATGGTTAAAATTTAGTATATGAGTGTAAATTTTTTTACTTTTCTTTTAGTTCAGCCTCTAAATCAATAGTTTTTGTTTGCCATATTTTTTCTCCATGATATTTGTAATGTTTGCTTCTCAAAATTTGTATTTGTTTTTTAAGAATTTTTATTCTGTGACTTTGTAACTCGATGTCTGATAATTGTGTTAGTAAGTCACACAATTCAATAGGTTCATCTATCTGATCTATATTTTGAAACAGAATTTTACTATCTGATCGTCGTTTTTTTATTTGTTGATTTCTTTCTATATTTTCCAATCTTATCATTCGTTCTCTAGCATTCCACCTTGCATTTTCATGAATATGTTTTCTCATTAAAGTTGTACCTTTTTCCACCTCATCTTTGGTCTGATCGAAATGCTGCAAATCAAAATATAATGCATGCATTTGTTGTGGCGGGCTTTCACTTGCTGGCACCTTGTATAGATTTCTTTGTGAGGCGCCATGTCTTCGTTTCTCTTCACCATTGCAAAAACTCTTTCAACATTAATGTTGCTGTGGAATGAATATACATCATCGATTGGTCGATCTATATATCTCTTTAACATGGATTCCTTTGCAGATACCAAAGCGCTTTGAAAGATCTGGTTTTCCATGTTCATACAAATCAAAACAAGTTTATCTTTATTGAAAGCAAAATAAAACTTTGGTGGAACCAAATTTAAGAACTACTAGTGACTTTACCTTTCTCATTATACCATGTATAATAAACGAGTACTTTCTTAATTTTCATTGAAATTGTGAAATTTGCAAGAAAGAGGGTCAATTGTTTTTTAAATGGCACAAATACGGCTAAAGATTTTTGTCCAAAATTGCACATACTTCGAAAAAACTTCAGTATCTAAAATTCCACCAAGGCGCTTCACGTCACAAAGCTTAGTTTGGACGTTATAAGTTGAGGAAGGTAAAAAAGCTAAAAATTTTGGATTTTTTCCATTTTTCTTCAAGTTTTTTCATTTTTTTTCCAAACGAAACATTGTACTGCCAAGCGCCTTGGTAGAATTTAAGATTTTAAGGTTCTAAACGAGAAATAGAAAATTTTGGCCAAAAATCTTTAGCCGTTTTTGTGCCATTTTAAATGAAAAAGTCGTAAATCTACCTTTACCACTTATTATTATAATAATTTTTTTTCTCTCAGTGTACGAATGAAATATTCATCTTAAATGAAAGGCTACTAACCCAGTTTATTGTAAAAAATTTAAAAATTCCAGTTTTTCGGATATTAATAAAATTACAGGAAAAAATTCGTAATCAGTTGAAAAATCAATGACAACAAGAACACCCTATAATTCACATATCATGTAATTGAGGGCCACCCTAATGAGCATTTCAGATAGCCGAATGTATCCCCAAATCAGTACATATAATTTGGTACATATATCCTTAAATTGGAAAAACACTTTTTGTTGACATATTGCTACTTATGTCTTCCAAATAATTTGTATAAACTCCAACCACGTTCCTCATCGTGTCGTTATTGGTTTAGGTTATAGAGGCACATTAGCTTTCATTAGTTTAAACTATTGTTTTCGATAAGGCGCCTGAAAACTATGGGAATATAACGAATCGAACGATCTAAGCTATCGATAAAAAAAGGGCTATTACAAAATCTTGAACACAGGCTGTGTGTAAAATAAGATGATAGTTTGCAAATTGAATTCTACCTCTCATATTTTTATGAACCGCAAGGGCTTGTGATATGTAAAAATTTTCAATTGATAGAATCATATCTTTTCAAAATGTATCAAAAATTTAAATAAGGGCAAAAACAGCATGAAAAAGCACAAACCTTTTAAATAAGCAAGATCGCTTGAAATCGTTAAACTAAGCAGCATCAGCAATATTCAGCATGCGCTGAAAATTGGTCGCCCTAATCATAACCCAGAAATTATTTTCTGGGATTCAAGGCTAATGTTATTGGTTTTATTGATGGCGGAGCCAAGGTACATGAAATAATAGCATAGTTGTCAACGTTCACGCAGCGTTCAAAACGAGTAGCTTTTTTGTTCCTCACTCACAGTTAGACCCATTTTTGCTGATTCCTTCTGTGTACCTGAGAAGGCCGCAGTCAAATCCTGCAGTTTTCGGCCAATGATAAGGTGAGGAAGTCGCACGATAGGCTGTCGCATTGTCATAGACCTCGTCTGGTATAAAGCGGGTTCGTAAGGTCCTTGCTAATCTCCAATGAAGACTTCGAGTCAGTCAACGTCATTCCGTAAAGGCGTCGATCTGTTTCTCTTGTGTCTCTTTGCCGCAGTGTAAATATCTGGTCAGGTGTTGATTTACTTATTTCCTCTTTGCATTTTTCAATTCACAACTGATTCAAACGTCAGTATTTTTATAGAAATTTTTACTGGACATGATATCGGTACTTATAAACATTGATTTAAGCGATTTTTGACGCCAATTTAAATTTTGCAATATTAATTTATATTTTCTCAACTACTTTTATTAGTGATTGTCTTATATATAGAAATTGGTACTGACAATTCCCTAAATACGAATACAATATCAATTGCAAATTGTCAACAGTAATTAAATTGAAAGTTCGTCAATGTTTTTTCAAAGTCTCTACTTGAAATTGAAAATTCTACAATTTAAATTCAAAACTGGTCAATTGAAACTTAAAACTCGTCAAATGGAATTCAAAACTTGTCAATTGATATTCTAAACTCATCTGTTAAAATTTAAAACCGATTAATTAAAATCCAAAACGTATTACTTAAAATTCAAAACTCCTCAATTGAAATCCAAAACAAAACAATTCAAATTATATACTACAAATTATTTTTATATACTACAAAAATAACACTATTTATGTTTCAAATTCAATATCCTTTACATATTCAATATTTCAGTAGTTGTCTGAGTTAACACAGGCACACAGTACTCTGCAGCTTAATTTTCCACAATCCGTGATATTTTTATATAAAAAAATTAGGCTTTCTCATCCGATATTGGATGAAATTTCAAAATTTAAAGCTGTCTGGGCGGTCTGTTTTACACTATACAAATTGACCCACTCTAATGTACATATATTAAAAAAAATGGAAGTCCCTTTAAGATAGAACGAAAAATTTGTGACTGAAAATATTTATAATTAATAATGATGTTAATCGAAATATTGTTTTTTTTTTTATTGGGCCACTTTTGTCTCCTTTCAACAGGTAATTTCACTTTATTTTATTTGTACTTACTGCGCTCTGATTCAAGCAACGGGAACAGAGCCGTCAGAAATCCACCGAATGAACCAAACGTAAATCCAAAAAGTGTTATGACCCTATTATGTTTTGGCAAACGTTTCAGAATCTTCCATGCTCTCGAATCACTGCCAATCTTAAAACGATGAAAAAAGTAACTTTCTTACATATACCTGAACAACCCGACTACATTTCATTCCACCTACCTCGATCTCAGTGTACCATTGCTCAATTGATTCGAAAAACTCTATGAAGTTATGTTGATTTTTCATTACAATAAAAATTCTCACCACTGAGTTGAGATTTATGGCAAACATGAAGAGATCCATAGTCAAGGCACTCACCTTGGTGAAATTGCAACAAATATTCAACAATTCAGAGATAACCAAACCGACTTGAAAGAGGATCACTATTCCGGTCTTACTGATGTTGTCGAACTCAATGAAGGACATATAGCGCCAAACATGCACATTGAAGCTAAATAAGGGCACATCATAATACATTTTTTATTTTTGAGTGTAATAAAATGCCAATGAACAAATAAACGATTTGTAGAAGTGAACGTTGAACACAGAATGACAGTTAAATGGTTTGTTATTGGTATTAAAGAAAAAGGAATGTGATGAAAATCTCATAATTAAGTCGTTACAAACTATTTCAAGCAATTTGCAAATATTTTTTAATATTTTATTAGACACTTCGTACACAACAATGTTAACTACGTGTGGATTCCACTTTGATTTATTATGCGCTTCTTAAGCCTGTGAATGCTTTAAATGACACCTCATTGGAGGGAATTACTAGACAGAAGTTATCAATCGTAATAGCGGTAAGCCGTTTGCAAAGGTTATTACCCAAAAGTTTTGTAAAATAACCCATGGGGTGGAAAGTACATATAATTTGACTCTGATTGAATATGGACTGTATCGGTTGACGAGTTCTTTTTTATCTCACACAAAATGACCTATTTCTGGAAAATGAATAATTCTTCCATAATTTTCAAACGGACAGCTGAAGTTATTTAAATTTGGTCTTGTAATCTTGTAATAAGAGGCAAACCCTCAGAAAATCGAAATCGCACCTTTTTCATGGCAAAAATTAAAGGTGGATTTTTTCTTTAAAATAACTATGTTTTTATTTTAAATTTAAAAAAATTAAAAAATTTAGCTATTTAATTAATTGCGAATAGTAGAATCCACCAGCAAGTCATTATGAATTTTTCAGCTGAAAGAGTAATACGCAATATTTACATTTAAAACCAGTACAGAATTTTTGTAAGGTAAACTGACTGATAAATACCATCACCCAATAGAAGATAAATAAATTTACTCATATATTATTTCTTGCCTACTTGTGCAGGAAAACCGTAAAAAAATTGACTTATTTGTATAGGAGGGGCAGCCCAACGTGTCTGATTATTTTTTGTCGTAAGTCAATGAACAATAAACGCTTACCTTAGCAAAATTCGCCTGGATTCGGTATACATACAAAAATTATATGTATGAAAAAAGGGGCAATATCGGTTATTTATGTGGGAGGTACCTAGGGTTGCCAGACGATCTTGATTTATCTTGATTTACAAGAATTTTTAATGCTCGTCAAGAATCAGGAAAAAATAAGTTTTGTCAAGATTTTTTCAGACCAACCGAAAAAACGCAAAATTTTTTTTTTTTTAATGAAATGAACAATTCATAGAGATATTATTATAAAAAGTTTTCGTTCAAAAATCTAAGAATCAAACACTTTGCAACAAATGAAAACTTTTTGTACAATACAAGAAGTTGACAATATTGGCGTCCTTCGGAAAACTTGAATAACTTAACTATTGGTTAACCGATCTTTACAAACAAGTATGCGTTTAACTCGTGAAAACGTGCACTTTCTGAATAAAATGGTAAAAATTATCCTTATAAAATAGTGGCTACAAACTCCTTCAAACTTAAAAAATAGCAAATTAATCACAAAAGTTTGAAATTTCGATGTAAAAAACAGACATATATTACAAGTAATCAATATAACTATATATACCGTTGGAAAGGCCGCATTGTCTTATTTCAAAATCTGCTGAGAAACTTAAAATCGGTTTAAATTCAACCACATAACTGGCTTACAAACGCGTAAAGGTACGAGAAACCGGTATCATAGTGGACTTCATGAGCTATTTAGGTTGCCTAGACATGTTCAGATTGTATTGATATGTTCACGAAAGTTCTTTAACTTTACCATGGCTACAATTTTCGCGAACATTGTTAGTGAAAAATTTGGACTCACTCAAAGTAATGTTCAAAAAAGTGAAAAAAATAATAATTTCTTCTTAAATTTTTTTTAGCAAAAATGCAGGAATAACCAGCATTTGTGACATAAATAGTTAATAAAGTTAGTGAGCATAACTATCAGCTACATTATTGCCGAATATAGTTTAGCGCTATCACGAAGTGTGAGTTAGCTGTTGGACAAAAACTGATGACGCCTTTTTTTGAGGGACTCCCTGATTTTGAGAATCTTTTGAGGTCCATAAAAAAAATTGGTCACCAATCTCGCCAAACTGAGTATAGGGTTTTATTTCCCGTCGATAAAAGAATCGAACCTATACTATCAAGTTCATGTATTTTACTGTTGCACTGTTTAATTTGACAACATTAAACAGCCAATTTCAAGCAGAAGCTCCGGTCGTATAATCCCAAATTTTAGATTAATAGGCTAAAGATCGCCACCGTTTTGTATTTGTAGAGATAATCCTTAATGGTTTTAGAAAGCCGTACAGAAACAATATCAGGTCAGCGACGTAATGTCAAATCGTAATTTTTCTCATTTTATTAAATTTAGCAATAACACTAAGTCGTAAAATTAAAAAATTGACATCAGTGTTCCCACTACATTTTTTACATCCTCAACCTTAGGTAAGGGGTAATAGTAGACAAACTTCCATTTGGTACACTGATTAATCCCAATGAAAATGACCTATTTTTGGAAAATTGACATTTCTTACATTAAATCCAAATCGACAATTGGAGAATGTTTAAATTTGGTCAGTTTAAAAGAAAAACCTTGTGAAATTTAAACATTTGTCACTATCTCTGTATTATCTCCCATAACATTTGACCGAAAACACCCACATAAAATGTTTATTCCACGTTATCCTGCAAATACAAATCTGACTGTTTGTACTGCCCCTGCTGGTACCTCGTATACAAATATGGCAATTACTTGAAAATTGATATATTTCAACAAATTATAAACTCCTCAAGACTTTAAAAAAGTTCACTTTTAATATTTTGCATTTATAGGTGAAACTTGAGAAACTTAAGTGTTTCATCCAACCCATTAGAAACTATGAATTCTTTAGAGATTTTTGTAATCCCATACAAAATTACAATATGCCCAGAAATTTAAAATAAAAATTCTACATTAGTTGGCAATTTCATTAACACTTTTTCCACTGTAACTCTTGAAACGGTGTAACAACCTTTCAGTAAAAGTCTGGTCATACGACCGAGAGTCCTATCTCCAAACGTTTACGCTACACAAGCTGAAAAATTTTAATACATAAGTAATTTCATTTAAAAATCGTTTAGTTTCAATAACTCGAGACTTAAGTAATATCATACATAAGGTAAGGGTATTTATCAGTCAGTTAACTGACTGAAATATCTGTAATTGATTTTTTAATGTTTTGTATACTTTTTATATGAAATTATACTTTTATAAAAAAATAAATGAATCTGAAATATGTAAAACATCTAACTTTTTTTTTTAATTTTAAATTTTCCCTTTGCACCCCATGAATGAGGAATGGCATAGCTTCTCGCGTTGTTGTGAATTAACACGCTTTCTATTTTTAGATTCACAACTAACGGCACCAACTTGTTTATCGACGAATGCGAACGTCACTGTTTGAGAAGCTCTTACTAGACACGACGATTGAATCGACGATTAATACTGCGAAGTTGCTGTCAACAACATTCGAGGGGAGCCGACAATGAAAGAAAATTTTATTTATTTTTTTTCTTTTAAGATGACTGGAGCCAGGTTTGAACCTGCGATCTCCCGCATGGTAGTCGCGTGTTCTAACCACTATGCCACGGCCGGTCCCAAAACATCTAACGTATGAGTGTTTTTATTTGTCAAGATTTTTTTTCAAAATCAAGAAAATTTTAGGTGAATGTCAAGAATTTTACAATTTTAAATCTGGCAAGCCTAGAGGTACCAGAAGCGGTACCTACTCCAAACACCTAACTCAACTGCTGCGGAATGCTCCAACCCCTGATAATTTAACCTCGCAGTGGCAAAATATAGCCGGCGATAGCCTGTCCTGTACACTTTTTAATATAGTTTTGGAGAAGGTGATGAGAAAGGCTGGTGTCAACAAGTCTGCCACCATATTTTACAAGGGCCACATGTCAATAGCCTAAGTCGATGATATATGTCTATTGGCCGAAATCTGCGGGATGTTACTGCAGTTTTCTCATCACTAAAAAAGAAGTCAGCAAAAATGAGTTTAGTGGTCAACGAGGACAAAACAAAAATAATGATTTCGACGAACAAAGAGTCCTCTCGATGGGGACGCACCGTGAACGTTGACAATTATTGTTTTGAGAAAAATAACGTCAACAAGAAAAATAATGTCAGCCAAGAAGTTAAGCGGAGAATAGTGCTCGCCAATAGATGTTTCTACGGACTTCGGTAGAACTTAAGTAATACCACCTTATCTCGGAATACTAAGAAACAGCTATACCAGGTGCTAATCTTACCCGTTCTGCAGTATGCTGCCGAATCATGGGTGCTTACTACAACGGACATACAAAACCTGAGAGTATTCGAGAGAAAAGTACTCCGAAAAATATATGGACATATCTGTGTCGACGGCGAGTTTCGCCATCGGATGAACCATGAGCTGTATGAGCTTTACCACGACATCGACGTAGCTAAAAGAGTCAGAATCCAACGACTTCGATGGCTGGGACATGTTGCCAGAATGGATGTAAATGCTCCAGCGAAAAAGGTGTTTAAAGGCGAACCTGAAGGACGGCGCAGAGCAGGGAGACCCAAACTCCGTTGGAAGGACCAAGTGGTATGCGAGGTGCCATCATCTGGTAGGACTAACTGGAGAACACACGCAGAAGACCGAAGGGTGTGGAATTCTTTATTACTTCAGGCCTCAAATTTATGAACCACGTTCGTAAGTTATAATTGGCCACTTAAGTAAGTACCAGGAGGGGTGTGAAATAATTACGATTTCTGATATTTCGCCTCCTATTACAAGATAAATTGACCGACCAATTTTCATTACCCATCAAGTGTCCTTTTGGAAGTTATGGGAGAAATATTAATTTTCCCAAAATAGGCCATTATGTATGGGAGGTACCAGAAGGCGAGAAACGATATAATTCATATTCATTCCTGATTCAAATATTCATAACCGTACAACTTATGCAATATTTGACTGAATTCAGTGTACTTACGAAAAAGATATGTATGTAAGACTATGAGGGTGAATTCGGTAACTTGTATGGGAGGTACCAGAAGGGGTGTGTCAAATAGTTAAGTTTTCTGAGGTTTTGCCTCCTATCACAAGATAAATTAACGGACCAATTTTCATTACCCACGAAGTGTCCTTTTGGAAGTTATGGGAGAAATATTAATTTTCGAAAAATAGGTCATTTTGTATGGGAGGTACCAGAAGGCGTGACCCGATATAGTCCATATTCATTCCTGAGTCAAATTTTCATAAGCGAACATCATATGCAAAATTTGAGTCAATTCAGTTTATTTACAAAAAAATATATGAAGAAAATCAAAAGATATTTTTCCAGGATATTCAAAGACGAAGAAATATTTTCAAATTTTAATGTCATTGACCCACAAGGACCATTAATTTTTGCCCTTCATTCCTAAAGAGGAGATGGAAACCTATCAGGCGTTATTATGATCGTCCTGATCTGATTTTGCTTTCGAAAGTTACTCCAACATGAACGCAACTATCTTTCCACAAAAATGCTGCAGATGACCAACTTAAGACAGCTCTAAAACATGAACCGTCAGGAGTTTCGAAGAGGACCTGTTTCCAGGTCCGATTTTTTTGGTCGATTTATAATGATAATTGTACTAACGATTTAAAATGTTATTTCTCTAGCTGTACACATTCTTTATAATGCTGTAATGCTTCTTTCTGAAACCATAAAACGTTTAATTGAACTTATCGCTTTTATACAGGCAATTCCTAGATTACCAGCCGTAGCACATTATACAAAACACCGGTGAAAACATTGGCTAGCCGGCTTTAGATTTATTAAGTAAATAAAAACAAGAAGAGAAAATAACTATGTACATTATGTAGATTGTCCCAATCACCGTTAAATCCACTTAAAATTTCACGCGTTTTATTATTTAAGGTCTTCCAATTTCGTACATAAACCCTCTCATAAACTGAGGTGCAGATTACTGAAATTGTCAGGTGCCTGCAACCTTAAGTAGATGTAATCCCAATATGTATTATAAATAAAATGTCAGCTGATTGGTCAAATGATTACCTGTCATGAGGCCATCAATCTGTGTCAGATAAAGTGAAGACCAGACAAAAATCAACTGGCACCGAGTTTAAATTGTGTCACAGCAGATGTTAAATTCAAATAATATAATGAATTGTATACGCTGCTGTCATAATCAAAACATACGACGTTGGATAATAAAATTGTAGTTCTTGTGCCAAATCATTGTACGACGAGCGTTTCGTAATCTTATCTAAGAAATCAATCCCTGCGAAGAGTCCAAACGTTCATAAGTGTTGCGAAATCAAGTTCTTTTTGTTTTTGTAGTCATTTACTTTTGTTAGCGTTTGCTTGAGGTAGGTCTAGATTTATTCAACGAAATAATGGGAGTGAGTCGCCAATGAAACCCATAGAGTAAGTTTATTCTCAAATGTAAATGTTCAATTTTGTTGTTGTTGTTTAACTTGTATGATTTGTTGTTGCGTCAATTTCACATGGCCCTATAAGAAAGAGATTTAAACGTTTCTCTGAAATTAATTCAACTAGAGTTTCGAAAGGTGTGTGCGTCGACTTTATATGTGCTACAGGTGATGTATGATAATATGGCCATTCTTTTAAGTAGATTAACAAATCTAGTTTAGAATTTTTTGGGGAAAAACTAATTGCTTCATTTATATTACTTTTTAAATGTTTGTAACGGCTTAAATCAAAAAGTAACTGAACCGAATATAACAATTATTTTTTGGAACATATCACAATTTAGCTGATAAAGGAACTAAAATATTTTTTCTTTTATTTAAACTAGTTAACTTTATTTAAATTTTTTTGTATTATAACAATTGAAAAGTTTTATAAAAGTTAATCATGCGACACAATTTTTTGGTTTCATTCAACTTTTGTCGTCTCTTTATATGAAGGATTATCTATTTTATTGTTTAATTTTAATGTGAGGAGATTTCTCACTAATTTGTGTGCTTAGTTATTTTTTTGAACATATTTTTATTTTGGACGATATTGTAAAACATTAAATTTTAAGTAATTATCTATATTTTTTAAATTAAGTTAACTTAAGGTTTTATTGTCGTTATTTATGTTCCTTACATTTGGAAGTTCAGACTTTTTGATAGATATATAACTAGCTGCCCTGGAAAACGTCGTTCCACCTATTGTTTATTTATTATTATTGTATATTTGTACTTTATAATTGTATATTTGTTGAATAAATCAACGTTTGAAAAAAACTCACAAATGTGCACAAAATGTATGCAAAACTCTTTTCATGAGAGTGTTTGAGAGGTAAATGTGACACAAACTCTGTACCGTTGAGCATGTTAACATGCAAACACATCTTGCTAAGTGTCGGAAAACGATGTTGCTCTTTTTTCTGACTCCCATCGTGTGTGCGATAAAGATGACACAACTCATATGTGCACTGAGAAACGAAAATACCCAAACATGGAGTAACATATGAATATTCATATGGAGAAAAAACCAGTACAGAAATTTCAGTCAGTTAAACTGACTGATAAGTACCATCACCCAATATAAGATATTGTTTAAGTCTTGAGTTATTGAAAATAATCGATTTGTAATTAAAACCAGTTAGAAAGTTTCAGTCGGGCAACCCGACTTACATTTACCCTTACCCTCAGTAAAACAAATAATTTTCTATTTTATTGATATTATTACTCGATTTCGAAATTGGGCGAAGTAGTGGTACATTTATATGGGAGGTACGTGAAGGGGTGTGTTTAGGCTCCAGATTTATTCTCCATAACTTTATCCTGTTATAGCTTTACTAAATACAGCATTTGCGCACGATTGCGTTGGGTGTACTGATATTATTACTACATCCCAAAAGTGGGCGGAAAGGTACATTTGTATGGGAGGTACCATAAGGGGCGTGTCTAGACTTCCAATTTTTTCTCCAAAACTTTGTCCTGTTATAATATTACAAAATACAGAATTTGGGCACGATCGTGTCGAGTGTATTGATATTATTACTCTATTTCTAAAGTGGGCGGAGTGGTACATTTGTATGGGAGGTACCAGAAGGGGCGTGTCTAGACTTCCAGATTTTTTCTCCAAAACTTTATCCTGCTTAAACTTTACCAAATACACAATTTGGGCACGATCGCGTTAGATCTTTTAATAATATTAATCGATTTCTAAAGTGGGCGGTACCAGATGTGTATGGGAGGTACCAGATGGGGCGTGAATAGACTTCCAATTTTTTTCTCTAAAACTTTATCTTGTTATAGCTTTACTCAAAATAGAATTTGGGTACGATCACGTTTAATTTATTGATATTATTTCTCCATCTCTATAGTGGGCGGAAAAGTAGATTTGTATGGGAGGTACCAGAAGGGGCGTGGCTAGGCTTTCAAAATTTTTTCCAAAACTTTATCCTGTTATTGCTTTACCAAATACAGAATTTGGGGACGATTCCGTAGGGTGTATTGATATTATTACTCGATTTCTAAAGTGGGCGGAATGATGTATTTGTATGGGAGGTACCAGAAGGGGCGGGGCCATGTAGCCCATTTGCAATACCGTAAGTAGTTTTGAGAAAATAATAACTCGTGCAAAATTTCGAAACATTTGGTTGCGTCTTTCGAAAGTTATCGTGCGAACCAGCCGGGCAGCCACCCGACAGACAGACAGACAGACAGACAGACGGACATGGCTCAAACGAATTAAAAAGTCATGAATCGAATTTGGTTCAAAGAAACCTAGGGTCTAAAGTGACTCCTTCTATGTGTTACACTTTTGGGTCGTATCAAATGATATATACCTTCATCCCTACGGGTGATGGTATAAACACATACATACTCATATTTATACATATACAGCTATATTTCTTCTTCTTCTCTACCAATCTTTTAGTGTCGCTCGTTTATGTGTGCACACCATCTTTGAGTGCTCAGGAAAAAATTGTAAAAAAGAGTTTTGTTATGGGTTGACTCTGTGTGCGGAGCATCTTCGATCATTAAACTCTTGTGTTTTGAGTTCGCCTGCGCACATTACCGACGTTTAAAATGTGTTGAGCAGAGAGTTTTGGAGTCTTTTTAATCTTTTTAATATAATAAATTTTATATTTAATCTGGCTTAATAATATATTGTACGAGACAAAAGTTGTACTAAATTCTTAAATCAATGCTTAAACTTATACAAGTAAACTTTTATATTAATATTGTATAGGACATTAAAAAGTACATATAACCGTTTTCTAAAAAAAACAATTCGATATATTATTTTATTGTGATATATGTCATGTTGGTAACAGTTACATACTGTAGGGTATCAATGTTTACATGAAATAAAAGTCTGCGATTTACAATTGCAAAGTGCGAAAACGTCACAAGTTTTGAAACACACAGCGCCATTAAATGGAAGAGCTAAATATTTGGTCCATTGGCGTTTTATTCTATATTGCGGAAAAATATTTTAATCACGGCTGCGCCACCGTTTAAGCGATAAGATTATAACATGTGAAACGTATATGAACATTTTCAAACGTTTACATACGTATGTGCGTAAGTTGAGATTTGTTTCCACAACTAGTGAAGAAAAAGTACGAGTACATAACATCGGCTAACCGATTGTGTCTAAAACAATATTGATATTTCTATAAATTTTAAATATTTCCAAATAAAGATATAAACATCTAGCCGAAAAAGAAGATTACCTACAATCCAGCTGTACACGACAGGTTGTTGTTTCCATTTCATGACATATTTCTTACTTTGATAACCGTGTCAGATCATATCTAGTAACCGAAATAAAATTAAGTTTGACAGCTCTAGCAACAACGACGACAACTACTGAATCACTTCGCACTACCGCTCATTTTCATATCTCGCACATGCTAATTGGTTGCGTATGATAGATTTACTACTACGTGTGTATGTTGCGTATTGTTTCCAAGGTGAGGAGGGACATTTATTGTTCTTGTCTTTGTGTTTGTTATCTACAGCAGGTTACTTAACGGTATTTTCTTTGGCATAATGTTTAGTTAGCAACTAACTCTTACTGCATATTTTCGTATTAAACAAAGTGGGCTTGTTTCCATGTGAGAAAGACTCATATTTTCAGAACGTGTTTCAGTCAATCCTCAGGAAATATTGATGTGATTACCTTACTTTGCACTGTGTTACAAGTGTTATATTTTTGTAAACAATGCGTAGGTCTCAATGTCAGTCAGGTAAATGAACTTTAAAAAAAACCTTTCCTTCAGGAAGTTAAAAATTAGCATTAGTTAAGTCGTAACGGAATCTTAATTAGTTTTATTTTAATAAAATACAACCACTGCGCTACTAAACAACCACCAATAAAATTATGTTCAAATATTTTATTTCTTTGATACGAGAAAAAGTGTAAAGCATAAAGGAGACGAGTTAGACCAAAAGTATCTTAAGACCAAATTTGTTTAAGGACTTTTTAAGACGATTGAGCTATGTCCGTCTGTCTGGATGGCAGGTGAGCAGGATAACTCGAGTAAACCTTAACTGTTCAGTGTTGCAAATTTACCAGTATTAATATTTTCCAAAATGAAGTAATGGGACTGTAAATGGGCAGAATACCCCACCCCTTCTGGTACCTCCCATACATAATTATCTATTTTTGAATAACAATTATTTCTTCAATATATTTGAAAAACTATTTTAGAAAAAATAATATTTCTTCCATAACTTTCAAACGGCCCAGTGGAGGATATTTTAATTTGGTAATTTTAATTAACTTCTAATAGTAGACAAATCCTTAAAAAAACACCTAAACAGGAGGATATTTTAATTTGGTATGTTTATCTTGTAAAAGTAGACAAATCCTCAAAAAACCAAAACTTTTGAGACGCCCCTTCAGAAAACCAACACCCTTCTGAGAGCTCCCACCGTTTTTTTTTTTGTATGGGCGCCAAGTATTTTTATACATTTTACACCTCTAGGAGATAAAATATAATAAACAAATGAGAAAGTTTCAGTCGGGTAATCCGACTTACATTTACCCTCACCCTCAGTAAAAACATAAAATTAGCTTAACAAAATACAAAATTTGGGCACGATCGCGTTAGGTGTACGATATTATTACTCGACTTCTCAAGTGTTATACTTCTCCTGTTATAGCTTAAAAAAATACAGATTTCGGGTACGATCGTGTCGGGAGTATTAATACAACTTCTCGCTTTCTAAATTGGGCGAAATGGTGCATTTGTATGGGAGGTACCAGACCGTGACTAGACTGCCAATTTTTTCTCTAAAACTTTACCCTACTATAGTTTTACTAAATACGGAATTTGGGCACGATCGCGTTGGGTGTATTGATATTAATACTTGATTTCTAATGTGGGCGGAATTATAAATTTGTATGGGAGATACCGGAAGGGGAGTGGCTAAACTTTAAATTTTTTCTTTAATATTCTGTTATAGCTTATGTTTATCATAATCACATGTGTGTTTTATTAATATGAATCGATTTATAAAGTTTGGAGCGTGGCTACACTTTAAATTTTTTCTAAGAATCTTTATCCTGTTATAGATAAACAAAATACTGAATTTGGGACGATCGCGTTGGGTGTATTAATATTATTACTTGATTTCTAATGTGGGCAGAATAGTGGGCCATGTAGCCCATTTTACCATAAGTACTTTTGGGGAAATATTAAGCTATGCAAAGTTTCAAAACAATTGGTTACGTCTTTGAAAGTTATCGTGCGTACCAGCCGGACAGACGGACGGACATGGCTCAAACGGCTTAAAAAGTCATGAATCGAATTTGGTTCAAAGAAACCTAGGGCCTAAAGTGACTCCTTCCATGTGTCACACTTTTTGGTCGTATCAAATAATATATACCCTGATACCCGTAGGGTGAGGTTATAAAAATGTATGGGGACCACATTAAGAATTAAAGATAGATGTTAGATGTGTCAGGAAAATTTTGGGGGACGGTCATACATTTGACTCCTCTTAGGGCAGTTAAAGCGGTGGGAACAAATTTTATAAAAATTAGATTATTGTATGGTAGCCCCTTTAGGAGGTGTATATGAAGGGTTAAGTATGATTGGGAAAAATGTTATGTGGGATAAATGACTGGGGGCGGTCACACATTCGGGGTGCTCGATTTAGACACATGGTTTCTTGGGCAAATTTTCTTAGAATTCATCGTAGATTACGATTTTGATAACCGCATGGTAGAGAAAAAAATTTACCCACTCTAACGCCAACTGACTTGACACTATACGTCGAAGTTGGTGTCAACAACATCTAGGGCTGCCCCATTCCGATAGCTTCTCAATTTTTGATTCAATTTATTTCCCAACCTCACAAAATTAGGGTTTGAGCCGTATCCAATATCAACAATATCGCACCACTAATGTACATATATTGTCTATGTGAATACGCATATATGATGTATTTATTTCTTTTAGGAATGTGATGAAGCGAATTCCCTTACCAAAGCCTTCTGCATTGTTATAGAAAATACATTTCAAAATAATACAGTTGCATTTCTTATGTATTTAGTACTTACCATGATCCACATCTATAGATTTGTCCTCTTTTGA
Organism: Muscina levida; assembly: GCA_964034835.1. NCBI lineage: Eukaryota > Metazoa > Arthropoda > Insecta > Diptera > Muscidae > Muscina > Muscina levida. The sequence goes on from OZ035884.1 coordinate 63,217,465, forward strand.
CCAAACGAATGCCGATTAACTCAACGCCTCTATACTCAAGACTTGTCATTTATCAGTTCGCTGGCCATAAAAACCACTTTAAATAGATATACTAGTACTTTATGCTGAAAATGTCACTCTTTCGGTGGTACTGACAACGCCCCCTATAATCGAAATTTTTAAATTTAATTTTAATCAAGTTCGAAAACAATTTCATTAAACTTTTGCCAACCGCCCCATATTCGGTTATAATGTAATTCTTCATGCGTATTACTTGTACCCAGACTATGGACAGACACTCCCCCCAATGTGTCGGGTAAATAGCTTCCATGTTCAGCAAATGGATGTTATCAACACAAATTAGTTGCTGCATTTGGTGTTATATAAATATACAGTATACATTTGTCTAGCATCTATGTGAGTGAATCATTTCAAAGTTAATCTGTTAGCAAACGTTGGGGTATACCGCACATATGTGGGTCAGTCATCTGTGACTCACTGTAATTAAATATAACATTTATTAAAGCAAAAAAAAAAACGAAACAAACAGCATAGGAAGTTTATAGACAATAGGCCGGAAAATGCAGTCACTGTACTGCAGCACATCCGATACCGTAACAATGCCGATCTAATCAGGCAACAAACTGTTTCAGAATAAAAATAAATACGAGCCAGTTTGAAGCTAAATTTAATAAACAAATGTCATCCATATTATAAGACATTTGCCTACCAAAGAGCTACCCCATTCTACTATTTCGGTCAGCAGGTGGCGTAATGTTGGAGCCTATGAATATGTTGGGTATCTACCATTAATAAGTAGTCTCCGACCAAAAGTTGTAGAGACCAAGTGCCGCTATTAAATATGCCCTACACCACGTGGGTATCACCTATAGAGATGCAAATTGGAGTCAGTAGTCACTGTGGTTGCTTTAGTTTAAAAAATCAGGGTCAAAGCCACCATTTCTTGGAGATTTCAATGACAACATTGATCGGAAGTAAGTTTTTGTCCCACCAGTCGGAAAATTCTATCGAGTTTCAACAAAAATTTATAAGAAGAAATTTTCCACATTAACGTTTTGGCTTTTTATTATGTTGGATTTCCTTATATCACAATGTAGTCAAATGAGGTCTTGTCTCAGTATTAAAGTTTTGCGTATATTTAACTAACTCAAATTATTGTTTATGAATTTACAAATATTTGACCGGCATTGCTTCGAAATACCGTTTGGGAAGCTCTGGTCTAAATAACCAAACCAAACTACCGGAAGAATTCAAACAACTTTTTTTTCAAAATCAAATTCCATAAAATAAACATAATTAAGACTCGAACATCATATCAATATTTATTGAGCTCTCATCTTATGCGAAGATCTTCCTTTCGATCTTCACATCTTCAATGTTATGGTTGCAGTTCAATGCTCCACCACACGTGACCATGATCCAAGTTTATCTTTAAATTGCTCTGGTACCAGTTCGTACAAACATGCATATGGTAATGCCTGACACATATTCCGTGGCGGCACAGCTATCCATCCGAAGGGAACGCATGACAAATCCAGTTATTAAAATATACCAAACGCTCGAGTTGATTGACATTTTGTCAATCATAACACTCGGAGCACTTGAATACGTATAAAATTATGTAAATTGGCTGAGTTTATGTCGCGGCCCAGTTATTGAAATGTTAACCAGAATGTATGATGCAAATTATTCCGTTCGTTTCAATAGATATCTTAGGGGCAATTGTAGACAGAATAATGTTTAGATAATATGTATTTGTACTCATAGGTCCTTGACTGTCACTCTGTTAAAAAAAAAAACATTTACTGATACTAGCTTCTTGGTGTACCACGGAAAATGGGTCAAACGAATCAAAGCATGAACAACAAGTAATTTGTGAATCAAATTTCATCATGTAGGAATACTTAACAAGATAACATTTTAAGGACATTCCGCCCCTCACCCATCCTGACCCCATCCAATAAAACTATCCAATGGTTTCTTTTGTAGTTTTTGAAACTAATATGCATATATTTTATGTATATTCAGTATAATTCTTATCTATAAACTAAGTACATTTCAAATGATTCACAAATATTCAATTCTTAACAAAAAAAAAAATAAAATTCCATCGTTTTAAATACAAAAATAAAATCAGTAAACTTATGCAGTCCAAAGAATGGGTCAATGGGTTCCTAAAGTTCAGTTACAATCCTTCTGAGGAGTATTTTGTAGTCGAGCCAAACGCAGTTGCTCCAATGCCTGTTCATGGGCCCGGAAATGCTCCTGTCTCGTCTTCTCGAGGTGGATGAGAACAGCAGCTGTATCAGCGGGTTGATAACCAGCATGGTCGGCTGTTGTGTGCTTGATGTAATCTTGTTTGATGTGCTGCTGTTTGGTGCCAATAGAGTCCTGCGAAGATTGTATTTTTCGGCCTTCAAAAGCCTGAGCGCTTGGAGGATAGCTCATGGCGATAATTGCATCTTGTTGTTGCTGCGCCTGGGGTTGTGGCAATGAGGCTTCTTGTACAATTGTCTGGCTTTCTGCTGCAGGACTCGCTAGGAAAGGATTGCTAACATACAGCTGTTGGAACTGTTGCTGAATGGGTTGACCATCATCGGAAAAACTCTTCAGATAGGGGCTTGTAACGAACAGAGGTTGTTGGATTTGTCTGCCTTCCGCTATAATAATCTGTTGGACTTGCTCTTGTTCAGCCTTAAGACGACGGGATTCGAGCAACTTCTCTAATTCCAATCGCTGTTCCTCTGCCAATTTCAAACGCATCAGTTCTGCTTCCATTTGGCGCTGCTCCTCGGCCAAACGTTCCGCCTCACGAATGCGATCCTGTTCCAATTGCTTTTGATCTTCTTGTAAACGTTCAGCCTCACGGATGCGTTCCAATTCCAAAAGTCTGGCTTCTTCCTTAAGACCTTCCTCCTCACGGAGCTTTGAGGATTCTTCGTCGTTGTGATGACTCTTCAACTCAATGCCGGAAGCCTTAATTTCGGAAAATTTTGCCTGCTCTTGCTCAGCGTGCGATCGGACTTCGTTGAAAATGCGCAAGTGTTCGCGGCGTGCTTGTATTACCTCGGGAGTTTCTGCGACGAGGGACTGTTCTGGCTGAGCGGATTGCAGTTCCACAGAACCCTGTTGCTGTTTGATCGACTGTACTTGTTGCTGGGCCTCGTTTACCAATCGTAAATGTTCTGCACGAGCTTTTGCCACTTCGGGAGTGTCAACAATGGTAGTCGGTAGAACGGCTTGCTGAACTAATGGAATGGGCGCTTGTATTGGTTGGGCATAGGCAGTGTCGGACTTTAACACTGGTACTTGAACAATATTCTTATGTTTCGATTCCTCCTGCTCGACACTCTGAGCCCTTATCTTGGCCTCATTGACGAGTCTAAGGTGCTCTTCACGTGCGCGCACCACCTCGGGAGTATCAGCCACCACCTCTTGTTGTAGCTGGCGTTGTACCTGTTGTTGGACATCTGGGAAGGAGGATCTTAATTGGAAAACTTGTGTCTGGTCAATGGGTGTGGCGACGTTAGCTTGGACTTGGGCTTGGGGCACAACCTCTGCAGTCTGAATATTTTGCACTCGGAGTGTAGCTTCGTTAACTAAACGCAAATGTTCAGCACGAGCCTTTTGAATCTCCTCGGGTTCCTGGGCGACTTGCTGAGGCTGTTGTACAGCTTCAGTGATAACTTGCTTTTCGGTTGCTGCCACAAATGCCTTGAGGTCGCCTTCTCCTTTTACAATGTTTTCCTGTTGATAGCTGGCCTTTTCCGCTCTCAACTTGGCTTCATTCCACAAACGCAAATGTTCCTGTCTCGCACGCTCCACTTCAGTAATGTCTTCGGCTTGACTTCCCAATCGGTTAATGGGCTGTTCGGGTGTTGGAGTTTGGGCAATTTGCGATTTTGTGGCAACGTCTTTGAGGTTATTTTCGTGTTGCGCTTCCAGCTGACGCAAATGGGCGACTTGTTCGTTATATATTCTCAAATGTTCATCCCGGGCCCGTTTCTGTTCCGGCGTCTCTTCAGCAGGCACTAGGGGCACATGAGTCTTTGTCTCTCCCAAAGGCTGTGAAAGGATCTCAGTTTTTATTTTGTAGATACGTGAGTGCTCGTCGAAAAGGCGCTTTACTTCTGGCAACGCGGCAATGGTAGAAAAATCGGCAGTCTGGTCGATTTTCTCCAGAGGCTGGAGTTTGGCCAATATATCAGCAGATGGTTCTTTGCCTTGGGACCTCAAGCCATCAATTTCGCTTTTTAGGGCCTTGTATTGTACTGCAATCCAAGCGCGAAAATGTCCCTCGACTGATTTTTGGTACGATGCTGGATCAGGGATGTAGGCTTTAACAGCGGGATTATAAGCTCCGGCCTCAGGGCTTGCACCGTAGGACGGCTCGGGATGACTATAGCTGACCAAATGTTCAACGCCATTGCTGTCGAAATAACGCAGGTATCCCTGTACCTGACTGCTTTGCACAGGGAATTCTCCACGGGCCGGGCTATAGGCCAACAATGCTGAACGGTAGGGGTAACCAATGGTCAGCGAGTGGACACTGCCCACTGCCAATATACTTAACACAATCAATCTCATGGTGTAAAATGGCTGGAATACTGTGACACGTAGGGGAACCTCTAAACAACTGCTTCGTCCAACCAACTATCCTTCTGACTCGTGACTGGTGGATGATGCCTCGTAAGAAGTTCAATAAAAACTGTGATGGTATCTGCAATTGTCCAGCCTATTTATAGTGGAAACTGTTATTAGAGAAACCTACGAAATGTGAACATCCGTTAAAGGCAAACCAGAAGCGAGAATCGTTCTCAGTGCAGCCAGTTTTAAAATGATCGTCCTTGATCCGTACTAGACCTGAACGGCCAGTAATTGAGTGAGTGCGTGCGTGTGCATGCTACGTTGGTTTATCAGTTCAACCAGCTTGACAGGATAACATCCATAAATTACCAGACATTTTGGGCATTTTAACTGTTTCTTTATGTTGTTTGCCATTACTGGCACCATTGGTTGCTGCAATTGGCTGCAACCAACTCGCATCTCACAGTCGTCGTACTTTTACCTTTTGGCAGAATTGATTAAACGGTTTTCGGTATTAAGGTGTCTTCCCGGACAGCAATACAGTGCATTGGTTGTTGCTTGCTGCTGTAGCTCAGTGACATTTTGGGGCAGCGTCTGCGTGTTGTGTTAAAAATAGCATCCTTTCTGGTTCGCCCTTAACGTGTACAGGTTTTGCTCAAGGTCATTTTTATATTTGCAGTTTGTTTGTGTTTTCCCCCCTCAATACAATTAACAAATTGTGATGTGGGACCCAAACTAAACTCAAAAAATCTTGTTGTGGTTGCTTCTTGTGTATCATCAACACACGAAGTATTCAAGTCTGACATTGAGATGAGAGCAACTGCTCCTTGGTTATGGACAAATACCGGCAGGTACAGTTACAATGCTTGCGATACCGCACAGTCAACAGTAGCTGCATTTTTATGGAATTTTTATTACCTGGCACATAACTTCTTGCCCTCTAAAGTGTCCAAGTAAGGAATGCGTGCAGGTGCGCATGGTTACATGTCAATGTACGATCAATTCTACTGTCGCCATCGAGACGAAGATTAATTCATCAGCGCAGAATTGTGGCGACTTAAATACTTAAAATTACAGCTTTTGTCATTTGTTGGGCGTTGCATACAAAGAGTTTTCGAGTGCGGAAATTATTTTCATCGATTTAAAGAGTGGTTTTTGAGATTTCCTTATATGGTGTTCGAAAAAGTTGGTTATAAATTGTCGGTAGATGGTTCTAAAATGTTCAAATATAAAAAAAATTATTTCAGTTCTGGTCCAATTTGTAACCGAACTTTTACGAAATCCTATACCTACCGTTGACCGTTAGTATGCGAGTATGAGATAGTTGATCATGTTTAAGTTTATGATATCACTACCAAGTGTGTAGACCCAAAGCTTAATAGACGTCATTAAGGACTTAACAGACTGCGCCTTATATAAGTTTCATCTTGGATTCAGTTTGTCGTATCCTGGGCTATAGAATCAGCTAACTTAGCTTATCCAATAGGCTAGTCTAATTAATATTAATATAAATAGGTGGTCGGTCCTACAGAATGACACGAATATTAATGTGGACATATAGTTGGTAAGATACTTAGACATCTATTCTCCTGGGTATACCCTGTAAGTGACCGAATAGGCGCATCCTAGAGGAAATGACTTTAATATTGTTCTGGAAGTTTTTAAAGCTAATATAGCAATTATAGACGCTCTTGACATGCATTTACAAGTCATCCTGGTAAGGAACCAAAGAGATCACGTGGTAATCGACGCATTAGAAGCGTTATACAATATTGAATCTGACCGGTGATCACCACCTAGTTGCAGCCAAAATACGTACGAACCAAACTCAATAAAGGCTAGACATTGCAAAGCTGCATACCACCGAGATAGCAAACTTATATTTCAAACAACGCACACAGTGACAGCAAATTTCGAATTTTGTGAATGATGTCGCAATGACCTCAATTGGAGCGCGTGCTGTTCGGGAACAATAAAAGAGGAAGACGGGGGAACCGACGGAAAAGCGTTGGCGGAGGAGACGAGAGAGTGAGAATATCGGTACAAAGTGAATGGTATGAAACAGTGATCATCACCTGTAAAGGAAGAGGTAGAAATCTAATAACAGAAAACGCAAGTGACGAAATCACGCCAATCATTGACGACGGGGTAAAACGCCCAACATTGACCTAAAACCAAGTATATATGGTAAATACACTACTTAAAAATCTATTGAAAATGAGGATTTCTATGGCCGGCCAATTAAGTTCAGTTTCAACTGACAGTTTTATGTTTACAGTTATAACGGGTGTCAAGGTGATGTAAGTCTACATTATGACTTACATCAGTTAAGCTTTTGACTGTTTCAACTTGGTGAACTCAGTGTGATCTTTATCGATTTCTTCTTAAGCCGACTAACATGCCTCCTCGCGAATAAACCTGGGCAACACGTTATCATAGCACCAGCTATGATACAACGGCTAATGTGAGCGACGAAATAAAAAATGGTGGTTGTGTCTTCCCTCACCACTATAAATGGCAATGAAACTGAAAAATAATGATAAAAATGAAACCCCCTCAATTGTAGGATATGCACCGGGAATGTAAGGACCCTTTATAGGCCAGGTGCCCCTGTTCAACTGGCGGAAGTCCTCGCTCCGCCAGAAAACCGCCAAAGTACAAGGTTTGGTTTGATAGGGAATGTCAGAATGCAACGATGGAAAAGGATGCTGCATATATGGCGACTTTGCTGACATTCGCAACGAGAGCTGTCGAGCAAAGACACAAGTCTACCAGAAAGTAAATCATAGAGCTCATGGGTTTGGTACTGGCCTTATGTCTTGAAAGGATGAGAGCGGAAATCTAGTTACAGACACACAAACCGTGTTTGGGATGCGGAGAGACCACTTTTTCAAAACGTCTAGTAGCGGAGGAGCCACACGACAACCGTAAAACCTCGATTGAAAATGATGGTTGCCCGACACCCTATCATATGAAAACAAGAAAAGCAATATCACGGCTTTAAAACAACAAAGCTGCAGGTGCTGCTGGACTGCCAGCCGAGCTTTTCAAGTATGATATGGCAGATAGAAAACATACCAAAAGATAGGAGTCTCGGTGTACTGTATCCAGTGTATAAAAAGGGGCAATCCCAGTGTCTACTCCAACTACCGTGGTATCTTTGTGTGCACCAACTAACACGGAATCAGCTGAATATGTTATGCGAAAGACTAAAGGCAATACAATCGAACACATTTGAAGCTTGACATGGTAAATCCACCGACGACCAGTTATTTACTTAAAACATCTCATATTTTCATCGACTATAAAGCAGCATTCGAAAGTCCCATAAGGAAAAAGCTACTGGATTCCATAGCTGACTTTGGTGTACCTACGATGACAACACTGGACTGGTACTATTGAAAGTGACATGCTGGTATGCCCATGAAATAGATATCATTGACATTGACCGAAGTCTGTGGGACGTTACTGCGGCTCAAGCATTGAGAAGCAGTCGACAGAAGTGGGTCGGTGAGAAAAGAGGAAAACCCTAAAATGATGAGAGCTATAACCTTGACTGCAACGTAAATAAAAATAATAGTGTCAGCCTATAAATTAAAAGATGAGTATTGATCGCAATATATTACTAATATGCGCGAACCAAACGATTGAATGACAAAATCCTCCCTCGACGAACCAACTTTGCCAGACTGATCTTACCTCTTGCTCTTCACTGCAGAGCTGTAAGATTCTGAGCTTCTCCGGTAATGACCCGAACATTTTGTGTTACTCCTTTTATAAGGAAAATTCCATCAAGTAGGTTAAGAAATGTTCAATAAATTTATTTCGTCAATCCTAAATATTTAATACTAGCTGACCCGGGCAAACGTCTGGTTCCGGTGCAAAAACACAAAAAACTAAATATTGCGCCATCTGTCGGACGAACTTCAAACTACACACTACTCACGGCCCATAGAGCATGCATATAAAATTCGGTCAAAATCGGTCCAATAGTTTTTGAGTTTAGCAATCACGAACATACACTTAATTTTTATATATGTTGAGATTTTACAAATAAGTATTACCTTAGAGGTTACTTGGATAACTTAAGATATAATAAAATATTCTCGATTTAATTTTTGTTGATTCTAAAATAAGATTTATCGCAAATATGTATTAACAATTAGATTGTGGTAGTCGAAAAAACGGGACTCGACGATTTTACCCCAATTCGGACATGAGGAATCGAACTACGTCATTCAGTTTTTGAGTTACAATAAATGGTTTTATACAAAATTTTATTTAAATTTTTTTTTATTTACTTTGTGTGGTTTTTTAAGGGGTTAAATAGGTGTTCGACAAGCTATATTTGGGCTTTTGGATAGATCAACTAAATTAAAATAACTTTGTCAAAGAGCTTATAAACCCCTACCCTTTGCATGAAACCGTCATTGTAACTCAAAAAACTAATGATGCAGTTCAATTCCTCGTGTCCAAATTGGGGTAAAACTGCCCTCTGCGGCCTTGTCTTCAAAAATGTTTGTCAAAAACTATCACAGCGTTATTTTTTACATTGCACAGTGGTTCCTTTTTGGTTTTTTTTGGAATTAATTCTGTAACTTTTGAACGGATAATGCTATCTTGATGAAATTTAAAATAGTTAAAGCTGAGGTGTTTTCGAGATGATTTGGAAATATTCGGCTTCCGAAGTGGTGTGGGGGCCACTGCGTGGCCCTCCAAAGTTGGTCACCTCGGGTGTTTCAAAATTTCAAATGCTTGAGGAATGTGCATTTATGAACCGATTTAAAAGATTTTTTGCATTTAGATAGTGCTTCGAAAAACCTTCAAAAAACATGCTTACACGCACATGTTATCTCATTTAGGTCAAGAGATATTTGAGAAAATAAAAAAAATTGTGTCATTTTTGGACGAGGTTGATTTAGTATTTTTAAGGGTGTGAGCTCAGTTTTTCCTTGATTTTAAAGATATTTATATCGTTAGTTAGCTTATAAAATTCTGAATGAAATTGCTGAAAAAATAATTCAAATATTTTGTTCCAATCAAAAGTTATAAGCATCGCAAGTAAAAGTTTCCAAAAAAAGGCATATTTTTACTGTTTTTTTGCAAAAAGGCGACTACATTCTTTCGTTTGTAAAAAAAATATTTCTTCCGGGAAGTGGCAATTTCTTTATTATTCCTCATAGAAATGTTGATGCAGATGCATTTAATGCTAAATTTGAATCAGTTCAGCAAAATGGTTCCCCGGCAAGGGAAGTCAAAAATACCCAATTTTTGAAAAAAAAAAATTTTTGTTTTTGAAAATTCTCAAATCGCAAAGCGCCAACGAGAAAGCTCATTATATATTTTTTTGACCACATATGTGAACTAGTTAACCGTAACGTATTTCAACATCCCTGCCATAAACAAAGACAGTGTGGCCATTTTAGTAAAAAATTCGGAATTTTGGAACATATTTTCCCCGTTTTGGGAATTTGGGTAGTTTGTTGTAAGATATGGCAACATATTGTTATTCGTTTTTTTAAGGACAATTTTATGTACATTATTCCAAAATTTCGTTAAGATATTTCAGTCCGTTTGGATTTTACGCTATTTTTCATATAAGATATTATTTCTCCAAAAAATACGTTTTGACCAAATTTTATATTTGACTCAGAATTATGTCCAAAATAAAATGTGCTTTTAATTAATTTTTGTAAATTATTAAACTTTATGTAATTCCCTTTCCATTGATATGCAATACTTGTATGTCAAGAGTTTATTTATTCTTTATAATTATAATCAAACTTCACTACCTCCGTAATAAAAGTATATATCGTGAAACACACATATATATGGGGGCTATATCTAAATCTGAACCGATATGCTTAGTTTTGTTACCACATCATAATAGTGTAAAAAACTAAGATGTGCAAAATTTTGTTAACACCAGAACAAAAATGTGGTTTTTGGCTACAATAATGTATAAAAGGTTATGCTAATTTGTATGGGAGGTACCAGAAGGGGCGGGGCAAGCGGATCCATTATTTCAGTATATACTACACGCTGTCAAATAATAATACCATCTAAATTTTAGCTCCGTAGAGCCCTCCATCAGGAAGTTAGTGACAATATAGTGGTTTTAATGAAATAGGTAATTTTGTATTGGAGGTACTTGAGGGGGCGTGGCTATTTCGCCCATTTTCCAACCAACATTACGGCTAGTGAATTTTATGCCACTGGTAAATTTCTATTCAAATTGATTAAGAACTACTCCAATTATCGTCTTAACCATTTTCCCAGCCGGCCAGACGGACATAGCTTTATTGGGTTAAGAAGCCCCGAAACTTATTTTTTCTGAAGGAATCTAGGGTCTCAGTTATATGCACTGATGGGCTTAACTTCTTCCCGTATAAAATTATATATTTCCTATTCGATGTTACTGAGATTATACAAATTTTGTTCAAAATTTGTTAAAAATGGTAATAATAACAATAAAAAGCAGCAAAAACATATGAATATTGCATTAAAAATCAAATATATAACTTTAAAAATAATTTTGCTGGATATGTTTATGCAATAAGAGACATTTTTCGTAATTTGTCTCTCATTCCTGTGTATAGGGATTTATAAATCATAAATAACTTAATTAAAGAGTCTATGGGCTTGTAAGATTTATTTAAAAGTAACGACTCCATAATAATTTTTTAGTCTCATGTGTACTAAAAATTTCTCTTATTGCATAAATATTTTAAGCAAAATTATTTTTTAAGTTATAAATTTGATTTTTAATGCAATAAACATATGTTTTTGCTGCTTTTTATTGTTATTATTACCATTTTTAACAAATTTTGAACAAAATTTGTATAATCTCAGTAACATCGAATAGGAAATATATAATTTTATACGGGAAGAAGTTAAGCCCATCAGTGCATATAACTGAGACCCTAGATTCCTTCAGAAAAAATAAGTTTCGGGGCTTCTTAACCCAATAAAGCTATGTCCGTCTGGCCGGCTGGGAAAATGGTTAAGACGATAATTGGAGTAGTTCTTAATCAATTTGAATAGAAATTTACCAGTGGCATAAAATTCACTAGCCGTAATGTTGGTTGGAAAATGGGCGAAATAGCCACGCCCCCTCAAGTACCTCCAATACAAAATTACCTATTTCATTAAAACCACTATATTGTCACTAACTTCCTGATGGAGGGCTCTACGGAGCTAAAATTTAGATGGTATTATTATTTGACAGCGTGTAGTATATACTGAAATAATGGATCCGCTTGCCCCGCCCCTTCTGGTACCTCCCATACAAATTAGCATAACCTTTTATACATTATTGTAGCCAAAAACCACATTTTTGTTCTGGTGTTAACAAAATTTTGCACTTCTTAGTTTTTTACACTATTATGATGTGGTAACAAAACTAAGCATATCGGTTCAGATTTAGATATAGCCCCCATATATATGTGTGTTTCACGATATATACTTTTATTACGGAGGTAGTGAAGTTTGATTATAATTATAAAGAATAAATAAACTCTTGACATACAAGTATTGCATATCAATGGAAAGGGAATTACATAAAGTTTAATAATTTACAAAAATTAATTAAAAGCACATTTTATTTTGGACATAATTCTGAGTCAAATATAAAATTTGGTCAAAACGTATTTTTTGGAGAAATAATATCTTATATGAAAAATAGCGTAAAATCCAAACGGACTGAAATATCTTAACGAAATTTTGGAATAATGTACATAAAATTGTCCTTAAAAAAACGAATAACAATATGTTGCCATATCTTACAACAAACTACCCAAATTCCCAAAACGGGGAAAATATGTTCCAAAATTCCGAATTTTTTACTAAAATGGCCACACTGTCTTTGTTTATGGCAGGGATGTTGAAATACGTTACGGTTAACTAGTTCACATATGTGGTCAAAAAAATATATAATGAGCTTTCTCGTTGGCGCTTTGCGATTTGAGAATTTTCAAAAACAAAAATTTTTTTTTTTCAAAAATTGGGTATTTTTGACTTCCCTTGCCGGGGAACCATTTTGCTGAACTGATTCAAATTTAGCATTAAATGCATCTGCATCAACATTTCTATGAGGAATAATAAAGAAATTGCCACTTCCCGGAAGAAATATTTTTTTTACAAACGAAAGAATGTAGTCGCCTTTTTGCAAAAAAACAGTAAAAATATGCCTTTTTTTGGAAACTTTTACTTGCGATGCTTATAACTTTTGATTGGAACAAAATATTTGAATTATTTTTTCAGCAATTTCATTCAGAATTTTATAAGCTAACTAACGATATAAATATCTTTAAAATCAAGGAAAAACTGAGCTCACACCCTTAAAAATACTAAATCAACCTCGTCCAAAAATGACACAATTTTTTTTATTTTCTCAAATATCTCTTGACCTAAATGAGATAACATGTGCGTGTAAGCATGTTATTTGAAGGTTTTTCGAAGCACTATCTAAATGCAAAAAATCTTTTAAATCGGTTCATAAATGCACATTCCTCAAGCATTTGAAATTTTGAAACACCCGAGGTGACCAACTTTGGAGGGCCACGCAGTGGCCCCCACACCACCTCGGGAGCCGAATATTTCCAAATCATCTCGAAAATACCTCAGCTTTAACTATTTTAAATTTCATCAAGATAGCATTATCCATTCAAAAGTTACAGAATTAATTCCAAAAAAAACCAAAAAGGAACCACTGTGCATTGGTGCACTGTACTATGTTCGTTACGTTTAAATATTTCACGTATTAAAATATGAAGCAGAAAGCAGTTGACTTCACTCATCACTTTTGGGGGAATCAAATGTTTCAAATAATTGTCATTCATACCAATCTAAGATGTGAGGGAGAGACTTAAATCAAAATTTTTAAACAAATATTTATATGTTATTTTCCAGTTTTGATCTAAAAGAAATAAGGCCATGCTGAGGCAAACAAAGAACAACGTTTCAAAGATGTTTACAAAAAGCCACCACTACACAATACCAACAACAATCGACGATATTGGATTTTCTTTATGGCCAGTGTGACTGGGTAGGTAGTTTTAACATATAAAGTTCTGTGAAGAATGTGGTAAATCCCAAGTACAATTAATTAACTTGGTCACAACAACAGCAACAGAGGGTCAACAATGAAAACAAGTTTTTTTTCGAACACAAAAGGTGGCTTTAATTGACGCAAACGGAAAACAGTCAACAGCCAAGCCAAGTTTTCGTTGTTGTTGTTGTATCGGCATTGTGGTCACAGACGATTGTCATTAGCCAAAGTAAGAGAGAAGCACCAAAACGCAACTAAAGGTCCGCATTTTTTGGGTATTTTTATATCAAACTATTGTCCAATATCAGCATGATGGGACATTTTTTGTTTTATGCCGCTGCTGCTGTTTGTATTTGATTTTGGCAAATCGATGATAATTTTTTTTTGTAGATCACTAAAACTGCCATCAATGACTTTGTGAAGTTTGATTCCATTTTAGTGGAAAAAACGCAGAAGCTGCTTAAAATTGTACACAAATCGAGACCATCGTCAATGTGGTCAATTTGTGAATTAAGTTGTGACGTCGCATCGCTGTGCAAATTGATTATTCATCGAAAGTGAATTACGAAACAGAGAGGGAGAGAGAGACAGAAGCAATCGGGAGGGTTTATTAACCTCTGATTTATAATTAGGCAATTGTAAACTAAAATTGGCCTCCACATAATTTTATTATATGTAAAAGATTACAATGCGTGTCTACTGTAATTAGGGTAATATTACATATATATGGAATGGATAAAAACTCGGCGCTTAGTTGGTTTAGGATCAGCCTCTTGCCTACATTTTAAATTCTTGAACCTGAGTTATTTTTTCAGCGGAATTGCAACTTTTCGTGTCTTAAGATGGTGTGTCAACTACTGCCACAGCAAAGGCAGATGGGTCTTGGACCCAGTCCAATGCCGAAACACTGGAGCTTCTAACAGATACACACTTTCTGAGCTACTTGGATGCGGACAATTTGACTGGTATGAGTACAAGCCAACATATATCGATTAATTTTAAGAATATCGATTAACCAAAGAACGATGGGTTTTTATACCCAAGGCGGTTAAGCCCGTTTATGTCTTCCCAAAGGACTACATACCAATTAGCTTCTCATCTTATTTGTTTAGTTATGGAAAGATTGAATGATATATTTAGTACTTTTGAGAGGTTTTTGGGCTTCTCCGAAGACAATTTGAGTTTACATGATTTCACTTCAGCTGCCTTTTAGGCTATTCAACAATGTGACGCCATGGTCAATAAGGAGCTCTCTGGAGTTCCTTGCTGGGAAGCCGAGTTGTCAATTCAGGTCTTAGTGTAATGAATAATTTAATGAATATGGTACAAAAATTGTGGCATATGCGGACGACGTGGTCATTGTGTTGAGTGGAAAATTTCAACCCATCCTTTTGCAACTGTTACGGTGGGGCATGACTTGTAGTTAAGAGGTGACCTCAAGATACAGAATTGGTTCTATTCATTCGTAGATACAAAGCTTAGGACTTCAGACCACCGAAACTGAATGGTTAGGTTAGGTTAATTCAGCAGCCACGTTGAACACAGCTCACTTGGGTCCTAGTACGAGTGCCGTTGTGATACCATTCTACGATTTTCGGATCAAATGTTCCTATTCTGTTCGGTCAACGTCGCTGTCAAGCCATTTCGTTGCTCTGATAAAGGCATGGATGTTCCGCAAATCCCTTACTGATAGACAGGTATTATCTAGAAGTGTCCGACCAAGCTTTTTGTATCTCAGGTCACCAAAAGCAGGGCGGTGACATAGAGATGCTCCGTGGTCTCCTCTTCTTCCTCATCATTACAGCTTCCACAAAAATCGTTGTAGGGTAGTTTCAGCCTCTTAGCGTGTTTACCAACCGGTCAGTGACCAGTTATTACAGCTATGATGTTCCTCAAGTGGACTCTGTACAAGTTCAGCACAAATCGTGTCCTCTGTATATCCATTGTAGGCCAAATTTGTTTGGTCGCCGTGCTAGTGGGTTCTCTGGCCCATCTCTCTTCACCAAGGAGTTCACGGTTGTGGCGGTCCTTGCCAACGTATCGGTCCTTTGGTTACCATATATGTCCCCATGTCCTGGAACCCATGTAAGGGTAACCGTCGAGTGTCTCGCTATCTCCTCAAGAGACGACCGGCATTCTCGAACATTTCTCGAAGTGGTGTACACGTTCTCTAGGGATCTGATAGCCGCTTTACTATCAGTAAGAATATGAATATTGCTATTAATACGGCTATTCTAATGGCCGCTATTTCGGCCTGAACTCTGCTACAGTGGTCTGGTAGCCTGATTGATAGTTCCAAATTCAACTCTTCCAAAAAGATTCCACAGCCCGCTCTTTCCTTTGATTTTGAACCGTCCGTGATAGTTAGGAGACAACCTCCCTAAAGTTTAGGGCATTATCATGAATGGTGTGGAACTGAAATTCTCATCGGAGTCCAAGTACCTAGGCGTTGTTCTCGATCACAAGCTGAACTGATAAACAAAATTAAAGGACAGTCTAATAAGGGTCTATGTCCTTTATTCGTGCCGGAACTCTGTAGGTCCACGCACGGCCATACGAATATTCACCAGCTTTTAGGTAATAACAAATCTTTTCATCAGACTCCTATTTCTGATTTTTTGATAAAGTGTGGATTTCCGTATAAACAATGCAATTCCGTCAGTATTGGAATGAAATGACGACGGAATTCCCAATGGTAACTCTATTATCATTTTTAAGGACGTATCGAAGATGGAACATGTCTCAGGAGCTGGTGTATATAGCGAGCCTTTATTTTAGACTACATAATTTTTTTTGTGATAAGTCTTAAACCGAACACCCGGGTTATCCGTTTCAACACTTTTATCTATCATACATTACAAATTAAAAGTACAATTTAATATGTTAATATTAGCATTAGTAGTAAAGTTTCTGCTATACGCTACGTTGACGCGTCGCATACACATTTCCATAAATCCATCTTTGGCTGTGGGGAATTCACACAATCAATTTTAGGGTATAATTCAAAAAATGTTAAAATTTCATTCACAAAACCGCCACACGTGAATTCGACAACGTTTTAAAGAGAAATCCAAACACTGGGAATTTTTAAAGTTCAAGAGAGAATGTACTCTGATTTTTTTAAATTGTCCGTAACCATGTCTGTATTTGCTTAATTGGCTACCGGTTTCTCTGTGTTTAGATCGTGTTTAATCAAATTTGTGGTGAATCATCGGAATTTCGTGCGTGACTTTGAATAATTTTTAATGTTGATGCAAATGAGATATAATAAACGATTTTCGAGTGGATGTTTGCATGTAAATGAGTTTGAAAGAAAACGTTCCGGCCACATGACTTGGTATTTACTTCTCTTTAGTACTCTGCCTGTGCATATTTCATACATATGAAGTTGGGCTGAAGTGTGAAGTTTTTCAAAATATTAAAATGTGCTATGTGGTCAACTACGCGTAGACACCGATTTGGGCCAAAGCAAAGAGAAGAAATAGTTAATTGATTTGATTTAACATGTTATATTTGTTCATTTACTACACTGGACTTTGAACTTGAACCAAAATTGACAGAATTGAACTTGGCAACAGTATACGAGTATTTTTACGCGTACGCGCTTCGCACGAAATTCATTCATGATTGAAACGCAGCTATATATGGGCAACAATGCGACTGACTGAGGTATGAATTTGGCACGTATAAGTGATGAGTTATGAGACAAAACAAATTAAGCATGCACACGAGGGTCGTATAATAACTATGGTCGATTGGGTATATGTTATATTGTCTTAAAATATGTATTCCTATACATGTAGGTATATACATTAAGATGGCCTCGAAAAAAAGGTCCCGATGTTCCCGACATAAATGAGTTTGTTTTAAAAATATTCGCAAAATATTTCGCTGATATCATTGGCCGTTAGTGAGCTGGACAGTCCTAAAATAACCTCTAAAAATCCTTATCTTTAACCCTTAAGATGGTTCCCATATAATTTTTTATTTTAAATATTTTTTTGCAACTATATATGATATGTCGGTCAATATATGTTAACATGTCAATATATGTTAATATATATCGAGAGACAGTAATTTGTAACCGTAAAAAAGCACAACTATCGAGTGATAAGGGGTTAAATATGAAAAAAAAACTAAAATCGTTAAAAACCCAAATTTTAAGACTTTCGCCAAAAAATTCATAACTCTTAAAATTGATTTTGGATTGTTATAGTTGGAGTGTTGTTTTCTTTGAAAAAGAAAAAAATGCAAAATTAGGATTTTTTACAGAAAAATTTCAGTTTTTCGAGTTATCTAATTCGCTAGCATCGAAACGTTATTACTTATTTAGAAACTTTCAAGGACTTGTGGAGATTTTTGTTGTCTTTAACTTATGTGGTTACATATGAAGATCGGGTAAGAGATAACCAATATATTACCGAAATATAAAGTGCACCTCCAAAAATTTACAAATTTTTATAAGAACCAGTAAGAAAGTTTCAGTCGGGCGACCCGACTTACATATACCATCACCCTCAGTAAAATAAAAAAAATTGCTATTATTACTCGATTTCTAAAGTGGGTGGAGTGGTAAATTTGTATGGGAGGTACTAGAAGGGGCGTGTCTAGACTTCTAGGTTTATCCTCCAAAACTTTATCCTGTTATAGCTTTACTAAATACAGAGTTTGGACACGATAGCGTTGGATGTATTGATATTATTACTCCATCTCTGAAGTGGGCGGAAAGGTACATTTGTATGGGAGGTCCCATAAGGGGCGCCGCTAGACTTCCAATTTTTTCTCCAAAACTTTATCCTGGTATAACTTAATAAAATACAGAATTGGGGCACGATCGTGTCGAGAATATTGATATTATTACTCCAACTCTAAAGTGGGCGGCGTGGTACATTTGTATGGGAGGTACCAGAAGGGGCGTGTCTAGACATCTAGATCTTTTCTCCAAAACTTTATCCTGTTATAGCTTTACTAAATACACAATTTGGGCACGATCGTGTCAAGTGTATTGATATTATTATTCCATCTCTAAAGTGGGCGGAAAGGTACATTTGTATGGGAGGTACCAGAATGAGCGTGTCTAGACCTTCCAGATTTTTTCTCCAAAACTTTATCCTGCTCGAACTTTACTAAATACAGAATTTGGTCACGATCGCGGTAGTTCTAATAATAATATTAATCGATTTCTAAAGTGGGCGGTACCAGATGTGTGTGCGAGGTACCAGATGGGGCGTTGGTAGACTTCAGTTTTTTTCTCAAAAACTGTATCCCGCTATAGATTTACTAGATTAAGAATTAGGGTACGAGCGGGATGGATTTATTGATATTATTACTCCATATCTAAAGTGGGCGGAAAGGTGAATTTGTATGGGAGGTACCAAAAGGGGCGTGGCTAGACTTCCAATTTTTTTCCAAAACTTAATCCTGTAATAGCTTTACTAAGTACAGAATTTGGGTACGATCCCGTTGGGTGTATTGATATTATAACTCGATTTCTAAAGTGGGCGAAATGATATATTTGTATGGGAGGTACCAGAAGGGGCGGAGCCATGTAGACCATTTGCAATACCGTAAGTAGTTTTGGGGAAATATTAACTCGTGCAAAATTTCAAGACATTTGGTTGCGTCTTTCGAAATTTCGTGCGAACCAGCCGGACTGCCACCAAACAGACGGACATGGCTCAAATGACTTAAAAAGTCATGAATCGAATTTGGTTCTAAGAAACCAAGGGTCTGAAGTGACTCCTTCTTTGTGTTACACTTTTGGGTCGTATCAAATGATATATACCCTCATCCCTAAGGGTGATGGTATAAAAACGGCACCTAAGAAAATTTTTAAAAAAATATTTTCGAGTTTATCCATGGAAAAAGTATTTTGAAGTCTTGTTTGCACAAAAAAGTCGAAAATTTGTGGGCTGGTGTAATCAAATGATTTTTTGTAACACTATGTTAAAAAATTTCTAAATTTTTTTAATATACTAGTGGGCCCGGCGATGCTTTGCTATTGCATATTAACTTGTAATATATTTAAAACTAGCTGACCCGACAAACGTTGTTCTGCCATACAACTTCTGACTCGGTGAACTTAGTTTCGCTCCAAGTTAACGCCTTCTTAAGCTCCAGAGTAATATTAAAACACATATAGTTCCAATCAGTGAAGAGCGGTCTGATAAACAATGTTTTTCGATTTGTTTTCCGGCGCTAAAACAAACAATGAAGACAGTTTGCCATCACGCGAAAAACTGAGAAATTCGAGGTTGATCCCACAAAGTTCCAATGATTGGCCTTGCGATTTATTGATTGTCATCGCAAAAGGCAATTGAATTCGCTAGAATTGGAAGGGAAAATCGGTTGGAATAATATAAATTCGAGGAAAAAGAACTTCCTCTCCTTTGAAAAAATTTGATGGGAACGTCATCAATACAGTTAAAACATCAACAGGAATTTGGCCATTACAAAGCGCCATAGATATTTTGAAAATGCAGTAGGCAACGTGACTCCCATTTCAACTCCTTGTCATTCCGCCACAAAGACATTGATTTCATCAGCAGCAGTAGAAGCGTTTGGCTCGAAGCGTTTGACGAAGCGTAGCCCCATCAAATCGTTTCGAGTCACCTCATAAATCCTTCAACTTTCGGTCAACTGCCTCCAAAGCTCGTTGATGCGCTATCGTGCATTCATCCCAAATGATGATTTTGCATTCTCGCAACAATTTCGCTGTCGCCGAACTTCTGGATATTGTGCCCAATGAGAAGAATCATCGGCAACTTCAAAGCGGAGTGTGCAGTTCGACCGCCTTTCAACAAAGTGGCAGCAGATGGTGCAACAGCTAACGCAATTTGCGATCGATACGCATAAAAATTATTTAAGCTAACCATTTTATTTGTTTCTTTCCCTGATGACATGTAAACAAACCTGTCGTTGTATTGACCATCTTTAAATTGTGGTGATATTCACCTCCTCCACGGTATTGAAGTGCATCATATGACCGATGAGTTTCCCGACGCTTGAGAACAATATCGTGTGATTCCACATTCTCACTCTGCAATAGATGTGAAGCCTTCGGTATTCATATGAACAACTTTAAATGCAGTTATCTCCTAACAAAAATGTTCGATCGCAAAAAGGTTACAGTTGGGATCTCATCTTAAAATAGATTGGGATCTTACCTCGAAATGAGTAGCACGCCGTCGATTTTCATATGGAATGGTAAAAAGGTGGTTAACATGCATGTGATCAAATCGATACTTTAATTCTAAACCAAGGTATGTGTAAAATGAAAATTTTACAGAAAACGCCTTTAAAGTTTGTGAGTACATTAAATAGATTGCACTTATATGTCAAGTTAAAATATCCTAAATCTACTAAATCATGTATTCGAAAACCGAATTCTTAGAAAAAGGTATTTTTCGAATAAACCGGAAACCGGTTTTCTGAAAAATGCAAGTACTTGAACACTATAATTGTATCCAATGCAGAAAATATTGCAATTGTTCGATCATTTCGTGTTTTATCGAAGTAAAAATTGCACAACGTTAATCTAGTTCTATTGCCGAATCACCAAGGAAATAGATCTGAAGGAAATTATGATCTTCGTTTGGTGGTGGTAACAAAGCGCCAGCTCGATGATGTATTTGCTCTTGAATCTGAATGTGTGGAAGCTTTTTCGAGCAAAATGGGAGGAATTGTTTTAGTAATAACACTGACACAAAATCCAAATTCTTCGAGTTTTTCCGAGTTTTCCACCAAGAATTTGTCTATTTTTCCATTCGGAAAGTCTTGTCGGAATATTTATCTAAAATTTTTCCCAGCTACATCGTCCAAAATATGAAATCATAGGAAAAAAAATATTAAAATTTTTCGATTTTTTCCAACAAATTTTTCTATTTTTCCATTCGAAAAGTCATTCGCAATTATTGCACACAAAATTTCATACAAAAAGGAATTTTCGGTTATTCCAATTTACCGGCTTATCCGGAAGATTTCCCAAAATTTTCTCTTGCATAAACCTTCCCCTGGCTATTGCGAATAACTGAAAAAAAATTCAGCAAAATGGGTCCAGCCGTTCTAAATTGATGAATTACTATACATTATTTACACCATTTTTATATATGTATAAATTTTATTTATCTCGTTAAATTTTCTAACCAACATCAAAATCATCAAATCATTGGAAAACTACAAAATTTCGTCAATAAAAAAATCTATTTTTTTGCTCTCTTCCGGAATTTTCCGAGCTTTTCGCTAATAATTTTCTATTTTTGCATTCGAAAAGCCATTTCGTAACAATTGCTCTCAAATTTCCCGGCTTTTCCTAAGTATTTTCCCAAAATTTTCTGGCATAAAAAATTCCTGTCAATTACGAACAATTAAAAAAAAAATAGAGCAATCTGCTCTACGTTCTTTCTTGGTAGATTACTATACATTTTTCACACTATTTTTATACACAACGAATTTTGCACCTTTACGTCGTCTGAAATCACCAAATCAAGTGATACAATGGAAGATTTCGTCGAAGGCATTCAAATCTTTCAATTTTTTTTTTTGGAATTTTCCGAGATTTCCACCATCAATTTTTCTATTTTTCAATTCGAAAAGTCATAATTGTTCGAAATTGTTCACATTTACATCGCCCAAAATTACCAAAACATGCGATAAGATGCAAAATTTAGCAAAAAAAAGAAATTTTTTGATTTTTTCGGAATTTTCCGAGTTTTCCACCGAAAATTTATCTATTTTTCCATTCGGAAAGTCATTTCGGAATAATTATCTGAAATTTTTCGCAAGTTACATCGTTCAAAACTATCAAATCGTACGACAAAAAGCTAAATTTCGTCGAAAAATAGTATTAAAATTTTTGAATTTTTCCGGAATTTTCCAACAAATTTTTGTTATTTTTTCATTCGAAAAATCATTCGTAACAATTCCACACAAAATTCCATACAAAAAAACAATTTTCGGTTTTTCCAATTTTCCGGCTTTTCCGGAGGATTTTCCCAAAATTTTGTCCTACATAAACCTTCTCCTTCAAATTTCGTTTGAAGATTCATGCCTTTAGGCATCAAACCATCTTTTGTCATGTCTTCTTCTCCCACGGGTCAAGAATATTCCCGAATACTATCTTTGTATTGAACTCGTATTACCATTTTTTGAGATAATTCCGTCACCAAACGTTTGGCTTAACAAAGTGATGGTCTCACGCGTTGTATGGCTTGTTACGCCGTCGTGTTGGAACCATTTCTTCTCCCAATGATTTGCAATGACATGAGAAATAACAAAATCAATTGATGATCCACTGGTTCTTCCACCAGTTGGATCTTATATAGATGTAGGTCAAGATCTTTCCTCAGCATTTGCAGAGACCTAGTTGCTGAGAACGGCGTCGGTTCGATAAATTCGCACTTACATCTACAGCGTCGATGGTATATTTGATATAGCAAATTTTCAGGCTGATCGGATGGTAACAACCCGTGCCCCAATGAGGTCAAAGGTCAACATTTTTAAAAAACCACCAAAAAACTCTTTTTATTGCATTTTATTAGTTTTTTCAAATAAAATTACTCTAAATATAATGTTTTTTCCTTAATTTTCATTAAAAGGGTTTATAAGCTTTATTTTAAATCAGTGAAGATTTTGTATAGACTGGGAGTCCTTTCGTTAGCCCTCTACAATGTGCAGCAAGTACTGTTTATTGTCTTCGTTGTGTGTTAAGCATTTGTAAGAGTCAATTACACAAGGGAACAAAATTGAACTTTTTGAGTGTTGTTTGGAATTCGATAGCTGTTTTTTACTAATTTGGGGTCGCTGATTTCAAATCTAATCTCCATTTTTCTCCATCAGCTCGAATTTTTAAGTTACAGGTACTAATCGTATTTTCGACTTTTTTCCAAAAAATTATAGTTCAAAAAATCATAATTTTTTTTTCATAAGCCGGATTTTAAAATTTTATTTTTTTATTAAAGATATCGTTGTTGCCTTTGAAAAAAATCTAATTTTTTAATATAACAAAAAAAAATGACTGAGTAACGGCTGTTTTATTCAAAAAAAAAAAAAAAAAATTACACAAAAAATTACACATTTTAATTTTCTTCACGCTGAAAGTTAATCGGTTGGGGGCAAATTGTTATTTTTATTAGCTTTATTGAATATCATATTAAGATAGCTTTCTAAAACATGTATGTACATAAAAATCGATTGAAAATTGAATGAGTTATGCTAAATTCGGTGATAACAGATTTTTCGCAATTTTTTGTTTTTACCCAAAAAAAATTACAATTTTGTATTTTTAAAAATCATGACAAATTTGCAAATTTATTTAAAGTTTAATTTTTAGTTTTGCCTCTTATTACAATATTAATTAACAGACCAAATTTAATTAATCGGCAGGTTTCAATTTGGAAGTTAAGGAAGAAATATTAATTTTCCAAAAATAGGTAATTTTGAATGGGAGGTACCAGAAGGGGTGATCCGATATAGTGCAAATTCATTCCTGATTTATATTTTCATAACCGTAAAACTTCCGCATAGTTTGACTGAATTCAGTGTACTTACAAAAAAGATATGTATGTAAGACTATTGGGGTGAGTTCGGTCATTTGTATGGGAGGTACCAGAAGGGGTATGGCAACGCTTTCGGTTTTTCTAGGGTTTGTCTACTTTTGCAAGATAAATAAACTGACCAAATTTCAATATCCTCCGGTAGTCTGTTTGGCAGCTATCGAAGATATATTAATGATCCAAAAATAGGTAATTTTGTATGGGAGGTACCAGAAGGGGTGGGGCTATTCCGCCCATTTACAATCCCATAAGTTCGTTTCGAAAAATATTAATACTGATAAATTTTCATAACGATCCGTTAAGGTTTGCTCGAGTTACACTTTCACAAACATATTAATAAATGTTATTTTTGTATGGAAATCGTGATTTTTGTAAATTTAGTTATCTCAGTAAATTGTTGACAAAATCAAAAGTTGTGCAGATATTTTAATGAAATAAAGCTCATTTGATTCACACTATATTAAACTAAATGTTTTAAGACAAACACTGTGATTTTTGTTGCAATAATTTTTTTTATGAATTTTTAAAAAACAAAAATTTTTTTTTTTTTGTAAATTTTTTGTTTTATTTTTTAAATCTACAACGATATCTCTGAAACTACTAAGCCAAATTAAAAACAATGTAGGCACGGATTAAAGATAATTTTGTTGACGAGTTTAAGTTTTTTTTTTTAATTGAATATGGTGAACCGTTTTCAAGTTATTTAAATATTTGTAGTGGAAGTGCCTTAGTTATGGACATAACGGTATATCGCGAAAAGTCGAGCTGATACAAAAAAACCAAGTGCAGATTTGGATTCAGCGTCCCAAATTACCTTTAGAACAATATTCAGTTCTTAAACAACAAATACCTTGTTCCCTTGTGTTATTAGTCTGACTATTTTTTCAACGGCATTCACAACAGTAATGCTTTTGACGATCAGCTTCCCTTTAAAAAATGCATGGCGTAAGAAATTTGATGGATTAAAGCGTAAGAAATCCACAGAGTTCTCCAAACGAGTAAAAAAATATTTTGTGTTTGTAGTCAGAAAAGAGCTCAAATACTTGGATGTGAATAATTTGAAATTATTAACATCATCACCGATATAATGGTCTTTATCAGACTTAGACCATCTTTTCTTTTATTTCTGAGGGTACATGTGGGTCAAAAAAGGCAAGTGCAACTGTTTTCTCGATAAATACCACGTTCTGAATTTTTATCAATAGCACTGTATATATTTTAAGTTTCAAAACAGCCAATAATCCTCTTTATTAGTTGCATATTACTATTTGGACTATAGAGACTTACTAAAAAAATGCACATACTACGAGTTCCATTCAACTGAAACGCAGAAATTTTTAAGTGTGTTTGAAGAATATACATT
This sequence comes from Muscina levida, assembly GCA_964034835.1. NCBI lineage: Eukaryota > Metazoa > Arthropoda > Insecta > Diptera > Muscidae > Muscina > Muscina levida. Next base: position 63,243,017 of record OZ035884.1, read on the forward strand.
TTTAAACAATAGATGTCCCTGTACATGAAACTTGCATGTGACGTCACTCCAGGTGCACGAAATGTGAAACTGGGAATGCTACCACCAAGAAATATAAATGCAAGCTGTAGAAGTTCTCTATAATCATGCCGAATATGTACTTTATATTTAAGACAAAAGGGCCGTTTTTTGCAGCAGTTGTATTAAAACATGAATAATTCAGAATGAATTCAGAATATCAATTTGTAGCAAATAGGCGTAGACTGACTGGGGATAGCTATAAATTTTTCATAGTTCTATCACCTCAGCCCAGTAGCCAAATGAACAACTTTATCTATTCCAGCAATTGCGTCTCGTGGCATGATGGTTAGAAAACGCGACTACCATCTCAGGTTCGATTCCCGCCTAAATTTTTCTTTCACAGCCGGCTCCTACGGTATTGTCGACAGCAACGTCGCAGTATAAGTGTCGAGTCACTCGGCATGTCTAGTAAAAGCTTCTCAAAAAGTGACGTTCGCATTCGCCAATAAACCAGTAGGTGCTGTTAGCTGTGAATCTAAAAATAGAAAGCGTTTTAAATTCCAACAACGCGGGAAGCTATCCTATACATTCATGGGGTGTAAAGGAAAATTAAGTTTTTTAAGTAAGTGGAAAGTAGCTTTTCGTCCCAATGCAAAACTAATGTTTTAGGGATTTTAAAAAAACTAATATTTTAGGGATCTTAATGTAAAAGAAATACTTATAACTTGCCCAAAATAAAAAAATTAACTTGTGCAATTCAGAAGTAGATCCTCAATATTGTGAACTAACGCTTTAGAAGTTTCACTGATGAAGTGTATATCTAATGGAGATGGCATATTGCCGGCATCCATACAAGCTAGCAATCTGTCGTCCATAAAATTTTTCTTTCCACGTTTTTGAATCGGCATATTTCAGCAACTTGGAATGTTATCAATCTGTTTTTCATCCATCGTCTGCACATCATCTCCCAATTCATCACTCTCAAATTCAAAATTTTTCATAGTTAAGTCTGAACATGAAATTAAGTACACAAAAAATAGCCACTGTGTGGCCAAGTACTACATTAGAATATAGTAATTAAACTAAGTTCGGGTTTTTTTTTTTAAATTTTCTTTTCGACGTTTTTTATCTTCCTATCATTGTTTCTTTCTTTTTTCTTCATTTGTGACATTGTTATCGGGGAAAGTCAAATAAATTGTTTCGAATTATACTTCGTTCCAGAGATTTCAAAATGTTTAATGACTTTTGCAGCACATGTACTTTGGTCTGGAGTAAGGATTATAGCTTTATCACAAAAAGGAAATATTTGATTTAACACCAATCTTGCACTTTCTTTAACTGTTTTACAATTATTTTATAAAATATAATATAATTACATTTACATTTTTACTATAAATTATTATATAAATTATATATATGCATTTGATTCTTGTCGCATAGTGTACTTCAGAGTTAATGAAACTGATAACTAATTTACAATTTATAAATGATGTTCTAATTTATAGTATTTTTATTTATAGAATTTCTCATTAAAACAATTGATAAAATATAAAAAAAACAGTATTTTGGTGGTTTTTCAAAATTTTGTCCTTTGACCTCATTGGGGCACGTGTTGGCACCATCCGATCAACCTGAAAATTTGCTACATCGATTTTGGCATCAAATCGCATATTTTAATCGCTACCCACATTTAAAATTCCAAAAAATAAAAAAACCCCATATTAGCTGCGCCAGGTCTAATGTGCACCGTAAATTTGACAAAGGGCTCCATAAGTATGGCGAACAGAAGCGCATTTTAAAAATAAATTTGTAAGATTTGTAAACGCTGTTCTTGTGTAGTCATTGCATTGTGATTTGCCAAAGTATACTGAAAGAAAGTCTGCCACACTTCATTAGTATGGCAGCTAGATTTCCCTTATACCAAGGGTCGGAAAACGATACTTTTTTTGTTTCTAACTAAAATAAATAACATAGAAGTTGAAAAATATTTCTCAACACATGAGTTCAATATGTTTTCTAACAATGTTTGTTTGAAAACATAACTCTCATGTTCAAAATAAATAATGAACAATGATGGAAAAACTATAAAAATTGTATTTTCAACAAAGATAAATAACATTCAAGTTGAATATTTTTTTCAACTTTAGAGTTGAAAATCTTTTTGAACAATGTTCGTTTCAAATTATAATAAATATACATTTCTATATATATATGAAAAAACTGACAATGGGCTCTATAAAGATTCATCAAGTTGATTATTTCACAGTATTCAGGAAAACTCAAAATACCTGGCCTCTGTTATTGACGATGGTATTGTATCGACCATATGTCATTCATTAGATGTAAGGGAAAATACATAGCTCTAGATTCTAGCTCTAGCTCTAGATTTTCTCCCAAAAATTTTTGTTGAAATTCTTAAGATGCTGTGTTTCATTTGCATAGTTATGACTTATCTTAAAACAAACATATTTCCTGCGTTTAATTTGGTCGACACAATATTTATCACATTCCAGTTTCGGTACGATATTTGAAAGTTCATTATTTTTTTGTACATGAACGTTTAATATTTTTTTTCAACATATATAAATAACTTTATTTTGAACAATTGTTCGTTATTTAGTTTTTTCATCGGTTGAAAATTTTTTATTGAACACAAAAGTTCAAAATAATTTCGAACATTTGTTGAATTCAAATAGAACAATTGAAAGAAACATTTGATTTTGAACTTGTAAGTTCGTTTTTTTATGAGGAAAAAATTAAAATATACTGTATTTTGGTATTAATATCGGATGTCTGCCTTATACCCATAAGAAGTTCTATATGTCAAAAAAATACCCCATACATAGGTTATTTACAAATGTTTGCTAATGTTACCTCTGACATACTATAAAAATTCAAATTGTGCCCCAATAAAACAAAAGGTGTTTTCCAGTCCAACTCCAATGAATATTGTTTAATTTTTCTATCTATAGAATTTTTTTTCGATTCGCTCTCCTGAAACGTAATGAAAAATAGTAATAGTATACCAGAATCGAAATCTACGATGAATTCTTAGAAAATTTTACTAAAAATGTATATGTCTAAAACCAATTCGTAGTTCGCGCTGAGAAGCATGAAGATTTCAGGTGGAGATATTTTTTAGTGTATGAGCAACTATCGAAAACTTCAGACCGATGGGCCTCGGCTCTAATTTTGACCAACCAAGAAGAAGAAGAGAATGGTATATTTTTGAAATTGTTTGGAATCCCGCCCAATATTCTGCGCCATAACTTTTTAAACAATACATAGGCTTGCTTCTGTAATACCTCATTTAGTTTGTTGGGAAGTCAGAATTACGCAGAAGGTCTCAAAAAATATATATCTGAAGTTTTCGGTTTGTGCTCATGTGAAACCAAAAAAAAATCTCAATCTAAAAACTTCATGCTTCCCAGCGCAAGTTTGGAAGTGATTTTAGACACAAAAATTATTGGTGAAATTGTTTAGCAATTCATCGTGGATTCCGATATTGGTATACGATTTTTGCGGGAAAAAATTAATTTTGAGGACGATCAAACTATTACTATGGCGGTTATAACTGATTATTTAAAAAAGATGTGTGGCACAGCCCACTTCCACGCTTACTGTAACTCATACAGCAACAACAACATATGTAACAAATCACATCTTCATAACTCTGATAGTTCATGAGATGTTGCCTTTTTTATACCATCACCCGTAGGGATGAAGGTATATATCATTTGCTACGACCCAAAAGTGTAACACATAGAAGGAGTCACTTTAGACCCTAGGTTTCTTTGAACCAAATTCGATTCATGACTTTTTAAGTCGTTTGAGCCATGTCCGTCTGTCTGTCTGTCTGTCTGTCTGTCGGGTGGCTGTCCGGCTGGTTCGCACGATAACTTTCGAAAGACGCAACCAAATGTTTTGAAATTTTGCACGAGTTATTATTTTCTCAAAACTACTTACGGTATTGCAAATGCGCTACATGGCCCCGCCCCTTCTGGTACCTCCCATACAAATACATCATTCCGCCCACTTTAGAAATCGAGTAATAATATCAATACACCCTACGGAATCGTCCCCAAATTCTGTATTTAGTAAAGCTATAACAGGATAAAGTTTTGGAAAAAATTTTGAAAGCCTAGCCACGCCCCTTCTGGTACCTCCCATACAAATCTACCTTTCCGCCCACTATAGAGATGGAGAAATAATATCAATAAATTAAACGTGATCGTACCCAAATTCTATTTTGAGTAAAGTTATAACAAGATAAAGTTTTAGAGAAAAAAATTGGAAGTCTATTCACGCCCCATCTGGTACCTCCCATACACATCTGGTACCGCCCACTTTAGAAATCGATTAATATTATTAAAAGACCTAACGCGATCGTGCCCAAATTCTGTATTTGGTAAAGTTTACGCAGGATAAAGTTTTGGAGAAAAAATCTGGAAGTCTAGACACGCCCCTTCTGGTACCTCCCATACAAATGTACCACTCCGCCCACTTTAGAAATAGAGTAATAATATCAATACACTCGACACGATCGTGCCCAAATTCTGTATTTTGTTATATTATAACAGGACAAAGTTTTGGAGAAAAAATTGGAAGTCTAGACACGCCCCTTATGGTACCTCCCATACAAATGTACCTTTCTGCCCACTTTTGGGATGTAGTAATAATATCAGTACACCCAACGCAATCGTGCGCAAATTCTGTATTTAGTAAAGCTATAACAGGATAAAGTTATGGAGAATAAATCTGGAGCCTAAACACACCCCTTCACGTACCTCCCATATAAATGTACCACCCCTCCGCCCAATTTCGAAATCGAGTAATAATATCAATAAAATAGAAAATTATTTGTTTTACTGAGGGTAAGGGTAAATGTAGGTTGGGTTGCCCGACTGAAAAATTCTAACTGGTTTTAATTACAAATCGATTATTTTCAATAACTCAAGACTTAAACAATATATTATATTGGGTGATGGTATTTATCAGTCAGTTTAACTGACTGAAATTTCTGTACTGGTTTTACTTTCAAGTTGTATGGGCGGTGCCACGCTCCTTTATCCAATCACAACCAAGTACAGCAAGAGTCTATCAACAGGTCATCAGTATAACTTTCTTAAATCATATTATATGTCGGTCTATAAGAAAAGACGTCAGAGCGATTTTTGAAAAGGGGGCGTGGCACCGCCCACTTCCACCCTGGCCGTAATTAATACCGCTCCAACAACATATATATATACCAAACCTCATCTTCATACCTCTGATAGTTCATGAGATTTAGCCCTTTTGGTTTTCAAGTTGTATGGGCGGTGCCACGCCCCTTTGTCCAATTGGACAGAATTGTAAATCTAAACCACCCGAAAAAATTATGCAAATCGGTCCAGCCGTTTAGGAGGAGTTCAGTCACAACACACGTACAGTAGAATTTTATATACATAAATTGTATTTCAAGCTTATCTCTGTTAAAAAAAAAAATTAAAAATTCGGCAAGCAAAGTGAAATTTATATTTTATTATTCATAGAAATTTATAATAACATTTTCTTTTGAGCATTAAAGGATTACATATTCATATTATAAATGCACACATCTTGTGAAATCTTTCTATGGACAACAAGTTAATAGAAAAACGTAAAAATAATAACAAGCAATGCTATATTAACGGTATTTTTTTTTTATTTTGTACATGTTGTAATGTCGCGTTCTTGTACCTAAAACATCGTTCTTTATCATTATCATTACTAAGTAATCTTTAAAATTACGGAGTACGTTTTTCAAATCAAAGTTTTGTTGTTTTATCTAAAACAAAACATACAGCTCCATATATTCACACTGAACATGTTATTTTGGTCTTCAAAGTGTGTCGCGTTCGCTATAGATTTTTTAAAATCAAATATTTTTAATATTTTACATGTATTTATTTTTGTGTAGATGGATAAATCGAAACAAATGAATAGGAAGTAAAAATGCTATACTTGGGAAATTTAAAGAGATCCTTTAAAGTGCAAAATAGTCCAATAAAGAAACTGAGAAGATGAGATAATCCGTAAAAATTTTTCGAAATTGGCAAAATCAAATCGAAAATTAATAGAGATCCTCTAAAGTGTAAAAATAGTGCGATAAAGAAGGTGAGAAGATTATATTGCAAATTTGCAAAATCAAATAGAAAGCGTCATCAATTTAAGTTAACAAAAAATGTCATATTTTTCTATTTTTTGTCGCGTTTGCCATCGCAAATTTTGCCCAATATTTTGCAAACAACAAACCCACAAAAGTTGAATTTGGCAGTAAGCATAGTGCCACTAAATTTGCTATCTAAAAATCTAAACAAGCTTTACAAATTCAAAGATTTCGATAAAAAATTTTGCGCTTAAAGGCTTGCGAATGTCGCGTTTGCCATCCTATAAATGCCCATATTAAACACATAAATTTTCATTTTTTCTAGACTTTTGTTGATGTTCCTTATTGATTCAATATGGTTTTTAATGATTTTAAGTTGTTTTTTTCTCTGAGTGTATACTGGCAAAAGTATATGGGCGAATTCAGTCATTTGTACGGGAGGTAACAGATCGCGTGAGCAAATCGCATTCGGTTTTAAAACTCAAAAAGTCAAGTAATCCATTCCGTCCAAAGGTACTAGTTACTTTAAATTTTAATTTATTCTATGTTTCTGTAGTAGCCCTTCGATACTTTAATAATTCAAGCTTTCTAATCATCCTTCAACTGAACAATTTTTTAGTATGATTTTCTGTAAATAGGGGATATGGGTGGATAGCGTGTAAATCAGCCTTTACATTTCAACCATTATACTCGTACGTTTCCAACATCAAAAGTTCCATGAAGTGCTAATCATTTTCTCAACCACCTGTTTTGTTACCAGTTGCAAATATCTGTCTGTGCGTTGTATAGTTTATCCAATGGACATACCAATAAATGGTTAAATAGTTTTCAATTAAAATAAGTGGAAAGTATTTTAAATGAAACGAGTTATTGAACGCACTTGGCAATGCGTAGAGCATAAATAAGTAATAAATAGTTAACTTATGCTCTGGGATTAGACCACTTATTCGAACATGCGAACATGCGACAAATAAATTTAAATATTTTATGATGCGGATATTTAGAACATTTGTGTTGAAGGATTTTCACTGCTAGCTTTTTATACCATCACCCTTAGGGATGAGGGTATATATCATTTGATACGACCCAAAAGTGCAACACATAGAAGGAGTGACTTTAGACCCTAGGTTTCTTTGAACAAAATTCGATTTATGACTTTTTAAGTCGTTTGAGCCATGTCCGTCCGTCTGTCTGTCTGGTGGCTGTCCGGCTGGTTCGCACGATAACTTTCGAAAGACGCAACCAAATGTTTTGAAATTTTGCACGAGTTATTATTTTCTCAAAACTACTTACGGTATTGCAAATGGCCTACATGGCCCCGCCCCTTCTGGTACCTCCCATACAAATACATCATTCCGCCCACTTTAGAAATCGAGTAAAAATATCAATACACCCTACGGGATCGTCCCCAAATTCTGTATTTAGTAAAGCTATAACAGGATAAAGTTTTGGAAAAAATGTTGAAAGCCTAGCCACGCCCCTTCTGGTACATCCCATACAAATCTACCTTTCCGCCCATGGAGAAATAATATCAATTAATTAAACGTGATCGTACCCCAATTCTATTTTTAGTAAAGCTATACCAGGATAAAGTTTTGGAGAAAAAAATTTGAAGTCTATTCACGCCCCATCTGGTACCTCCCATACACATCTGGTACCGCCCACTTTAGAAATCGATTAATATTATTAAAAGACCTAACGCGATCGTGCCCAAATTCTGTATTTGGTACAGTTTAAGCAGGATAAAGTTTTGGAGAAAAATTCTGGAAGTTTAGACACGCCCCTTCTGGTACCTCCCATACAAATGTACCACTCCGCCCACTTTAGAAATAGGGTAATAATATCAATACACTCGAAACGATCGTGCTCAAATTCAGTGTTTTGTTATGTTATAACAGGACAAAGTTTTGGAGAAAAAATTGGAAGTCTAGCGACGCCCCTTATGGTTCCTCCTATACAAATGTACCTTTCCGCCCACTTTAGGGATGTACTAATAATATCAGTACACCCAACGCAATCGTGCCCAAATTCTGTAATTAGTAAAGCTATAACAGGATAAAGTAATGGAGAATAAATCTGGAAGCCTAACCACACCCCTTCTCGTACCTCCCATACAAATGTACCACTCCGCCCACTTTAGAAATCGAATAATAATATCAATATAATAGAAAATTATTTGTTTTACTGAGGGTAAGGGTAAATGTAAGTTGGGTTGCCCGACTGAAACTTTCTAACTGGGTTTTTAATTACAAATCGGTTAATTTCAATAACTGAAGACTTAAACAATATCTTATATTGGGTGATGGTATTTATCAGTCAGTTCAACTGACTGAAATTTCTGTACTGGTTTTTTGTTACAATAGTTGTTATTGGTTGGAGATTAAAACGGGTTTGGTTGGAAAGAACAAAACACATGCAATGCCCTTTTCTTTCTCTTCACATAAATGTATAACAGTTATTTTGATCACGAATGGCTTGCAAACATTGCTCCCTTCAGTAAGTCATTTGTTGTTTTAGTAAAGCAGATGCATTTGTGCAGGGCTCTAGTAGATAGCGTGTAAACCTTACTTGAGATACTAAGTAGACTTCCTTTATATGAAAGGGAAAATTGATGTAATTGTTTTCGACTTTAATATAAATTGGCGTTAATGAGATTGGCGTTAATTTGTGTTAGTGTTTCTAAATATTTATTTAATGGGTATTCCTGCAACATTTTCACAAATGACTGTTTGTGAGCCCTGTCCACTTCCAATTCTTTTAATTAGAAATTTTAAACAAAATAATAATTCGTGTTTAAGTTTTTAAAGAACCAGTAAGAAAGTTTCAGTCGGGCGACCCGACTTACATTTACCATCACCCTCAGTAAAATAAAAAAATTGCTATTATATTGATATAATTACTCGATTTCTAAAGTGGGTGGAGTGGTAAATTTGTATGGGTGGTACTAGAAGGGGCGTGTCTAGACTTCTAGGTTTATCCTCCAAAACTTTATCCTGTTATAGCTTTACTAAAAAGACTTCAAATTTTTTCTCCAAAACTTTATCCTCTTATAACTTAATAAAATACAGAATTTGGGCACGATCGTGTCAAGTGTATTGATATTATTATTTCATCTCTAAAGTGGGCGGAAAGTTACATTTGTATGGGAGGTACCAGAATGGGTACAGTGCAAATTTGCAATGACCTTTATTTGTATATTAATTCAATTTTAATTTTATAAAATTTTATAGAAAATTTATAGAATTTTAATTTTATAGAAAAAATTTAGGCAATGAAATTTTACTTTAACCCAAACTATAAAATAATAATTATTTTCTTTCTTTATCTAAATGTCATTTAGATACATTTGTGTTTTGCTTTCGATAAAATTTCAAAATAATATAATATAACTTCTTAAATTATTCAGAAATTCTCTATTTCTTATTATCAATTTATAACGTTGAACTGATTCTAAATCGTTCGTTTCGTTTTGTAAGTAGTTCAAAAATTCACGTTTTGCGGGAGAGTGTTCCAATTCATTTCCCTTTGTTTAAATTTGTTCAAATAATTAGAAAATGTTAAAAGTAGTGGTAGTGCATCGTATGTCTGGTTAGATAGATACTTGCATAAGGCATAATTAAATTCCAGTGGATGTAGTTGCAACTGGACTTAATTAACACTAAATAGCTAATTACATTATACTCGTATTTCGCTATTGGAATAGGGTATACAAATATGACTCTCATTATTGGCTTAGCCTGCATATAATGTCGCCAGTTAATAGATTATGCAGATATTTCTAAGCAATTATCGTCTAAACGATATAAACGTAAAACAAATTCGTTTTATTCTAAAAAACAATCAATCTATAAATTGTATGTACTTGGTTTACCCCTCATTCATGTTTACACATTTTTGTTTATACATTTTAGAATTGAAAGCAAACAAATCGAATTGAATATACTGAGGGAAACAAAGATATCACGTCAGCATTTGACACCAGAAATCCCGTTGTATTTGATCACCCAGGAGTGTCGTCTCTTCCATGAACCTCAGCAGTACGAAGAGGATAAAGTGTTTAAGAATGATCCATTTTGGGCATTCTATTGGCCAGGTGGTCAGGCATTGAGCAAGTAACACCATTATCAGTAAATCAATCTTATCTCTCTACTCAAGCAAGTCTAAATTTTTACAGATACGTTTTGGATAATCCGGATCTGGTCAAAGGAAAATCCGTTCTAGATGTGGGCAGTGGCTGTGGGGCCACTTCTATTGCAGCCATTAAGCGGGACGCCAAATACGCAGTGGCCAACGACATTGATGACGGTAGGTTGTAACAAAAGCTTGAAACATTTCATAATACTTAACTTTTTAATTAAAGTGATAATATCACTATGCAAGAATATTTAAAAAAAAGGTACTCCACTATATTTTTTTTATCGAAATTATACTGCCCATGTTAAAGAATTTGTTTTAAAAAATATATAATATTAAGTAGAAATTTCCATTTTTGTAAATGTTTTTTTCACAGACTTTTACACCTAAAGAACCATCTATCTGATTGTATCAGTAAACATACCAACATTTTCTGAATTAAATTGTCTCAAAGTCTGTCAAGTCTATTTAAAAAGTTGTACAGGCAAAGTTTCAAATAATTTTTGGTTTTTAATTTCATAAAAAATTAAATTCGTTAAAAAGTGTTTAGTTTAGCACATGGTCGTGATGTCAGATCTGTTGTATATAAAATGTTTCTTTTCCTAAGTAAATCAAAGAAGAAATTTCGTAGTGGGCGTGGCTAAGCTGTGTTTAAATCAAAGAGAGATAAAACTTGATATGTAAATATCCGCACAACAGATATGAATATATAGACGACATTTTAATTTTCGAGAATTTTATACCCTAATAGTACTCTGGAACACAATTGTGAATATTTGGACGAATTTAAATTTTCGATCAGTGGGGGCGTCGCAAATCTATAATTTAGCCCTAGAGAGATAGATTTTGGTGCACAGGTCGTCGTCCTGGTTTTTGATAATAAATTTTTCAAATCTGCAATTCGTTTTTGCCAATCTCTTCTGGAAACTGAAATAATTCGTGTCCACTTTGCTATATATCCTTGTAAAAAATAAATTGCTGGGGACCTTTTGTTCCATAAGCCATATTAACGTTCAGTACAAAATTGTGTAGTTTGTTTACGAAAACACTTTGCTCTATGTGCATATAAATAACATAGTTGTGGGTAGAATTTTTTTTAACTAATTATTCTGGGATCATTTTTTTCCATTTTTTTTATTATTAAAATTTTTATAAATAAAATGAGGATATGGAAGATTTGGCGAGGTATTTGCATACATAGCTTGATTGACGTTATTTTAGTATTAATATTAACAAAACATCTTATCCTGTCCTGACGAATTTTAATAAAAGTTATGATTTTTTGGTCGTCGTAACCAATACGAATGAGAATTTTTTTTGGTTAACGTTAGCAAGCAATATACTTTTTTTGATGTAATGAACGGACGTGACTTAGTTGTTAGAACACGCGACCACCATTCGGTACATCCGAGGTTCGATTCCCAGTTCCAGTTACTCACATTTATTTTTCATTAAATTAAATTAAATCTTTATATATAAAATTCTAATGTACGTGTGTTGTGACTGAACTCCTTCTAAACGGCTGGACCGATTTTGTATGCGTTTGGGTGGCCCCCCGGGCGTTTTAGATTTACAATTCGGTCCAATTGAACAAAGGGGCGTGGCACCGCCCATTCAACTTGAAAATCAAAAGGGCTATATCTCATGAACTATCAGATGTATGAAGATGAGATTTGATATACATATATGTTGTTGGAGCAGTATTAATTACAGCCAGGGTGGAAGTGGGCGGTGCCACGCCCTCTTTTCTAGAATCGCTCTAACGGCTTTTCTAATAGACCGATTCATACGAAAATTTTACCAAGTGGTACTGTTGTCCTGTTGATAGTCCCTTGCTATATTTGGTTGTGATTGGATAGAGGGGCGTGGCACCGCCCATACAACTTGAAAATCAAAAGGGCTATATCTCATAAACTATTAGAGGTATGAAGATGCGATTTGGTATATATGTTGTTGAAGCAGAATTATTTACTACAAGGAAGGAAGTGGGCGGTGCCACGCCCCCTTTTAAAAAATCGCTCTGACGGCTTTTCTAATAGACCGATATATACGAAAATTTTAGAAAGTGATACTGATGACCTGTTGATAGTCTCTGGCTGTACTTGGTTGTGATTGGATAAAGATGCGTGGCACCGCCCATACAACTTGAAAGTAAAAACGGCTATATCTCATGGACTATCAGAGGTATGTAGATGTGATTTGTTACATATGTTGTTGTTACAGTATAAATTACAGTGTGCGTGGAAGTGGGCTGTGCCACACCTCTTTTGAAATAATTAGTTATAACCGCCATAGCAATATATATCGTATACCAATGTCGGAGTTACTGGAAATTAGTTACATAAGGTAATAAACTCAACATATTGTTGTCGAGCTTAAGTACCGTCCTCAAAGTGCTTTGTAGACCTACAAGTATATATAAATAAGCGTTTATATAGCATTTAGGATAGTAAGAAATGTAAAATATATTACAAGTTAATATGCAATAGCGAAGCATTGCCGGGCCCACTAGTAAATAATAAAATAATAAACTGTAACAGAACACATTTCATATCATTTTAAAAAACAAAGAATTATATTAAATTTTAAGTTTTATTAACAGAATTAATTTTATTTTTGTACAACAAAGAATTATATTTCATTTAATTTTTGTTTAACTGTCCTTTAATTATTGCCTACACTGTTCATGATATTCAGCTCAATTGTACATTACTCGTAACTGTCTAATGGTTCTCATTTATTATCACTCATTCCTCTCATTGTAACTATTATTGTTGTTGTAAAAGTATCACTCATAACCATCGTACCTCTATCACACTCTGTTTGTTTGTTTATTTTTTTGAGTACCGTTAGTTTTGATGATGTTTTGTCTTATAAAAGAAATATTTTTGTAACAACATTCATTCCCTTTTTGGCAAGCGAATAAAACAGTCTTTTAAAATTATCGAGCGCTGTTTGAATTTGTCTGGGAAAATAAATAACTTAAAGTGGCACATATTGGACGTTAACCGTCTGTTTTGGACCCTTTAAGATATAATATTTGGTATTACGTTGACGAATTTGGCATTGTGCTGGTTCCAGTCTCGTAATACTTATTCAATTGCGCAACCTTTCTGCTGCCAGATTCTATTAAAAGGAGTCTCACCTTTACAAAACGTAGTTAAAGTACTTTTATTGCACAAAAGGGGAAAGTAAAATTTTGTACCAAAAAAATTTATTGTGCCAAAAAATACTTTTACTGTATCAAAAAATACTCTAAAGGAACAATTTATTGCACGCAAAAAGTATCATTTATTGTACATAAAGCAATGTTTAGTGTACTAAAAATGCATCTATTGTACCAAAATTAATTTATTGCAATTAATTTATAATAATTTTTTGTACATAATGCACAATTTATTGTTTACAAAAAGTAAAATTTTTTGTATAAAACAAATATATATTTATTGTACCTAAAAGTAATTTTATTGCACAAAAAAGTACACTTATTGTACCAGAAAGAAGTTTTAAACACTTTCATTGTACAACAAAAAAACATTTTTGAAAATAATTATGTCTCGATAGTAAAAACCTATGATTTATATTAGAAATTCACAATATTATTGCACTTCTTAAATTAATAAATGGATTTATGTCCTTGTTGAGGCCACTATTTGATTATTTTTATGTATTTTTATGTATGGAAAAATTATTTTTAATTTTTTCTGTTTTTTTACCTTTTTATAATTTTTGTTCAATACCTATACGAATATCTTTTTTTTGTTTGTTTTGTAAATTAGTAAATTGATGTTAAACAATAATTTTAATTGTGTTACATTTTTCTAAGTGCTTTGCTCTACACACATGTTTTAATTGGAGTATAGAGCAAAGTGGTTTTTCTTTACCGTTAGAAAATGACCTTCTGTATGTGATTAGGAACTATATTTTTGAAATTGCCTATTTATACATATTATTATTGAAAAATTCAGAAAATCCTATCGTACAGGTTTTGCAAAAACAACTTTAAATTTTAACTTTGATTTACTCAGAATGTGTTTTTTCCACATAGAGCAGATGAATCCCCAGACGACGAGATAGTACACGGTAGGTAGAATTGATTGAAGTTTGCAGCTGACATTTTTATTTTCAATCAGTATCAAAACTGTATTTTAAACCTAGCGAGATAAAGCTTGATATAAATGTATCGGCACAACAGATATGAATATACAGAATTTTTATTTTAGACCAGCGCACAGTTGTCCGTTTCCCTGATCTAGCGTAACGAAATTAAAATTTTCGGCATTCGAAATCTATCAAAATTTGATATCCCGACGACAACTAACTGTTAATTTAGCAAATCGATAATTTCCAAATTTACAAATTTACTACAATTGATTAACTATCGGCTTTTAAACACAACAAATGTCAAAACAGCTGCAACAAAAACGTTTTAGCGCGTTTTTACAAGTGTGCAGATTGTGCTGAAAAATTGGGAAAACTCATATTGCTAAACATTTTTTGGATTTTCTTAAAAAATAAAGATATGTAGTTTACACAAAAAAAAGTGTATCGAGATCTGTGCAATATATGAGGTGCCAAGAAATGGTGTTAGAAATCAATACTTTTGTTTAAACCTTTTTGTGACCGAATTTGAACTTCTGTAGAGTAGAACTTAGTTAGCCGATATCGGCCGGTGAAGAGACTGCTCTTTTATGTTAATACTAGCGGACCCGGCGAACTTCGTCCCGCCTAATTTAATGCCTTCAGATAAACTCAGTAGAGAGTGATGTGATAAACAATGTTTTTCAATTAGTTTTCCGCCTCAAAAACAAACAACGAAGGCGGTTCTCTAAAACGCGAAAAGGCAACGTACAGCTGACCTCACGAAAAATAGCAAAATTCGATATTAATCCCAAATACTTTCAACCATTTGCCTTGCGATTTATTGATTGACATTGCCAAAGCCAATTGGAATGGATGATCAGTTGGAATAATCGGAATTCGGGAAAAAGGACTTCCTTTTCTTTGAATTTGCTCTTGATGATCTTGGGCACAATTTCGGTTGTTTCAGATTCCGCTATATGATTATGATCGATCACAGCTTCATTTGTAAATTATGCGGCACATCAAGCGATTTGAAAAATTTGGTCGGATTGTTGGTCGCTTCATCCCTTGTTGATCAAGCTGTAATCAGATCTGTACGAATGCAGTTCTCTAGCGATTTGACTTTCTGAAATGAAATTCAAACTATCGAAGTCCTTATTCTTCGCTGCTAGTACTACCCGTTGATAATTCCAATCGTGATATTTATAATTTTGTGCCATGGCGGGGAACACTTCAGTCGAAACATCAACCCAAATTTGACCATTGCCAAGTGCCAGCAGACGATGGGAGGTTCTGCAAGGCAACTCTCATGTCGTGGTCTATTTCAACTTCTCGACATTGACGACGATTTCAAGCATGGTATAACTTAATCGGCAACAGTAGATTTCGTGAGAAATATCATAGCCCCACCAAATCGTTTTAAATCACATCGTTAATCCTTCATGACTACTACTACTACTACTACTACTACTACTACTACTAATACTACTACTACTACTACTTCCAAAGCTCGTTTATGCGCTGTCTTGCATTCTCGCATCAATTTTGCTGTTGCCGAATTCTTAGACATTGTGTAGTTTGGCTTTTAAACCGTGAGAATATTCATCGACAGTTTCGAAGCGGAATTTGCAGTTGGACTGCTTTCCAACAATGTGGTAGTCATGGCAGAGGATGCAGCGGCCCACGTTATTTGAGGTCTTGACCGAATTGTCGCCAGAATCAACAAAAAGATGTCTTGCCTGTCCCACCGCGAGCATCGGGAAGTAAATGCCTCCCGTTTCATCGTCAACAACCTTCATCAGCGAATCGTACACATTCTTGTACGATCTAAGGTTTGATCGTCTAATAGGAGGCATTAGCCACGCAAATAACTCTCCCTAAAAAACAACAAAGTCGTTATGGAATGAATGCCAGCAATCCAATTCATTTTTCACACGTAAACTCATTTTCTGATAAAATTATCAAATTTATAAATATTGCTTAGGATATCTATATATATTTTTTATCTAAATATTATTTATCTCGTTATATTTTCCAACCAAAATTTCTCTGAAATTTTCCACCTTAACATCGTTCAATATCATCAAATCATGCGAAAACCGCAAAAATTTCGTCGGTAAAAAAAATCAAGTTTTTTGCGTTTTTCCGAGTTTTTTGCTAAGAACTTTCTATTTTTTTATTCGAAAAGCCATTCCAAAACACTTGCTCACGAAATTCAATACAAAAAAACAATTATCGAATTTTTCAATCGATTTTTCCGTAGGATTTTCCCAGATAAACTTTCTCCTGCCAATTACGAACAATATAAAAAAAATTTAACAAAAGGGCCAGCCTTTCTCACTTGATAAATTACTATAAATTATTCACACCATTTTTTTCACAATTATCCAAAAGTTTCCAAGCGTCACAACGAATTTTTCACCTTTACGTCGTCTGAAATTATCAAATCACGCGACTCAATGGAAAATTTCGTCGAAATAAACTAAATCTGTCAAGTTTTTTTTTTCCTGAGTTTTCCACCAATAATTTTTCTAGTTTTCCATTTGAAAAGCCATTTTAGAATAATTATCTAAAAAATTTTACATTACATCGTCCAAAATTAACAAAACATACGATAAAATGTAAAATTTCGAGGAAAAAAAATAAAAATTTTGGAATTTTTTCATGATTTTCCAACCAAAATTTTATATTTTTTTATTCGAAAAGACGCTACGGAACTATTGCAACTATTGAACTACTTTTCGTGTTTTTCCGGAATTTTCCAAGTTTTCCACCGAGAATTTTTCTATTTTTCCATTCGGAAAGTCATTTCGAAATAATTATCCGTAATTTTTCACAGTTACATCGTCCAAAATTATCAAATCATACCATATACATAATTCCGTAAGAAAAAAATTAAAATTTTTCCGGAATTTTCCGAATTTTCCAAAAAAAATTTTCTATTTTTCCTTCAGAAAAGCCATTCGTAACAATTGCACACAAAATTCCATACAAAAAAGAAATTTTCAATTTTTCCAATTTCCCGACTTTTCCGGAGAATTTTCCCAAAATTTTCTTTCACATAAACCTTCTCCTGGCAAATACGAACAACTTAAAAAATTTGAGCAAAATCGGCCCAGCCGTTCTTTATTGATGAATTACTATACATTTTTCCACCATTTTTATATATATAGATATTTCGGCTACTTTATGAAATGCCCAACATTTGCTGCTTTCAGTTGCTTTTGCTCGCTATGTTGCAATTTTTAGGTATCATGCCGGTCTGCAATTGCAACCTTTTTTTTAGTAAGGCAGTCGCAGTCAAAGTGAAGTATTGGCTCGAAATAATTTAATAAGTCTACAAAATAAAAAAAATTTAAAATTAAATTTATTTTTTTTAAATAAAAATAAATAAATTTAAGAAAAAATTTCAAATTTAAAAAAAAAAATTTTGGTGAAATATTTTTTTTCATTTGTTTCTTTCTTGTTATATTATTCTAGAAAAATTCTCCTTTTGACGAAAATTGTAATATTTTTTTATGCTATTAATTTCGTTACGCTAGATCAGGCAAACGGACCACTGTTCAGCGAATGGATGGGGGCGTGACAAAGTAGATAGTACTGAGCAAAACAGATATAAATACGTAAACGCATTGTTTTTTTCTGATCTGTGGGAGGGTGTTATGTGCCAAAAGTGTTTTTAACCCTAGAGATATAAAATTTTAAACATAGTATTATGTCGTTTTCTTTTCCGATAAAAACTGTTGCCTCGTTAAAGGAAACATTTATATAATGTTACCCTCATCCATCGCCCTTAGGGATGTGGGTATATATTATTTGATACGAGAAAAAGTGTAACGTATTAAAGGAGACAAGTTAGAATCCAAATATCTTAGGACCTAATTCGTTTCAGGACTTTTTAAGACGATTGAGCTATGTCCATCTGTCTGTCTGTTTGGTACGCACGATAACTTTCATAAGACGAAACCAATTGTTTTAAAACTTTGCTTACTGACTTACTTAAATGGCCCATTACAACTTACGAACGTGGTTCATAAATTTGAGGTCAGAAGTATTAAAGAATTCCACACGCTTCGGTCTTCTGCATGCGTTCTCCAGTTAGTCCTACCAGTTGGTGGCACGTCGCCCACCACTTGGTCCTTCCAACTATGTTTAGGTCTCCCTGCTCTGCGCCGTATTTTAGGTTCACCTTCAAAAACCATTCTCGTTGGAGCATTTACATCCATCCTGGCAACATGTCCCAGCTATCGTAGTCGTCAGTTGGATGGAGGCACCTGGTCTATACAGTGTTCTAACATTAAAGTTGCATTTCCTCAAATCATGGTCCTTACTTCGTTTGAGGTGGTCGTCAACATTTTGGGGTGTCCGTTTTATTATTTTCTTACTTCTTTTCATTGCAATAGTTTAAACGTCAGTGGCGGGTTGCAAGCCCAGCGCACCACGTCGCAGTTGTCTCCTTCTGTCAGAATTTTATTACAGCGGCCCATTCTGGGTCAGACGCTGACCAGGGTACCGCCCACTCTGAGCCGACATGCCTGGGTTTCAGGTTTCGCCCCTCACAGCTAGCCGTTCTCTGATGGGTGTCAAAGGCACACTAGAAATCAAGAAATAGTGCCCAAATTCTGTATTTTGTTAAGCAAATTTTGTGTTTTTACTAAGGGTACGGGTATATGTAAGTCGGTTTACCCGACTGAAATTTTCTCACTTCTTATTATACAATACAGCAACAAATAAGCCATTTAAAGAGAATGGTTTATTTGAATCGAAGTATGTTCAAAGAGGGAAACATCCAAAGTTACCAAAAATTTAAAATTTTTGAAAGAATATCACAACTAATGGAAAGTGCTACATCACTACATACAGATAATACTCGGCACTTTAGGATTTTTAATTTCGGTAAGTGAGGGGAGGGTGCGTGTAGAAAGTAAGCAGGCTTAGGAAGCTTGGAGCTTAGGCAGCTTAGAGTAATTCCGTGAGATATTTAGTATTAAGTTCATTTATTATGAAATAGCAAAACATTGATGGGCCCATTATTTAGGGCTTTACAATAAAGTATACTTTTTGCAATATTCTCAAATTAACAAAAAATGGTATGTATAAATTATAGGTTCGAAGTAATGTCCTTACAACTCAAAAACAAAAAATAATTATACCCTTCACCATGCGCATGAACGGAATGAAGGGTATATTTATTTTATTCTTCCATTTGTAACGCCCATAAGGAGACGTGACAGGTGTGACAATATATATATATATATAAATGATCAGCATCGAAATCTGAGTCGATTTAAAGGTGACCGTCTGTCCGTCTGTCCCCGCGATTACAGCCGCAGTTTAAGAGATATCGAGCTGAAATTTTGAATGCAAGCTTTTATCCTCAAAGCGGAGGTTAAGTTCTAAGATGAGCCCGATCGGTCAAAAACTTCTTCCACCTCCCATACAAAATGCCTCTTTTTGGGGTTGTCCGTATGCCAGTCCCCGCGATTATAGCAGTAATTTAAAAGCAATCAAGCTGAAATTTTGTACGCAAGCTTTGCTGCCCTAAATGGAGGTTGAGTTCTAAGATGAGCCCGATCAAGCAAAAACAACTCTCACCTCCAATACAAAATCCCTCTTTTTGGGGGTGTCCGCATGTCAGTCCCCGCGATTACATTAGTAATTTAAGAGAAATCAAGCTGAAATATTGTATGAAAGCTTTTCTGCTCTAAGCTAAGGTTAAGTATTAAAATGAGACCGATCGGTCAAAAACTACTCTCACCTCCCATACAAACTCTCCCTTTTTGGGTTTGTCCCTGCGATTGCAGCCGTATTTTAAGAGGTATATAGCTGACATTTTGTTCGCAAGATTCAATATCTAAGCGGAGGCTACTTTCTAAGATAAGCAATGTCGGTCAAAAACTACTCCCACCTCCCATTCAAACTACCTTTTATTGAGCTGAAATTGTATATGCAAGCTTTAATCCTACAATAGGAGCTTACGTTGCAAGATGAGCAATATCGGACGAATACTTCTCCCACCTTCTATACAAACTCCCCCTTTTTGGGGGTGTCCGTCTGTATGTCCCTATAGTTTATGAGTTTTCGGGCTGAAATTTGGTATGTAAGCTTCTGTCTAGAAGCAAAGGTTAAGATAAGCATGCTCGGATTTAAACTACTCCCACATCCCACACAACTTCCCATTTTTGGGAAGTTACAAAAATCATAAAAATAAGCTCCATCTCATAAACTTATCGGTAAATCGAATAAAATCTATACAAAATTACTGACAAAATGGATGTGTGAAGCTAAAAGTAAGTCCACTTCTCACCAACTCCCCTGTTTTGTGGTACAAAGTTTAATAAAATATAGTTATAGTGCAAAAAACCAGTTTTATTACAATTTTTACAAATGGTGAAGGGTATCTGAGCTACGGCATAGCCGAAGATAACCGCCTTACTATTTTTTTTTAATTAATTTTATCAAAATTGAATAAGGCTTTTTAAAACAAAAAATTAAAAATAATGAAAAAAAAACCTTTGCATATAATTTGAAATATCGACCATCTTCAAAAAATGTTGTAGTGGTTTTTTTATTACTATTTTTTTCATTTTGTTGGTTATTTATTTACATTGATGTTTCTATATCTTACCTTCTGCAACATTAATTAATTTTATTCCATATATTTCCCTTTAATTTTGCAGCTGCTGGTGTAGCCACCCTATTAAATGCCAAATTGAATAAAATCAAAATTGATAAATTGCAGTTTTCGTTTGACAACATTATTGGCTGCCCGGTCGACCAGGATATTATATTTATCGGAGATTTATTCTATGACGAGGAAATTGCTTCGATTCTCTTGCCATGGTTACACAGCATGAGCAGTGATGGGAAAGTGATACTGATCGGCGATCCAGGCCGTCATGGCATTACCGAGAATCGTTTAAGTTTTATGAAAAAACTAGCAACTTATGAATTGACTGAAAATTGTTGCATTGAAAATAGGGGTTTCAAAAGTGTCCATGTTTGGAGATTTCAGTAAGAAATGAAATAAAAATTACTTGTGGACAAATGTTCATTCTAAAAGGATTGACTAATTTTAATGGCATGTTTTGCTTGGAGTGGACCCGGATGTATTAGATTTGTAGAGGCCAAATATTGGTCTCGTATGACATTCTCCGAATTGTGTTACTTATTATTTATAATTTATAAATTTGTTTTTTTTTTTGTACATTTTTTAGATATTGAAAGCGACTGCATGAATATTTTGCATTTTAAAATTATGAAATTCACGATGTCGTTGTTTCGCTACGTAGTCACACAACAAACGTGGCTTTGGGTGGTAGGTAAATGTGTTTTTTTATCCATGCAAAAAGCGGACTGGATTCGGTATAAAAATATTCATCGATGGAGAATTGTTCGTCCGTATAAAGAGGTGACGTTTATGTTCGAGAGCATAAGTTTCCGACACCCAGACACCAAAGCAATAAAAGAAGCTGCAGCAGATAAATATAAGCAAATAAACGCACTCCCAGTATACGACCAATTAACTAATTTTAGCTTAATACATAAATATTATTTCAGTTCTATGTTCCAACAATTTCTACAGGATTGCAATCAGCATTGCATATTAAAAATTAATTAATTAAAAGCTAACAATGCAAACATAATTAATGAACGTCCTTCTTAAAATAATTTTTCATTGATGTTACCTTCCACCCATTAAAAAACAAATGATGATTTTTCATTAACATTTACTTTTTTTATTTTAAGAGCATCTTGAATGAAAATTGTACAATTAGTATTTAATTTTAATTGGTTTCTTACTATTTTGTGTGTGTTTGATTTCTCTTGTTTACGTGTATTATCTCTCTAGTCAATAAACAACTACAATAATTAAATAAGGAAACACGTCTGGTTTTATATTTTTTTAATAATATACAAAAAAAACTGAGTGGTTTACCAATCGTGAACAATTTAAACAAACATAACCAAATTGGAAACCAAAATGTTGCTACAATACACATGAGAAAACGGGGCCAGCGATAAGATTAAAAATCATACCAGCGAATATGTGTGACAAATAATAAGTAAACCTTTTCCGACATTTTCCTTAATATGTAATTACAATTGTAATATTTTGTAAGTTTAATTTATGTAATATACTAACGTAGCTCATTTAAAAACTAAAACTTACAACTAATTAATGTTAGACCAACTTTACTATTTACGAGAATAAAAACAAAAATAACTTAATTTTAAATGCTTAATTGCTAACTTCCTCCTATATACTTAGAAAATTATAATAAAAAAATATAAAGAATATATTATATATATTTATATAAATTGATATTAGCTTAATGTTTTTTTTCTTTCTTTTTATATTAAGTTATTTTAAAGAAACTTTTAAGTATTACATATTAACAAAATAGTTTAACTTTTACGATCGGCAAAATTTGCGTGATTTTTTTTTTAAAGCAAAAGTGAAATTCTAATATTTCGAGAAATATACATAAGTGAATCTTTAACATTAAAACCTTTTACATGAATTTTGCGATGAGATTTGTATCTCTTAGCATTTTCATTTCTAACAATAGCATAATGATACAATTTACAACGTTAAAACTTACTACCATCAATAAACAATATTTTTGCAGTTTTGAAATGATTTATTGTTTTCGCCAAAATTTAAACAATTTAAATTTTTCAAAAACATTTAAAAATCTGAAAAAAATAAAAGAATAATATTTAACATAAGTCAACATTTTAGACTTTCCGCCATTCATCTCAACAAGTTTTAAATAAGTTTAAACAACTCAAATTGATTACAAACACTTTAAGTGTATCTACAAAAGGAAAATTCGTCTCGTAATAGGGTTTAATTAGTTACTTTATTCTATTTTAAATTCAAATAATAACTAATGGAGGGCGGCATTGTCGCAAGAAAAATAATTATGAGAAAATTCTTTTCTATAACATTAACAAAAAGAAATAACACTGCGAAACCTCAGTTGTGTCTTGTAATCTATTTACAGATAGATAAATATTTACTTGCAATTCGATATAGACTTTTAAAGGGAAATTAAAATTTCAGAAAAAAAGAAATATAGAAATATATACATACATACATATAGCTTTTCGTAAAAATGTATAGACATCTTTGTTTTTCGACATAGCTTCACATATAGGTTACATCCAAAATTTAAACCATAATAAACGAAAACAAAATGTTAATTTGAAACAAACAACTATAATTTTAAATCCAAATCTTGTTCTTATAACAAATATATATAGATGTTCAAATTTAGCCCTGCATTATATGTCCTCGACTTACTGAAACAGTTTATAATATATTTCATGAAATACCACAAATCTTAAGTGATTGGCGGTAGATATTGTATGTACCATTAATGTTGTGCAAAAATGTCCTTTGAAGTTAGATACTTCAATAATTAATTATAGTTAATTTCAACATCAAGTGTTTTCAATACCTACCCCACTATTTCGAATATAGTCTCATGGCTATGGTATCATTATCAGCAGAGAAAAATAATAAGATGTTTTATATCTTTAATTTAATTTTTGAGTTGAACGAATTTGCTTAAGTCAGATTATAAAGAATTATCTTGTGATATATCATATATTGTTATGATAAAGATCATCTTATTAATGACATACTTTGCATAAATGTTTAAAACAGTATATACCAATATGGCCCAGCAGATATGTTTATGCTTAAGGGATCATCGGGATCATCTAATTTTCAATGAAACTTTGTTTCACGATAAGTCGAACTTATAAAACTCATAAATGCCATTTGTTTTTCTCTAAAAGAAAATACAATAAATTGGAGGAATATCTACTAATAATTTTTTAAATTACCACAAAAACACTCCATGCTTAAATATGCAACGTAAAAAATCAAAAATAATGGGGGGAGTTTTAAATATTCAGTACTTTACAAAAGTTAATTTTAATAAATTCTGACAAGATTTTCCCAGAATCACGCCCAAAAACTAAGTGCCTCAAAAGATTCAATAACATCTACCAATTAAATTTTGTATTTTGATGGCATTCTTACATTTGCTTTTGATACTGCCAAAGTGTTAAAAGTATAAATTATAATCAATACCTAAATACTTCGGCATATAATGAATAACTATTAAGAGCTTTGTATGGTTTAATTCAGGTGAACATCACAAAAGTCCCTAAATTTCTTTCCTGTATTATTTTCATACAGCCATTTATATACCATTTTTAATATAGCATCAAATATTGTCGGATATCCTTTCAGACTTGTATATCTTCTGAACAAAAATGTCAAAACAAAAAAAACATTACGAAAATGCATGTATGTATGTAAATATAAAATGCAAATCATTTTGCATGTTTCGTATCGAACACAAGTAAAACAGCGCAACGGTAAATAAGATCATTTATGAGGCTTTCGTAGAGTTACTTCTCTTTTCTTAACTTTCACATAATCGGATCCGGTCCTTGACCTTCCAAATCGGATACTTGACTTTGATAATGCAAGGCGTCTTGGTAGGCCTTTTTGACAGCCTTGCGCTCCGTGGGTTTGCGTGACTCCACCAGCTTCTGTTGATCAAGCTCTTTATCAATGCCCAATATTTCCAGTTTACTGGCAGGTAACCATTGCCATGTGCGCTTTGCATCGAAGAATAAAACGAGAAATACTTCGTCACCTGGCGGATAATTTTTGCGCAGTGCTAAAACGTCTGTGGGTGGGGCTGGCAGTGGTACTCCATTGTAAACAAATCCCTTGGGTGTTTTGGGATCTAGTATCAATGCCGGATACCAGGGATATCCTCGACACTTGGCCCACACCAATTGTAGCGGTTCTAGAGGAGGTTTCAGCATATTCTCGGCTGCACTATTCGAACTCGTGTTGTCTAAAGCGGCGGAGCTGTGATTTAATCGAGTTCTGCTGATACTACTGCTAATATTGTTAGCCAGAGCCGCCTTTTGGGCGTTGGTGGATTTACGTGTTTTAGTACTATTCACGTTATTTGGCGTGGGCGTAGCGGAACGAGTCGCGGGTTTACTAGACGACGAGCGCGTTGACGTTTTGGCAGGTGCGGTAGGGACAGCCGACGGCAGAGGCGAGTCTGCCGTTTGTGTGACCGGAGGTGTGAGTGTTTTTTTCTTTTGTCTACCGCGTGTGTTGTTGCGCGGTCGTTTATCCAAAGGAGTCGGTGTCCTTCGGGAAATACTTCGCGTCTGGGTGTCAGAATCATTATCAACATTGCCAACAGCCCCACCACCATCCGTTTCGCTTTCAGCACTACAACTCATGGCCCGGCCGTTGTTGCCAGTACCATCCTCCCCCAGAGTAGTACTTTCATTCATTTCAACATCAGGTCTGTCTCGGGTATTGTTGTCATCTTCCGCACCTTCTACGTCGTCATCGTCATCTTCATCATCAACATCGTCATCGTCGTCGTCGCTTGAATCGTAGTCCGATCCCGAGCCACTTACGCTGAATCCAGAACAACTACTACAGGGACTCCCTGAAATATCGCTCATGTCATCATCGTCACTGTCGCTCGCATCGCGTTCGTTGTTTGTCCGGTAAACGCGAAATGTATCGGGAATATGCTGGTAGCTACTCAAACTTGTCGCCGGTGGCAATGATATTGTCGGCGCAGCTGTTAACGAAGTCGCAGCTGCTTGGGCGGATGATGCTAAAGCCGCAGTTGTCGTCAATAGCCCCGCCGCCGCTGCTGTCGTTCGGTTCGGTGATTTTTTCGGTGATAACGAACCACTATTACGCATTTCGTTCAGGCGTTTATGTCGGGCATTGCGCTTTGGCGATTTAACCGCTAATGAAGTGGACACCTGATTCAAACTGGCCGTCAATGGTGTCAATTGATTGAGTCCACCGGCTGTCAGTTTATTGCTTAAAGATAAGGCAGACGAGATAAGCGATGGTGCTGTTACAGCCGATGTAGTGGCATTGTTAACTGATGTTATGAGAGATCCCAATGAAGAGACCTGAGTTTGGGTCGAAGGGACAATGACGTGGTTCTCCTCTTTAACAGGTGTAGTCGTTGCCAATGTGTCTGTAGGACGTTTCAGAGCGGCCTGAGCTTTACGTGTAAACAGCACCGCAGTTCTGCAATAGAACATGCGTTAGATTTACGAGAGTCTTTTAACAAATTTATGGAAAATACATAATAATACATGAAAGGGATGATATGTATGTAATGTGCGGTTTCTTATTGTTAAGAATGTGAACAAATACAAAACATATGCACCATTACATGCAACTATATTCGTACGTATAGCTTCTTAAACATCCTTTCATTAAACATTTAGGAGTAATTTAATGACAAATCTGGTCGTTTGGTAATTTCTTTGGAATGTGTATTGTTTGTCTACCTATAATTGTGTTAATTTTCCAAATAACAGCAAGATAATACTTCGAAACTCTTGGTACACTAAAGCCTACCCTGTAATTTTGAGTAACAACAAATAAGCTACGTTTTTGTTTTCTAGGGGCTGTAAATGGTTCATAAGAAATCTAACTGCAGGTGACATTTTCAGAAAAGCAACTACAAATTATAAACCCTTTTTCGTAATTGCTGTTTGTACCCAGGCAGCATAGAGAAATGAACAAACTCTTTTGAACAAAAACTTGTTGCAGTAAAAAAATTTTCTTAATGTTGAATGATCAAGAGAGCTTGAGAGCTGTAAATTATTTATTAAAATAACCACATTTAACCAAATTTCATAGCCTGTATGGACATAGCAATTCAAGGTTTTCGAAACTTTTGTTTGTTTTGAGAATAGTTTAATCAGGTTAAAGATTGTCAGTATCAAATGTTATGAACAAATATTTTGAAAAGAAATTCTCTCTATAACGCACGAAAGGGCCTCACAGAACATTCTATAGTAAATTGCTCACCTCTAGCATAAAATATAATGCAGGGTATAATGTGCTATCGATAAGTTCTATTGATTAAGCAATTACCTAAAATTAAATTTTATTTAGTAATAGGTGTCATCTATCGGAATTGAACTGACTAATGCAACATTCATCTAATAAGAACATAAAGGAACTGATGAAGGAAAACCAAGAACTGCGGTTTAACAACACAACGAAAAAAGATATCAACAAATATCTATCTATACTCTACAATACACATTCCAAAAAAATTAAAACAATTATATTTATGTAAACATAGGAGCAGACTACATTATCTACGATTTAAGTTGAATGGGTTGTTTCCAAATTACCTTCTATTTACACCCACTGGTGATGCACTGCTATTGAGACTTTTCACAGGACTACAAGGTGGCGTTTGTGTTGTGTTATTACTAGTGCCTTTTGACTCTTCTCCCATTGTGTCATCCTCTTCATCGCTGTGGTTCTCATGTTCGTCATCGTCATCGCTGGGGTTATGTCGCTGGTGATGTTGATGGTGATTTTGTCGCGACGAAGGTATTGAACGTGCGGAGGGTTTTCGTGTACGTTTCGGCGTATTATCCACTTTTTGAGAATGTTGAATTGGTTGATGTTGCGGAGGCGGAGGTTTGACAGGGGGAGGTGTGTCCACATCCATGTCTTCGACATTATGATTTTCTTCCATTTCCTCGTCATCTTCTGTTTGAGAATTTATCGAGGCGTTGTGACGCTAAAAAGTGAATACATCAAGTGAATACATTAGAAAAAAAAAAATAAAAATATATATATCAACAATAACTTACTGCTGCCAATCTTGCTTTTTGTATGGCTTTGCGCATGCGTGATATTTCCAAGCGTATTTGTTTGATTTTCTTTGTGCGATACGTAGGATTTTTTAATACCTGAGATTTGTCTGCCAGTATTAGTAGTTTTTGAACGATAGCCTCACAAGGATTGGCAGCCAATAACTGCCGCAACTCCTGTTCGACCTCTTGCTCAACGTGATCTGTGGAATCGGCTTGGCTGGTGTCCAACAGACCTTCTCTGGCAAGCACTTCGCGCACTTCCTGGAACAGAGGTGCAGCCTGGTCGCGCATTCGTATGCCTGCTCTGTAAAAGACAGTGTCCTTATTGTTGTACGCCAAACAATTCTGTATCATCAGGTCGAAATCGCTTTGCATTTGATCCAGACTTGTGTATTGTCGCTCATCCAATTTTGTTCTCATTGTGCCCAAATCCATGGGGTGACTGACAATGTCCAAGTAGTCTGGAACTTCATTTGTATCTACGGGTTCGCGGAAAATTTCGGAAGTGTCGCGAGCCTCTAATGCCTCCAAAAGTTTCCTTAACACTGTTTCTAAGGGATCCAGCTGCATGGAAACCACTTGTTCGCAAATTTTCACGTAGGCCGCCTTAAGTTTCTCCCGTTTTCGTACAAGTTCACATAGCAGGCGGGCCCTTTCCAAATCCTGCCGAAGGCATTGCCAGTATTTAAGTTGTCGATACAGTTCTGATGTGTCTGGAGAGCCTTCGATGCCATTACGCTGTATTACCCCATGATGGTTTCCCTGAGACTGCAGCCTCCGCAGTAGTGGAACGCCATTACGATATTTGCGTTTCATTGTCCAGTAGGCCACAAGACGATCGAGGAACTCCTTTTTCTTTTGCATGTGCACCATACTTGCAATTTCCTGTATACGCTCTGGTGGTATTGTAGGTATCAGCACCACAGGCGCTGATGAACGCTTCTTGGCCAACGCCTTACGAGCCTCTTTCATTTTGTGACGCGCATCCTCAAAGTCTTTAAGATTTAATTTAGATTTTGCATGATCGGGAGTGTGAGAATGGCAGAAGGCAAATTTTTGCACATGCACTGACGAATCGTTATGTCCGGGGCCCTCATTCATATCCATTGTCATGTATAGACCGGCCTGTTGGGCACAAGTGACGTGAAAGGCCGCGTAGCAGCTGTTGCGATGACATTGGATGCAAGCACCCAATCCTTTTTCCTTGCATACGTAACATGTTAGACGCCAACGTGCTGCCGGAATAGTTTCAATAGAATCTAAGGATAGGCAGAAAGATTAAAAGGCATATATAAAATAAATATTATGAATTTCTATATGCAAAACAAAAAAAAAAAGGATATATCTTCGCTGTGAACAACGACAAATTCTGTACTCTAAATAATTTAAAAAAAAATAAAATATTGCATATTCGTAACAAAAACTATATTACTTGTTCCATGCCTATTCTTGAATGCTAAACTGGGATATTTTTAAAAGTTGAAAATTTCAAATGCTAAACTGGGATTCAAACCTAGACACCTTTGACATAAGAGTTTAATTTTTGGATGGACCACTTATTAGAGACGTCGCATTATTGAACTCAGCTTTATGTGACTGAATCACTTCCACTGAGGTTGCCCCGCAATTAAATTGAATCTTAATCTTAAATCTTTTTTTCAGTGTTTTTTTTTAATGCTGAACGAACCAGTATCCCTGTTTGTCAGAGTGTAAGTAGCCATAGTGCTGTGCGTGATGTGACCATGACCCGGCAACGTGGTATTGTGCAACTGCCTTTATCATTTGTTTTTTTTTGTCGGAAATAAAGTTCTAATATCTAACGAAGCGTATTAAATGCTGTCGCGAATAAAACTATTGTGGTTATCAAAGTTTTAAAATCTGAATTAACTGTTTTTCTAGTTTTACAGGAATTTTTATTGCGGAACTATTAACTGACGTTAAATGCGTGCGCCAATGTTTTTGGTCACGCCCACCATAATTAGGCCAAAATACGAAGAGGGTCTTAGTAGGAAGGATTATATTACTATGGGTTGTAATTGCCTAAGTTGGTACCAAGCATTGCTTTGTAAATTCTAACCGGACAATCTGGCAGTTTCAGTATATCTAATGTTAAAATATTAAGGGATGCCAAGCAAGTAAAATCTTCTAATCCAAATCAGTGCAATTGGTTGATGATACGTTATCGCTGTATTTAATATTTTGTAAATAAATTACACTATAATAGTTGTTGACAAAAATGTTCTTAGACAGGACCGAAGAGGACGGTTCAACCTAATTCTGCATCATTAGTTTTTCGAGTTACAACGGCTTGTTCATACAAATTACATTTTATTTTTACTAATACATTTTTTTGATTTATTATGTTTTTTCTTAGTTGTGCAATAGTGATATAGATATCAAATAAAAGTAGACAATCTCAGCATTTTATAATTTTTTTTTGACATTTCAATCGAAATATTTGCAAAATAATTTCATTTCAAATAGTTATTCTTGAATAATTTTCAAATTCGGATAAAAAATTAC
Source organism: Muscina levida (assembly GCA_964034835.1). NCBI lineage: Eukaryota > Metazoa > Arthropoda > Insecta > Diptera > Muscidae > Muscina > Muscina levida. The sequence goes on from OZ035884.1 coordinate 63,273,594, forward strand.
ATATTGGCGGCTATGGTGAGCTTATAAACATGCTAAAATTTATTATTCTATCTTTGTGAGGTAACTCTCGCGAATCTCTAAGCTAATCCTCTAAACCCTAGGAATATAAAAATAACTTAATAATCAAATCTAACCTTAGCCATCTGTAACTATTATCCTTGTTAACGATAAACATAATAAATAATGTACATTTACTAAAAAACGTCACAATAGGTTGACATTCTAAGGCAGAATTCGTTTCACTATAATCAGTATTTGAACAAACCATTGTTTGCTTCCAAGAATTATTTCCGCCCTCAACAATTGAATACCGGCGATTCCACTATCGCGGGTGCAATATTTGAAGGCATGTAAAGTTTCATAATAACAAAATAAAAAACATCTTCAAAAATATTAATAATTAAAATACATTTCAACATGGTCACTTCAATAGTCAGGCGGGATGGTTAAATGCCAAAAATCAAAATTCTGTTAATTGTAAAATCTTTTTTTTATAACGGATTCATATTTCAAAAGACAATAAACTAATCAAATAAAACGAAACTAAAAGTTTGGAATAAAATCAAATTACTTTTCTCATATATCAAATGTTGACCTTCTTCCTTGCGCTGAAATCAAACTATTGTGATTTAAAATTTATGGTGGAAACCGTCTCTATCGTAATCGCCCTACTAATAATGATAATTGTATACCAATAAAATAGATATGTATATATTTTTTGGTTAAGGCAAACGTTCTGATAGTGATTGAAAGGCGATATACGTTTGTTACAAGTTTAAAGCATTTCACTGCCCAGAATTCAGTTTCAAAAGCTTTGCGTTGGCTTTCAAGATTTTCTGTTTAGGGGTTTATGTTTCTAAAAGGATGTCATCAATCACATAATGTAACAAATTCTTATTGCCTACTCAGGCAGCTGACTAAACACAATCACCAATGACACTCGGTATGATTTCACTCACCAATTGGCTCCAAAAACACCGTATTCGCAAAGCGCACTTCAGGAATCCACAGGGCACAAACCACATGAGCCCATTGACCGCGATCGGTTTGTTTAAACGCCCCACCCGTATTCGGACACAGTACACAATTTACGGGCGTGCTGGGCGACTGCAAACAGCGCCGACACAACCACTGCCCTTCGGGTATATAGGGAACACCATAACAATCTTGGTGTACGGCCAAATTACACATATCGCAGAATAGAATCACATTTGTATTTTGACACTCGCCATCCATGCAAATACAACAGACTGCGTCGTCGTCAACTTCATTGCCGGTGGCTGTGCCATTTGCAGCTGCTTGAAAATAGGATTCCTTCTCCAAGCGATCCATCAGTAATTCCATTGTATCGATATTGACGGCATTGTGTCCAGTTTTTTCACGCTCCTCGTTCATCCATTCTAGCCAAGCTGAATCTTCCTCGTCCACATCGTACTCTATTTCACCGTCCAGTTCTTCGGCCGACTTTTCTATGAAACGATAGTATGCCAATGATCTGGTCGGTGCATCGGGCACGTTATAGTTGTCAATTTCTTGAAATCGGGCTTCGGGCACTTTCACTTTCGCCCACGAGGCATTCTCTTCCAACGGTGGGGCATCCGCATTCACAATGCATCCCCTTTCCACAAGATCCATGTACTCCTCTTCTTCGATAAATGGCAGTGGGTCACCTGTGCCCAATCGCACACTCTTACCCTCTACATTGAATGTTACCGTTTGCTCTTCGTCGTTATACGACACCAAAGTCTCTGGATTAATGTTGTGTGTCGCACCCGGTCCGCCGCCATTCTGTTCGTCATCTGCTCCAGCTGTTCCGGGGCCACCGGCACCTCCGCCTTTAGGTGTTGAATGTGTTGCACCACCACGCGAACGCGCCTTCTTGCGATTCGGCGTCATCACCGGTGTCAGCGGCTGGGGATTGTCGTGATCATAGTTGACTAAGTGGTATTGCAGGCCGACTACCGTCTTGTAACTGCGATCACATTTCGGGACTGGACATGCGTATGGCGGCTGCGACTGTTTCAATTTCACACTTTTGCAATATTCCAACGCATCGAAGTCAAGTCCCATTGTGTGTGTGTCTTCTCAATGTTGCTACTGCTGCTTTTTGTTGCAGTTTTCCCCTGTTGTCAATTTTGTTGTGTGTATAATTGTGAAGTTGTTGTTTTCGCTGCAAGTGCTGCCTTTGACTTTGCCGCGTTAGAATAACATTTTACTGCAGTCGTTGGAATTTTTCAATTGAAAAATTATAAACTTTATGCAGAATTTTTATTAATTCACTTAATTTACGTTTTTCTTCTTGTTTCTTGCTTTCCACGCAAATTCGCTGTCATATTAATGGCGCTAAAGTCATTAGTGTTGCGTATAGTAAGTAATCGTTACCCGAATAAGCATGTTTTCATACAGAGTTGCATTTGTGTCGGAAGTGTCATTTGAATATTTGAATATGGCTCCACGATATTGTCGTGGTAGGCAAATGTGGATGGTGTAATTGAATACCTGTTTTCACTTAGACGATTACGACCAAACGCAAGCTGTGAAATGTACTTACACGAAGATAAATTGCGATAGTGTTGTTATGGGGCGTAGTAAAATCTCAGTTTTGAAAATTGCAGACAAAATGCAATAGAATGTAAACGTTTTTGCATATAAAGGGTGATCCAACCAAATCGATGTTAATTGTAAATAAAATAAAAAGTTTTCAAAAGTGGTTATACACTGCAGTTTCGGATATTGTTAGTTGTTGCTTACCTCATGCTTTTTCCGGGTGCCTCTTAATCCGCTAAAATTTTCCTGATTGTACAAATCAAACTCAAATAGAAATACTTGTTTTTTTACTAATCGAGTAAAAATCGAATTGGGAAATAACGCTGAAAATTGATTTCTGTGCGAAATAATACTTTTTCCTACCAATGTCACACACACAAATGTACATTGCAAAACACATACACTATAACTGAGTTCCACATTTGAAATTTGGAACAAACGATGGCTTTATATACATACATAGTGCCGAATTAAGATTATTGAATCCGTAAAACACAAATTTAATATCTTCGGTTGTGTTTTAAATGGATTATTTTTATTCATTGTAAATAGCGTTAAATATTTTTTGTGTGAGGTGGGGTGAGGTGAGGTGAGGAAAAATACGTTTTTGCTGTTTTAAACAAAAACATGAAATTATGCCAAATAAAGTTTAAACGGGCTTTCATAAAAAGTTGTAAAAAAAAGTTGTTGACTTATAAACCATTTATAAATAAATTTTCAAGAAACCAGTATTCATAAACGATGTACAACTTCAATAAGTTAAAGTTGAATTTTGTAATTTACGAATTTGAGATTTTTGTTTTGAGTTTTTCGGCATTATATAATTAGACACTTTTCATTCATAAATTCCATTTAAAAAAATATTTGTCCCAAAATCTTCAACAATTATCCGTAAATAATTAAATAACACAGTACAACATTTTTCGGGTCATTGATTTGGGACTCAATTCTGAGAACTGCACGTGAAAGTAGCCCAAAAAAGAAGAAGTTCTGCATCATTCGTTTTGTCAAGTTACATGCCATAATAATCTAATATCTATTTGAAGATAGTAAGTATTGTATAATGGAATTTATCATGTTTTAGGATTTTTTGTTTGACATAACCCGAGAACCACTAGTCCGATTTAGCTGAAACAAATTTAAAAAAAATTTATTACAATTCCTTTAATCTGTTCATATAACGTTTCCCTACATAAGCATCAGTTTCACTTTTCCATTCATCAAATGATTTTGAACCGGGTTTATCTTGTAGCAGTAACAATAAAACTTTTGTACTCCGGGAGATGGCAGGTTCAAACCTGGCTCCAGTCATCTTAAAAGAAAAAAATAAATAAAATTTTCTTTCATTGTCGGCTCCCCTCCAATCGTCGTGTCTAGTAAGAGCTTCTCAAACAGTGACGTTCGCATTCGTCGATAAACAAGTAGGTGCCGTTAGTTGTGAATCTAAAAATAGAAAGCGTGTTAATTCACAACAACGCGAGAAGCTATCCCATGCCTCATTCATGGGGTGCAAAGGGAAAATTAAGTTTTTTTTTACTCCGTGGCGTATGATTTACGTGGAATATTACTTATGATCTGGGTTTAAAAAGACTCCAAAACACTCTGCTCAACACATTTTAAACGTCGATAATGTGCGCAGGCGAACTCAAAACACAAGAGTTTAATGATCAAAGATGCTCCGCACACAGAGTCAACCCATAACAAAACTCTTTTTTAAAATTTTTTCCTGAGCACTCAAAGATGATGTGCACACATAAACAAGCGGCACTAAAAGATTGGTAGAGAAGAAGTAGAAATTTCTAATATAGCTGTATATGTGTGTATATGAATGTATGTGTTTTTTTCTCCATATGAATGTTACTCCGTGTTTGGGTATTTTCGTTTCTCAGTGCACATATGAGTTGTGTCGTCTTTATCGCACACACGACGGGAGACACTTAGCAAGATGTGTTTGCATGTTAACATGCTCAACGGTACAGAGTTTGTATCACATTTGCCTCTCAAGCACTCTCATGAAAAGAGTTTTGCATACATTTTGTGCACATTTTTGGTTTTTTTTTTTCAAACGCTGCTTATGATAATACAGTGCAACACATGATTTTGGATACTACTTATGATAATCATACGAAACAATATAACAAAAGAGCCTAACACGTGACAAATTCCCCTATACGACACTTACTAACTTCAAATTGATATTAAATTATTATGGCATGTAACTTGACAAAACGAATGATGCAGAACTTCTTCTTTTTGGGCTACTTTCACGTGCAGTTCTCAGAATTGAGTCCCAAATCAATGAGCTGAAAAATGTCGTACTGTGTAATCATACGCCACCATATAACAATGTAACAAAAAAGCCTAAAATGTGATAAATTCTCCTATACGATACTTGCTATCTTCAAATCGATGTAAAATTACTATGGCATGTAACTTGACAAAACGAATGATGCAGAACTTCTTCTTTTTGGGGCTACTTTCACGTGTTCTCAAAATCATGTGTGTTGTATGTTTTAACATGAGAAAAAAAAATACAATATTTTTACTTTAAATTGCTTCTTACTGTCATGTTAATCGTAGTCTATGAAAAATGGTGCTACAATAATGGTCTATAGTAATTATAAGTGCAAATAAATGTTTTGTATCCGATTATAAAGCTTCTTTTTATACATCATTAACTAACGTTTATGAATACAACTAGTGGGCCCGGCAATGCTTCGCTATTATATGTTTGAAGAAGCCCTTAAAAAGGGCTCCACACGTCCACTGATTATAAAGTAAAATGATCTTCTGATAACTTGAATCTGTAATGCCAGTAACTATCTGTATTACAAATGTTATTTCTTTAGGGCTAAAATTGATTTTTGCCACGAGCCCTCCGCCTTCTGATTGAAAATACTAATTCGTCTGCTAATTTTATAGCCTTTTTACACCAAAAAAGCATTTCGCTTTTTGAGCTGAAGATGCGGAATGCTAAAAAGTGGTTTTACATTGCAGTTTCGCATATTGTCAGCTGTTGTCTAGCTCACACATTTTTCCATTTGCCTTGTAAAACTGCAATATTTTCCTGCAACAAACCTATTAAAATTGTTACGGAGGCAGTATTCCACGAAGCGCGAATGGTTTTAACTAATTGGAATAATCATTTATTACTATTTTGGCAAAAATGTAAATTTTTTGCCCGTCCATGTTGTTTGGCATATTTTCCGATAAATGTAAACAAACAACGAAAATTATGGTTGCCGGATCAACATTACTGAGAAAAAACGCTTAAATTCAGCTTTTCAGAGTACAACTCTATACATTTTTCAGTATCTTTCATGGTTGCGAAAATATGTTAACATCTTCCCAACAACAAAATATAATAAAATAGCATTTTGGCCGCATCTTTCAAAGATGTGAAATAATGGTTGCGTTTTGTTGGTAACTTATATCCGCTTAGCCATACAACTTCTATCCCATATACGCTAACGGGGATAAATTTACATGCTAAGCTAAGCGGGGATAAGTTGTACAAAAAAGGAGTCGAATGGTAGTAAAAATAAAAATGTAACCAAATTTTTTAATGGGAATATAAACAGAGAAAGAAAAGCAAAAAAGAAAACGTCACTAAAATAATTTTAATTACATAATAATTTACATTTCCATTTGGATTGAAATGGGATTTGTTTAAAACAAAGTTCAAATGTGGATAATGAAATAGAAAATCAACAACTGCAGCTCGCAATGGTGAGGTGATGGTGAAACAATCCTTGGGGTATTAACGGTGGATGATCTGGCACAGCTGCAACACAATCTGACCAAAACCGTCGTTATCAGAAACAAGGTTTGGATACAAGAGCAGAGCAACTAAGTTAGAAGATATGTTAAACCGCAGTGTGTCGGTGAATAAAATTTCGGGATATTTGAATAAAAAATGTTGTCTTTAAAAATTATTTGGTAATTTTTTAATAGGATGAAGGGAAGAGGGGTTTTTTGTTAAATTCACAATTGGAGAATTGTGTTTATTTACGAATATATGACAAGGCTGTCAAAAAGATTTTAGAAAAATACAGTGCAGCCAAGTTAATTTTACTTAACGGCAAAGCGTTTTTTTGGTAACCTATAACCTGGGACCGGCCGTGGCATAGTGGTTAGAACACGCGACTACCATATTTTGGCAAAAATGTAAATTTTTTGTCCGTCCATGTTGTATGGCATTTTTTCCGATAAATGTAAACAAACAACGAAAATGGTGCTTGCCGGATCAACTTTATGGGGTAAAATCGCTTAAATTTAGCTATTTCAGAGTACAACTCAGCATTTAGCATATTCGGTTCTATATGCAATATGCTTCTTGGTGTAAAAATGCTATATCTGTACTTATAATCAATCGAAAATGTCTTGAATTTGTGTACCCGCACATAGGTGGTGATCATAGAACCCTTTCCGATCTTTGGGAACCAAGACGAAGATAATGGCAAATTTCTTGATATTAATCGGCGAACCCCCTTATATTCTGCACTTCAGCCATTTATTTTAAACCTTAAAAAATTTTCCTTGCGGTGGCATAAACAGGCTTAAATGTGTTTTAAGAAATCTTGCCATCCCAACGCTAACGTAAACATGTTGTTGTGTTTTAGAAAACCTTGCCATCGAAACAGCGTTTTATATTATTTTGAGCTTTCTTTGTTAAATCAGGAAACAATGGTTCTTAGTACATTTTAAATACAACCATGTTCACACACAAACTACCCTCGTGCAATAATTATCAACCCTGTGTTACATTCCACCATCCACAAATTAATGGCGGTTAATCCATTTTGAAATAAATTCTTATGAGTGCAGCTCTATGAGCAGGACGCGAACTGGTTTAGTGCAATTGGGAGAAAATTCTTTTGGTTCTGCGAGAATTCCTGTGTATCAGGAAAGTGTTAATTAATTTTTTGTTGTTAAAGACTAAATTTATTAATAAGAAAACGTGACGATGGATGATTTTCTCCAATTGTATGAACTCACAGAAACCTATCCCAGTGAATTGGAGAAATTGACCGAGGTAAGACTGAGTATTTATCGAGAGTATTGAGAGCATTCGATAACATTGTTAACCAATAGGAATGGTTGGTGAAATTGCGAGACATCCTATGGGGACCAGCTGCTGGACAATCCACGGCCAAGGACGCCATAAAAGATTTGGCAGCAGCTTCTCCACAACAAACAAAGAAACGCGTGAAGCGTCTCGCATCATTGAATGAGGAAAACGCCGAAGGTTTGTTCACCGTTGTTAAATGTAATCGGGCAAGTCAACAGAAGTCTTGATTTTTAATTACTCTTTCGCAGAGTTGGCAGCTGCCGAGAGCAATAACAACAAGAAATTGTCAAAGGGTGGAAATGTGTCGCCGCGCAGAAGCAAGCGTTCGAACGCTGAACTTTTGGCTGCCGCTGAACAAATTCATGCTTCGGAAGAGACCAAGGAAAATGCCCCTGCATTAAGAAGAAACGAAAATGAAGCAAGCGGAGTTGCTGCAGAAAGTGCAGAAAGAAAATCTGATGCTTCAAATCTAATGCCGCCGCCTCCAGCTCCAGCTACTTCAGCTCCCGTTGAAGAAACACAAAGTGGGCGGCCACAAAGAGCGGCCAAGCTTAAGTCCGAAAAGAACTTGAAGGAGCCCAAACTTAATACAAAAATGAGATGTCCTTCAGAGAGCAATGTTAAGGTTAAACTGGAACACGAGCAGCGTGCATCCCAGATACATGAAAGTTCGACTCAGATTGCAGCTACAACAGCAGATGTAACGGCCAAGTCTTCATTAAGCAGCGCAAAATCCAACGATTCTGTCGTAATTATTCCGGGTAAAAAACCATCTACAGTGAATATCAGTAGCCACTCGGAAGAAGAAGATCAGCTGGTCACAAAAACTATATCGAAGGATACAGATTCTCAACAAGAGGCACATAGAGAAGATGGTGAGTACACATTTGTGATACATAGCATGTTATGGCTGCATTCCAAAATATTATTTTGTCAATATTTGATATGTTCGTTCAAAAAGTATTCGTAGCGTGCATTTTGAACACGATGGTAAACGCCATACCCGCGCTAATTTTGTTTTAAATTTAATTATGGCGGCGAAGACATCGATATGTCGGGTCTCAGCTGCCAGTCATCATGCTATGTTTGTAAAAAGGGGTTCGATGTAGATGGGTTATACGATCTTGTTTAATTCGTCTCCATTGTAAAAGTACGTTGTAATGTAAAAAAATGACGAAATGGCCAGAAACAGAAAAAAATGGTATTACAGAGGTTTCAATAAGGGTGTCGTCCAGCTGGTCCGAAAACCACAAAATCATATATTTTTATCGAAGATGTTTACATTGAAACCTTAATAATTTAGACAAAAAGACACAACTCATGAAAAGCAAACTATAAAGGAGGATAGAAAAATAATATTTATTTATTTATTTACAGTATATTAAACTTATAATTCATACAACAGTAATATTGGCAGCGAAAATAGCACTGGCAGCTTAGGCCTTCAACTATAACAAAAAGATTATGTACAGTTTTTTAAATGATTATGTTAGCTTCGCGAATGCATTTGTGAATAGAGTTAATATTATCTAATGTTATATTTTGAAGGGTTTGACGTCCATTATTGTTGTGGAATTTTCTTTGTAGTTCGATTAATTGTGGGCATGATTCCAATATGTGTTTGACAGTTAAAGGGTTTCTACCATTGAGACAGCAGTTGTTTACATTTCTATTAAGGATGTGTTGGTGTGTTGCGCTGGTGTGACCCATGCGTAAGCAGGAGAAAGTTTTAATTTGTTTGTTGTTGACATTAGTAGGATATAATACAGGTGCGTATTTTGGGTTTACAAGATTGTAGTGTAGATGTTAAAATGTGGTGCGCTTGTATACAGATAGTTTTTGGATGATGTGTTGTTTTAAATCTGTTTTTTCTGTGATGTGACTTCGAATAATTGGGGCAGAGCAAGCTATTTTTGTTGCCGTATCAGCTTGTGTGTTTCCCTGTATGCCACCGTGGCCAGGTATCCAGAATAATTTTATGTTGCCTTGAGAAGATATCAACTTGTCGCGTATTTTGTTAATCGAGTCGCACTTTGTGTTTGAAGTGTTGGATATAGCTTTTAAGACATAAGCTATCTGATGCAATGTGTGTTTGTTTTTTTTGTATGTTCAGCAATGTCAATGGTATGTGCTATGGCTGCAGCTTCTCCCGTGAATATTGAGGCGAAATCGTTTAATAATTTTTATCCCAGTTAATAAGTTGGCGCTCTTTTGAACAATTAAATTAAAGAGATATTAACGAAATAGTTCGTGCTTAAAATTGTAAAGCAAAAATCATAAAAATCTTCTTATATCATATTACTTATTTTTGGATATTTCTATACGTTTTATAAAAGTGAACCGCCCTTCAGTAATTTTTCCCTCCTAACATTTGTCCCAAACATACATATCCCCTATAATCACCCGCTAAGGAGGCTCCCATAAAAAAAATCAAATTTTTATAAAATTAGCTTCTAACTGCCTTATAGGTGCACCTACAGTAGACAAATGTATGGCCGACCTCCAATAGTTTTGCAACCATAACAAATTTTTATAACATCTATCATTATTTTTTTTAAACAGCTCTTGCCTCGTGGAGGGGTAAAATATATAATAATAGGGGGGGTCGGTCATACATTTTACCACTCCAGGAGGCACCTTTAGAGCGACTGGAGCTGATTCCAAAAAAAAAAATTATAAAATATAAGAATTATAAAAAATTAAAAGGTGTATCGATGAAAGAGGGTTGATATGATCTGAGATACTGTAGGGTTTACAAAAAATTATGGGTCTATCATATATGAGGCACCTTCATAACAGTTAGGAACAAATTTTATAAAAATTTGATTTTTTATGGGCAAATTTTCTTTGAATTCTTTGTAGATTATGATTTTGATAAACGCTTGATCAGGAAAAAATTGACCCACTCTTATGTATATAAATTCTTTTCCAGCAAACTTATGTTATCATTAAAGACGCTTTTACTATTTTAAAATGTTTTTTTATTTATTTGCACAGATTCCGCGACAGAAGCAGCTGATCCGAGTGTTCGCAGCTTGCGCATTAAAATTAAACGTGAAAAGGTCAGCTTACAGTCGCAGGAAGAGACAACTGTGACAGCACCCTCTGATAATGCCACTTTCAAAGCTCCAGAAAGTCTACCGCCGCTCTCAAAGGCATCAACCAAATCGGATAACAGCACACTTGAAGAGTCTTCAATGACCAGCAGTATTTTGTCGTCGACCACAAATACATCGTCGGCTACAGGCAAAAAACCACGTAAGAAGAAGGATGCAGCACCTCATCGTCCGATTAAAGTAGAACGATTCAGCGATTTGGATCCCAAGCCTTCACCTGTTGCATCACGTACACGCCACGGCAGTATGGGCCTTCGATTGTCACAGCATGATAACGACGAAATTGCTGCTTCAGAACAGATTTCAGAAGAAGTTAGACGACCAGCTTCTGTTTATGAAGATGCTGTAGAAACACCACCGTCTCGCAACTCTAAAGCAGCAAGCGGCAATGAGACTGTTAATTTGGGACCCACTCCAGCATCTGACGCAACCATCAACTTGGGTCCCATGCCTGGCGATTCCACATTCCAAGTGACATCGACACAAACTACTTTTGTCCTTGATTCTGGCAATCCCAATGCTACAGTAACATTAAATAAACAGTCGGGAGGCCCCGTTGGCGACGCTACCTTTGAGGTTCATTCTTTATCTAAAAATGAAAAAGATGATGAGGTCGCTGGTCAACGTTCGTTTGAAACTGCTAAAGACTCATCAGTGCCACACGACGATAGCCTAATTACCGAGGATGAATCGTGCGAGCCTACGCCGCCATTGCCAGCAAAGAAGAAGCCATCCTCATCAGCGAAGACCGTGGCTACCTCAGCATCTGCAAAAGCACTTACCGCAGCTAAAGCAGGTTATAAAATGCCAGCTCGTGCAAATGAGTTATTTAAGTAAGTATCGCATTAAAACGTCACAATAAATGTGTTGCGTTTACTAAAAATATTTTAATTTCTAGTCCACTGGCTCAAAGCCCGGTGAAAATGCGCGTTGAAGCTTTTGAAAATGCCGCTGCTGCCGCCGCAACCGAACAGCCCAAGCGTCCATTGCGTAATAAAAAGGAAAATATTACACCAACGGTAAGATTTATTTTTAAAGATATAGTTTGAAAAATATTGACTGCATACGTGTAAATCTGTTCCATCAAAAAAAAATATGTAAAAATATCCTATAATTATTTCAAATTTGTATGAACCTTTATGTAGAGTTCGACGACGCCTATTATCGGAAAACTGCCCGCCCCAGCTCTTGGTCGTTTCCTTACACCAACACAAAGTTCAAACGTATCTTCGGTTGGTAGCGCATATGCCAAGAAAGTAACCACAAGTGCTTCCAAGGCTTCTTCTGTTATCAAAACTGGCAGCGCCACTCTCCAAAGAACTGCTTCTACTGCATCCAATAGAACATTGCAGCGTGAAAATAGTGCAGATGACTTCCGCAAGGGTTTACACAATTTAGCAGAAGAGCGCAAGAAACAGCGAGAACAGAAACATTTGTTGGCGGCACAACAGCGTGAAGCCAAAGAACGCGAACGAGCAGAGCGCATGGCTAAGTTGGCCAAGGAAAGAGAAGAGAAGCGTCTACAAAAAATACAGGAACAGGAGCAGAAAAAACGTGAAATGGAAGAAATACAACGAAAATTAAGATTGCAACAGGAAGAAGAAGCAGCGAGACTTAAAGCTGCCAAGGAACGTGAGATGTTGCTGCAAATGAAACAACATCAACTAATGGCTTCGAGACAAAAAATGATGCCACCACCTCCAAAAACTACATCGAAATACGTTTTTGAAATGTTACACGAAGATGATTCCACCGATGACGAAGACAAAGTTTCATACAAACGGCCACCACCACCATCATGGAGTCGAAGTAAGTTCTTTTTAGCTTTGTGTCTGTCCTCATTGTAATATTTCCTTATTTCTGTTCTTTCTAGGCCATAAAAGAGGAGCTTATGTCCTGAAGCAAGAATACACACCCTCTAGCTACATCGACTGCTTCTTTTCGGTGCAACCATTGACTCCCGATTTGAAACAGATTTTCCCCAACATTGATGCTCGTTATTTGAAACGCAATTCTAGTGTTTTGTGGTCTACTCCACCACGCTATTCGGAATTGCCAAAGTATTAATCATCCCACACACAGAAGAAATCTGTTTTCATTTTGTTTTATTTGAAATTATTTATTTGTTCAATATATCCTCAGCGGTCATAATATGAATCATCGTATCTGAAATGTTACGTTTAAAATGTTTAAATAATGGCATTCAATTTGTCAATTTAGTTCGTAGTGCAAAAAAAGATAGATTTATGTTGTCTTATGTGCTGGTTTTCAATAAAAATTTAATAAATGTTTTTACTCGTTTAAAAAAGTTTTGTTTCAATCTTATCGATAACGACTTGACATGTTAAAACTTTTTAAGTTGAATTGAATCGTGTCACAACTAATTTGTGGTACACCAAACAATTATAAATTACCAATGGCAGTTGTCTTCTATTGGGCGTCGGGAGTGTGATGCAAGGTAAAGCTTCTGATCGGTTTAACTTGGCAAACCCAGAGTGATCCTTGCAATTGCACTTCAAGTCTACTCACAGAGCTCCGTATTCGTAGTACTACTGCGGACGGAGTACGTCCATGTGGTGACGCCTGGAAGCGTGCCTCTGACACCCGTCAGAGCACGACTAACTGTGAGGGGCGAAACCTAAAACCCAGGCACGTCTGCTCAGAGTGAGCGGTACCCTGGTCAGCGTCTGACCCAGAATGGGCGGCTGTAATAAAATCCTGGCATGAGGAGAAAACTGCGACGTGGTGCGCTGGGCTTGCAACCCGCCACCGACGTATAAACTATTGCAATGAAAAGAAGTAAGAAAAGAATAAAATGGACTCCCCAAAATGTTGACGACCACCGCAAACGAATTAAGGACCATGATTTAAGGATATGCACCTGGAATGTTAGAACACTGTATAGACCAGGTGCCTCTATCCAACTGGCGGAAGTCCTCGAAGAATACAAGGCTGACATAACCGCTTTACAGGAAATCCGGTGGACGGGACACAGGTGCTCGCGCATGAAGACGTGCGACATCTACTATAGTGGCCATGCGGACAAGCACGAGTTTGGATGTGGATTTGTGGTTGGCAAGAGACTACGACACCTAGTCTCAAGGTTCAACCCGGTGTGTGAACGTATAGTCACCATAAGAGTCAAAACTAAGTTTTTCCACATAACACTTATATGTGCCCATGCTCCGACAGAAGAGAAAAGCGATGAGGACAAAGACGAGTTCTACGAGAGCCTAGAAAATGTATATGACCGTAGCCCGAGCCATGACATTAAAATTGTACTAGGCGATTTTAATGCTAAAATACGCAGGGAAACCGCATTTGAGCCTACCATCGGAAAATTCAGTCTGCACACCGAAACGTCGAACAATGGCATCAGACTGATTGATTTCTCTGCGGCAAGAAATATGGTAGTTAGCAGCACTAGATTTGACCATAAAAATATTCATAAGGCAACATGGTTATCTCCAGATCAATTGACGAGGAATCAGATTGATCATGTGGTAGTTGATGGACGGCACGCATCGAGTGTTCTGGACGTACGAGTGATTGGGGTGCGAACATTGACTCCGATCACTTCCTTACCGCAGTTAAGGTACGCACAAGGCTAAGCATGGCGAAAAACGTACGTAACCAGGCACAACGAAAGCTGGACATCGGTAAACTGCGGACCACAGAGGTAGCAAACGCTTACTCCAACCACCTAACTCAACTGCTGCGGAATGCTCCAACCCCTGACAATATAACCTCGCAGTGGCAAAATATAGCCGACTCCTTAGAACGGGCTGCGAGAAGCGTACTTGGGTACTCAAAGCCGTCTCAAGAAGATGCCTGGTACGATGATGAATGTCGCACTGCCACGAGAGAGACGGTTGCTGCATACAGGGCGAAACTGCAGCCAATGGCAACGCAAGCTGTTCCTGAACGGGGCACAGGGAGAAGAGACGACAGGCAACTCGGCTTTTTAGAAGAAAAAAGAAGGAGCTGAAGAAGAGGCAGGATGAGTGCACTGAGTTGCTCCGAAGTAGAGGGGAAGCCCGAAAATTCTACAAGAGAGTGAAAGCGAGAATACGTGGAACAGGGTTGCCCTCCTGCAAGGACAGCGATGGTCAGCTAGTGACGGACCCGGATAACGTTCTGAAGATATGGAGAGATCACTTTAGAAATTTACTGGATACTGACACCACTCCAGAAGACCCCGCTCCAATCCATGACGATGGTATTAACTGTCCACCTCCGAGCCAGAGCGAGATACGTATGGCCATCTCCCGCCTTAAAAACAACAAAGCTGCTGGAGCCGATGGTCTCCCTGCTGAATTGTTTAAGGCTGGCGGGGAGGAGCTGATTAGGAGCATGCATCAGCTCATGGAGAACATCTGGCAAGAGGAGAGCATGCCCGGGGATTGGAGTCTCAGTCTGTTATGTCCCATATACAAGAAAGGAGATCGTAGTGAATGTAAGAACTACCGTGGAATAAGCCTATTACCAATTGCGTACAAGGTCCTTTCAAGCATATTGTGTGAACGTCTAAAGCCAATTGTAGAAAAACTAATTGGACCATATCAGTGCGGCTTTAGACCTGGCAAATCTACGACGGATCAAATATTCACCTTACGACAAATCCTGGAAAAAACCCATGAAAAGCAGATCGACACCTACCACCTCTTTGTCGACTACAAAGTTGCCTTCGACTCTCCGATAAGGAATAGGCTTTATGAGGCCATGTCTGAGTTTGGTATTCCTGCAAAACTGATTCGACTTTGCAAATGTACCTTAGACAACACCAAATCCTCGGTTAAGATTGGTAAGGATCAGTCTGAACCATTCAACACGGAAAGAGGTCTCAGGCAGGGCGATAGCCTGTCCTGTACACTATTTAATATAGTTATGGAGAAGGTGATGAGAAAGGCTGGTGTCAACATGTCTGGCACCATATTCCACAAGAGCCACATGCCACTAGCCTATGCCGATGATATAGACATCATTGGCCGAAATCTGCGGGATGTTACTACAGTTTTCTCATCACTAGAAAAGGAGTCAGCAAAAATGGGTTTAGCGGTCAACGAGGACAAAACAAAAATAATGATTTCGACGAACAAAGAGTCCTCTCGATGGGGACGCACCGTGAACGTTGACAAATATTGTTTTGAGGTAGTCGACGAATTTACCTACCTCGGATCTTCCGTCAACAAGAAAAATAATGTCAGCCAAGAAATTAAACGGAGAATAGTGCTAGCCAATAGATGTTTCTACGGACTTCGGCAGCACTTTAGTAACACCACCTTATCTCGGAATACTAAGAAACAGCTATACCAGGTGCTTATCTTACCTGTTCTGTTGTATGCTGCCGAATCATGGGTGCTTACATCAACGGACATACAAAACCTGGGAGTATTCCTGAGAAAAGTACTCCGCAAAATTTATGGACCTATCTGCGTCGAAGGCCAGTTTCGCCATCGGATGAACCATGAGCTGTATGAGCTTTACCACGACATCGACGTAGCTAAAAGAGTCAGAATCCAACGACATCGATGGCTGGGACATGTTGCCAGGATGGATGTAAATGCTCCAGCGAGAAAGGTGTTTGAAGGCGAACCTGAAGGACGGCGCAGAGCAGGGAGACCCAAACTCCGTTGGAAGGACCAAGTGGTAGGCGATGTGCCATCATCTGGTAGGACTAACTGGAGAACACACGCAGAAGACCGAAGCGTGTGGAATTCTTTATTACTTCAGGCCTCAAATTTATGAACTACGTTTCGTAAATTGTAATTGGCCACTTAAGTAAGTAAGTAAGTAAGTTGTCTTCTATTTCTATTCAACTAAGTCGAGTTGTAAACCGTAATAAGGACATAAACTATTAAGTTGCTCATTGTGAAAAAAAAACTAACAGGAACTATTTACACCATTTAACCTACGTGACGCATTGATATAAGTGATCAGCCTTCTTGTTCCAATATACTGAACACTTCGGCTTTTTAACCTTACAAGTATTCATCAATCGCTTTCTCCATTGCTTACTGAAAAATGTCTGGCTAAACACCATCACAAACGAACATTTATGAGCAGAGTGCGGGCAAATACCTGTTTAATCTGAAATGGAAATGGCGCTGGGTTGGAGATGTCTTGCGAAGACCTCAAGACGACATTACAAAAAATCAATTGAGTGGAATCCACAATGCAGCCGCAGAAAAGGTCCGCAGTGTCACACCTGGCGTCAATGCAGCAGACAAACAAGAATGGAAAACTATAGTTGAGGCCCTATGTTCCTCATACGAACAACAGGAATTTATATATTGTCGGTATCCTGCAAAAAAGTCTCAAGTTCACTTTTTGGGTTTTTAAGTTATTGATAATTAAAAGTTTATGGCCGCCTATGTTTTGATGCATTAACTACAAAACTACTTTATATAGACATTGAATTTTTTTACGGCGCATAGACTATAACTTTCCATATACTTTTGCATCATTAAGTCCATTTCACAAAAGAAGTGGACATGAGACGTTTTTCCAGGATACATATAATATTATTTAAATAAATTGAAATTGAATATTGCTTAACAATTTTGAGAATTTTAAATTTACGAACAACTTGATAAATTGACCATAGAAGATTAGCGCCATGTGCATTTTAATAATTATTATATTGCATTCCGACTATGTAATCACAGTAGATGTTTTTGAAAATTATCCACAGGTAGTTATTTTTTTTTTTTTTTTGTTATTTACAATTAGCCTTTTGAGTGGAATTTAAACGTGTCAACAAATAAATCATGTCTGTCGCACTTTCACGAAATATAGGTAAACAAGAGATTACAAAACGAAAGACTTAAGAACCATGCGCGCTAAAACAATTCATCTCTCGCATCTAGCACTCGTAAATGTATACAACTCCCTTTAACACCTGATAACGGGAATCTGTGCTCGCATTTGAGGCCGAAACTATTTCGAAATTGACATTAATACTCAAATAAAAGAAAGAAACTAATGAAAACGAAGTAGAAACTTTAAGTACATAAAATATTAAAGGTGCCTACAATTGATGCCACTCTAGAAATTATTGCAGCAATTGAAGCTATGAAAGTTTTAAAAAGTGATAATGAAACTACATACTGCCAGAAGTAAATAGATAACGTAGCTGATGTTTGGGCACGATACAGGCGGCAAACAGATGAAATTGATACGCTGACAAGTAAACTTACACTTACGTACTGGCAATTGCACAAACACCGATTGAGATAGACAGACGGCTGCTGAGTGGTTGACTAGATCGACAACAGCGAGGGAGACGCAATATAGCAAGTGAAATAATTTCACTGGTCATGGTTGCGATTTTCGAAAAAAAAAACGAAATAGTTGTTACCTTGACAGGGGAGAATGAATGAACGATAGCAGCGGCATATGCATACACATACATCTGCACATGTGTGCCCATAGATGTGTGGATCTATGTATGGATGTTTGTATTCTGTTAATGATTCTTTTCATACCATCAACATATAAAATAAATTGTTAACCCTGTTATAAAGTTATTAAGTTAAATAAAGTCATTAACGAACAACTTGAGGAACACGATGATGAACAGTAGAAATTCTTTTGAGGAAAGGTTTACAGTTCATTAATATAGTTGAAAGTAGACAGTACTTGGATAAATTTTTCAATTAGACGAATAGCGCCATGAACATAAAATAGATGGAATGATGGAATCACAAGTCGGCATTGGTATTGCCATAGAAAAGTGGGTTGAAAGTGAAGACTAACAAAGGTTTAAAGAAATTACATGCACAATAATGGTATCACGGAAAATTCAGTTTGCACAACAACACCTCCGATAACGAATTCAAACTACATGGTACATGGTAGTGGGTGGAACCAGATTTGCGCATAAAGATATCGACAAGGCATCGTGAATATCCACTGATCAAAACACAAGAAACCAGGTTGATCTCATGGTAGTTGATAGAAGGCATGTCTCAAGCGTTATGGATGTGCGTGTGATGCGCGCTGCAAATATTGACTCGGATCACCAACTAGTTGCAGCCAAGGTACTCACGCGATTAGGCAGTGCTAAAAACGCTCGTAACCAAATGCAAAGGAAACTAGACAACACAAAGCTGCGTACCACCGAGATAGCCAATGTCAACTCCAACCAACTCTCTCAATTACATCGAACCAACTCCCCCAATTCTGATGTTCCCGACACCCAGTGGCAGCATATTTCGAATTCTATGACCACTGCCGCAACGAATGTACTGAGTTACGAAAAACCATGCTCAAACAAGGCCTGGTACGATAAAGAATGTTTCAAAATGTCTGAAGAAAAGGATGCTGCATACAGGGCAAAACTTCAGCCAATGACAACGCGTGCAATGATAATGAGAAGAGGAGGAAGATGACTCGTCCCTTCAGTCGGAAAAGCGTCTATGAAAAAAAAAGAGAGAGACAGAATATCGAAAATTACAGGGACAGAGGTGTAGCCCGAAAGTTTTACCAAATGGTAAAATGCAATGGGTTTGGACCAGGGATCCCCATCTTTAGCGGAAATCTGGTCACTTACACTTTCGTTCTCTGCTCGTTCCCGAAGGCAGCATAAGTGGCCAGTCATCGACGAGACTGTTCACCTGTTCGCCCGATGTTTGTTCTATGTCCTTTGCTTAAGAAAGGCGATCCATGTGTGTGTACCAATTATCGCGGGATCAGCCTTTTACCTATCGCTTACAAGGTCCGGTCTATGGAGTTATGTGAAAGACAAAAGCCCATTTTAGCGAACCTGGTTGAACGTTATCAGTGTGGCTTTAGACCTTTAGACACTACGACAAATCCTGGAGAAGACCCAAGAAATACAGATCGACACCTGCCATCTGTTTATCGACTACAAAGCTGCATTCGACAGTCCGATGTGACAGAAACTATTAGAAGCTTTGACTGAGTTTGGTATCCACGCGAAGCTGATACGACTTTACGGGGTGACACTGACTGACACGAAGTCCACAGTGAAAATAGTCACAAATCTTACAGAGCCATTTTCTACCAAGCTAGGCTTCAGACAAGGCGAATGTCTGTCAAGCGATCTCTTTAACATCTTAATGGAGATGATCATGCGGAAGGCAGCAGTAAACACGGCGGGCACCATCTTTAACAAAAGCCACATGGTATAGATGCCGATGCTATATATATCATTGACCGAGGACTACGGAATGGAACGTGGTCTTTTTCGAGCATTGAGAAGCAGTCGGTAGAAGTGGGTCTGGTGATTAATGAAGACAAACCCAAGTTATTCGTTTAAAACGAACAAAGACGCTACTCTTCTGGGACTCTGCGTGAACGTTGACAACTATAAATTTGTCTACCTTGGCTCAGCCATAAAAAAAATAATAATGTTAGTATGGAAATCAAGAGACTAGTATTGATCGCACACCGCTGCTACTATGCGCCGAGCAAACGTTTTAATGAAAAAGCCCTTTCTCGACGAACGAAGATCCAACTCATCCAACTCTACCTGTCTTGCGCTACATCGCAGAATTCTGGGTAAACACGCAGGCAGATCAATCTATTCTGGTAGTTTTCGAGAGAAAAATACTTCGCAAAAAATTTGGACCCATCATCGTTAACGGCGAGTATCGTCGTCGAAAGAATCATGCGACGTAGTCAAGCGCGTTTAAATAGACCGAATGCGCTGTCTTCGACACGTTGTACGAATGGACGAAAATGCTCCGGCTCGAAAAGTCTCCGCAATAAACTCGATGGGCGGCGCAGGAGGTGGCGGACAAAACTTCGTTGGATGGGCCAGGGGTAGAGCTATTACCTAAGCTTGGTGTGACGAACTATCTATGGAGCGCAAAAAGGCAAAGCTATTGCACCTCTCACGATCGTCGTTGATGAAAATTATGCATAAACACTTGCATTTACACACTTACAAGGTGCAATTAACTCTTGATCATTCCAAACGTCGTCATTGGTCAGTGATAAGGCACATTTTCTCCTCAGTGGATTCGTCAATAAGCAGAATTGCCGCATTTGGGCGAAAGATAATCCAAGGGTGATTGCCGAAAAACCAATGCACCCACAAATAGTGACTGTTTGGTGCGATTTATGGGCTGGCGGCATCATCGGATCCTATTTTTTTCAAAATGAGGCCGGTCAGGCAGTTACTGTGAATGGTGTTCGCTATCGTGAGATGATAACGAACTTTTAATGGGTCGAATTGGAAGATATGAATGTGGACGATATGTGGGTTCAACAGGACGGTGCCACTTCCAACACAGCTAACGAAACAATGGCTCTTTTGCGCGACAAATTCAATGGCCTTGTTATCTCACGTGGTGGCGATGTCAATTGGCCGCCAAGATCATGTGATTTGACTTCTTTCTTTGGGGTTATTTAAATGAAAAGGTGTACATCGATAAGCCAGCAACAATTTAAGAGCTAAAGGATTAGATAATTCGGCACATTAAAAGCTTATAACCTCAATTATGCCTCAGCGTCATCAAAAATTTGGACCTTCGTATTTAGGTGTGCCGTCGAAGTCGCGGCGGCCATTCGGCCAATATTTTGTTTCATACATAATTGAACCATACCAATAGTATCATAATAAAAAGATATGACAATAATTTCCTAAATAATTTGTGTTTTATTCGAAATCAATACTTACTTACTTAATTTCCCTTTGCACCCAATGAATGAGGTATGGGATAGCTTCTCGCGTTGTTGTGAATTAACACGCTTTCTATATTTAGATTCACAACTAACTGCACCTACTTGTTTATCGACGAATGCGAACGTCACTGTTTGAGAAGCTCTTACTAGACACGACGATTGGAGGGGAGCCGACAATGAAAGAAAATTTTATTTATTTTTTTCTTTTAAGATGACTGGAGCCAGGTTTGAACCTGCGATCTCCCGCATGGCAGTCGCGTGTTCTAACCACTATGCCACGGCCGGTCCCAATATCGGCCCTTAAAATGTAACCACCCTTTATATGGACAAAATACGAAACCAAACGATCATTTAATTGTCTTTAATATTTTGCAGCCAAAAAAGTTAACTTCTTAATAAATTAATTCTTCATTATGTATTTCCAATGCTATAACGGTACTCTTGATTATATAAGGGTTTCTTAGCTTTGAATAGTATAGTATTAATATACAAAGCAGTTATTTTGAAAGACTCTGAAGTCGCAAAAAAAACCATTAAACTTTTTAGTACTACATCGGAGGTTATGAATTGTCATCATAAAAGATTAGACTAAATTCGAATGTACTTCTGCTCATTTGAAACTTACTATGATGTTAAATCGAACACTAAGTTTGCTGTCCAAAAAAAAAACGCCCCGGGAATTTGGCTTATGCTGGAAGCTCAATTTCAGATCCATTGAAAGTAATACTTTATACGGAGTAAAAGTAATACTTTATACGCTAAACTGCAGACCGCGGAGATAGCCAACGCCTATTCTGACCAACTCACTCAACTACTTCTTGATGCTCCAACTCCCGAAAATACTAGCGCGCAATGGCAACATATTGCCCACTCGATGGAAAGGACTGCGTGGTCCGTACTGGGGTATGTGAAGCCCTTTAACGATAATGCCTGGTACGATGACCAATGCCGCGATGCCACCTGGAAACAAGATGCTGCATACAAGGCCAAACTGCAGCCAATGGCAACGCGAGCTGTTCATGAAAAGTATAGGGAGAAGAGGCGGGAGGCGACTCGACTCTTCAGGCGAAAAAAACGAGAGCTTAAGGAGCGGAATAATGTGTGTATTGAAGATTACAGGAACAGAGGTAAAGCCCGAAAATTCTATCAGAAGATAAAAGGAAAGGTACATGGAACAGGTCTTCCCTCCTGTAAAGACAAGGATGGTCATCTCGTTACTGACTGAGAATATATAAAGATCACTTCTGCAGCCTAATGATGTGTGAAAACTTGATGGAAGAAGACTGTGCGCCAATCCGAGACGATAACATCGAGTGTCCACCTCCGAGCCAAGCTGAGATAACAACTGCCATATCCCGCCTAAAGAACAACAAGGCCGCTGGGGCTGATGGTCTTCCAGCTGAGTTGTTTAAGGCGGGTGGAGATGAGCTTGTTTTAAGCATGCAACAGCTCATAGAGAACATTTGGCTTCAGGAGAGCATGCCAGAGGATTGGAATCTCAGTATGCTATGTCCAATCTACAAAAAAGGTGACCGTAGTGAGTGTAAAAACTATCGTGGAATTAGCCTCTTACCGATTGCATATAAGGTCCTGTCTAGCATACTGTGTGAACGTCTAAAGCCAATTGTGAAAAACCTGATTGGAGAAGGTGTTAAGGAAAGCAGCGGTTAACATGTCTATTTAATAAGAGCCACACGCTGCTCGCATATGCCGATGATATCGACATTATCGGTCGAACGATGCGAGAGGTAACAGCTGTTTTCTCATCAGTTGAAAGGGAGTCAGCGAAAATGGGTTTGGCAGTGAATGAGGACAAGACGAAGTTAATGGTATCATCGAAAAAAAGTGTCCACCCGTTGGGGACGCAGCGTGAACGTTGAAAACTATTGCTTTGAGGTAGTGGATGAATTTATCTACCTTGGATCCGCCATGAACAAAAACAACAGTGTCAGCCTCGAAATAAAACGGAGAATAGTGCTTGCTAACAGGCATTTCTTTGGACTACGCGAGCAATTTATAAACACCACCCTATCTCAAACTACCGAAGTCCAGCTGTACCAGGTACTAATTTTACCGGTTCTGTTGTACGCCTCCGAATCTTGGGTGCTTACACAGGCAGATGCAGCTCATCTGGCGGTGTTTGAGAGAAAAATACTCCGCAAAATATATGGACCCATTTGAGTAAACGGCGAGTTTAGGATTCGGATGAACCATGAGCTGTACGAGTTATACCACGACATTGATGTCGTCAAGCGAATCAAAGTGCGACGATTACGCTGGGTATTCTATCAAGACCTCGAAGGACGGCGCAAAAGGGGGATACCGCGACTACGTTGGAAGGACCAGGTGGAGGAATCACTGACGCTGCTTGGTAGGACTGACTGGAGACGGTGCGCACAAGATCGAAGCGAATGGAAATCTTTGATCATTTCGGCCTCTGACTTAGGCACTAACATATAAATATATATATGTGTCAAGTTGTTTTAAAGACCAATAATAATAATAATTTTTTGAATTGGGTTCAAATTTGATCTTCTGGTAAGAAACGTCAAAATTACCTTTGACTTTTGAAAAAATATACATATAAAATATCTTTCACATCACACGATTAAATTTAAAACCATTTTAATAATTATTTAAGATCTATTGTGTTTTCCAATGTTCACCATTAAGTTTATAAGGAATTCATCGTATCGATTTGTACTTAAATACATACATAAATGTAAAATCAATTTTTTTTTCAGTTATGTATATCGATTATCTTCCCACGGGAACTTTTACATAATCGTCGTCTGTTGCTGTTTTCACAGTGGACACATTTTTTTTACCAAACAGAAGCTCTGCATGCAATTCCAAGTGCTGACGGAAGGTGCATCACCTCCCATAAGACTACAAATGCGATCTGTAACATTATGATTGAAAAAAAACTGAAATCAATTGAAAGTCACCTTTGTAGAATAACTATGTGATCAATTCTTTAGATAAAGTTTTGCTTGGTTTCGACACGTCTCAAAGACAATACAGCGATACAATACGATACGATACAATATAAGTTCTTTCTTTCTTGTTTTTTTTTTTGCTGTAGAGAAAATCAAAAGCAATTCTTTGATTAGAAAATCTTGAAGAAACAAAAAAATGTAAACAATGATATCAATTTTCATCTCATCGCATTCATTGTTGTTGCTATTGATGTTTATATAGAAATTCAATATTCGTGGTAAGACAAACCACAAGCAAAAAAAAAAAACAAATGTAATTTGTTGCCCGTGTCGAGTGCACCCTAAAGTCATGTTTTGATATTTGCTGCCTTTCCTGCAACAACATGGGCCACTACTGAGGCAGGCAGTCCGTCTGCCTTGGACAAGTACTACACAATGACAAATTGTATGAAACTGGAAAATGGTTGTATGTAAATTGCGATGAAAATCGATTGGAAAACCAATATAAAACATGTTAATAACGCGTGTTTTTTCTGAGATAAACTTAATTTTTAAGTTAAATTTTATACATGTGATAGTAAATAATCAATAAAAGTGGTTTCTGTTCGATTACTTTGTCTAGTTTTCTTTCCAATATGTCACTAAATAATATTATTTCTAAGTACAGAGTTATTTTTTGAAATATTTTGTGCTGTTCGATGATGACATCGATAATTTTTATTTCTTTATATGCGAAAGATTATTTTAAAAATACAATAACATATACATAAATTGATCAGTAAGGTAACCTGAGTTGTCAGTACTCCTACCCTATCTACTTATTGAGTTTAAAAATTGTGACAAAAAATATGTTAAACATATAAAGTAATTCAAAATATATAAATTTAGGTCCAATTCAATATAAGTTAAAATATTTTCGTTTTTGTTAGTTTTTAGTCGATCTTACTGTATATTATATCAATTTACGTTAGTGTATCGAATGATACATCAAATTCAGCTAAAGATCAGAAAAGTGGTTTTTATTTGATGTTTGATTATCAATGGTCAAATTCATAACTATGCTGGACATTTTCGGCTGATATCTACTTCACATGCACAGGTTTGACATACTTGTAGATATATATACAGCTGATGATGTACCATTGTGCATCAGTTCGTCACAAAGGGGTCTGAAGATGAACTCGTCATGGAGTTCGAAACGCGTCATCCTAGTGCGTGACACACTGAATTTGACCAAAAAGATCAAACAATGAAAAATAAAAAACACTTCTGATCTTTAGCCGAATTTGATGTATCATTCGATACACTAACGTAAATTGATATAATTAAAATATTTTCGCAAATTATCAAAAATTGATGTAAATACATAGTTTATTTGAAGTTTTATTACATTTAAATGGTTAGCAATAGTATAATTTTGAAGTAATGGGACTAACTTAATTTTGTGCAAGTCATAATATTTTACAAACACTGTGGCATTCGATCTATTTTAAGGTCTACTAAATGTTATCACAGTGTAAAATTCTTGTCACTCCAATCGCCATGCCAGGAGCATGAGAAACAATTTTAACGCTTGTTGTAACCACTGTGCCAATGGCAGCAGTATTTGCATTTACATTGCATTTGGCTACGTCAACATTGCTACAGACTATTGTTGGCATTTTTATTACATTCAGTCTTGCTCGTCGATACTCCGTACCTAGTTCCTGATAGATAGAAATGCATGATTCTTTGATTGTCTCCAACGAATGTTTGCGTTTCCCCTTACTCGGTTGCAAAGTCGACAATTTACATCTTTGCAACATGTCAATACACTTTATGCTATTTTAGCTATGTAAATTTAATGTTTATTTTACACGAAATGACACTGAACAATTTTCATTAAAATACCTACACATGCGCCCATAAGCTGTGAAATGTAAATTCGTCGTATGGCTTTAAGATAATTTGGAGAGATTTTTGGCAGGCTTTGATATTGGAGTAGTTCCATGTTTGCTGTTTCTTAAATGCAAGTATATAGGCTGTTAGTATTTGATTGTGGCATTCCATCATGTGCATTTGCATTTCATCGGTTAAGAATAATGTTAAGTAAAATGTTTCCGATAAATATAAAACAGTTTAAAGCTTCAAATGGTAAGCCAGTAAATCAAATTTATTGGCATCAGCATTTTTTTTTCAATTATGGACATTCGAAGCATAGATAATTTTCTTCTGTATACCTGGGAAGGCTGCAGTCACATCCCGCAGTTGATGGTGTCTACGTCATCTGTATACGCAAGTGGCATGTGGATTTTGTTAAATATCGTGCCACTCGTGTTTACTGCAGCTTTTCTTCTTATCATCACCATCACCATCTACGAGTGGTCATACGATTGTCCGTCGCCTTGTTTTAGATTTTGTATGGTGTAGAAAGGCTCTGTAAGTTCCTTGCGAATCTTCAATTAAGACTTCGTGGCAGTCAGTGTTATTCCGCAAAGGCATATTAGCTCCGCTTGAATACCAAACTCAGTTATGGCTTCGAGTAATTTCTGCTGTATCAGGCTGTCAAAGGCGACTTTATAGTAGACGAATGGTACGTGTCGATCTGTCGATTTACTAAGTATAAAACCACACAGATAAGGCCCGATCAGGTGGGATAACACTGACATAAGTCTTTTACATAGCACACTCGACAGGACCTTATATGTGATGCACCTAATTTAGATTTTAGATTCCAATCATGGGGCATGCACTCTTTAAGCCAAACCGTGCATGGGAGAAGGTGCATCCTTATGTGCTCATCGCCACCGAACTTGAAGAGCTCTGCTGGAAGTCCGAAGGAACCTGCTGCTTTATTATTTTTCAGCCGCGATTTTTACCTCAGTTTGCCTTGGTGGTGAGTAATCTAAACCGTCGTCGGCAATTGGCGTGATACCTTCACGTGCGCTGCCTTCCAGAACCAGCAGTTGCTGGAAGTGGTCTCTCCATATATGCAGCATCTAACCAGATTTCCAAAGATGTCGTTACAATTGACTTTACATAATTTGAAAAGAGTCAATCAATTAACTCACTCAATGCAATATCTCAGTGCATGACCCATTTATAACATATTAAAGTTTACATAATTAAAAACGTAGCTTTTTCAACTTTCAACTAACTGCACTTTACGCTCATTCCTCATTACCCATACGATTGTGTGACAAAGTTCGTGTCTTAAGTCTTTCGTTTTGTAAAACTCTAATCTCTTTACACCAATCGTCCAATCAATTTATTTATTCATAATCTTTAATAAAACCACCAGCAACAACAACTGTAACTATTATAACGACAAATATGCAAATTACATCAACAAAAGTCACATGAAGAAAAGCTTGTCTTTCTCCGGCTACTTGTATTGATGCGAGTATTGTACTTTAAAGGCATTCCAAAAAAGCTTAACATTTTTGTCACACAAAGAGTGGGAGAGCGAGAGAGTAGCGATAAAAAGACATGACGCACATACACATCGTTAAAGAATTCCACCACACTTTCTTGCCTTGTCTTTTGGCTCCAACTTCTTACTTACCACTACCTTGAGCCATAAGCAGTACCATGCTAGCAATTGTTGGAGCTGGCCATCAGTTTACTGCGAATCGTGCTTGAGTTAACAACGTCTTTTGCCCCAGTGGTAAGTGAACGCGGCTTAAGTCAAGAAAAGACCGAATCAAAAAACAAAAGCTCAAAACTGCGTGAAAAGAAAATACCATAAACTACCGGCGGTTACAACAATGACAACAACATCATCGATTTAATTCAAGACAAGTGTTTGGGTATGTGTGTGTTATAGTGGAAGTGAGCATGTGTTTGAGTAACGATCGTTCTCACCCATCTGTGTTGGTAAAAAGTGAATAAGCATCGGCCAACTTGTGCCCGAGAGTGTGTCAGTGTATGAGAAGCTTAAAACGCAATATCGCAACAAAATAGCAGTGCATGAATGGAATGAATCGCTGGATGGATGGATAGATAGATGGCTGAGATGTACATGTGTTGTATGTATGTACGCCTGTAACTATGTATTAATATATGGCCAAAACATACATTCACACATGGCCGCGTACGAACGTACAAAGCAAACTCCGGTCGAATTGTAGTTGTTGTTGTTGCCGATAAATATACAACATATTTCAAAATGCGATTATAAAAAAAAACTTTCTTTTTTCCTTGTCTGCTTTATCTCGACTTTTCGGTTTGCACCTCCGTGCAAAAAAATTGAAATAAAAAAAAACAAAACGTAGAAAAAGCGTAAAGTAAAATATGAGAAAAAGAAAGATCATGTGAATGCGAATGTATTTAACACCGAAAAAAAGAAAAACGGCAAAATATATCTCCTCAGTGCAACATTGAAAATAAATTCTCCCCTTTCGCAATGGAAATTGTTTAAATAAATTGTGTTAAAGTAAGGCAAAAAAACAACAACAAAAGAATAAAAAAGGAGAAAATAAGCAAACAAGAAAATGTCACAACTTATGGCGCAAAATACTGAATTTCTTCATCAAGTGTCATTCTAAGTGTCTAATTAAATAAAAAGTGACAAATTTATGAAATAACACAAATTAACTACAGAAGATTTTTCATTGCATTGTGTGCGTGTGTGTGATAAAGTCAAGAATTTGATAAACAAAAATTATAAGGATTATTTTTGATTGTTAGCAATGCAGTTGTATTTGTGGTATTGTGTTCCTATAAGTTATATTGACCAGTATTAATGTGACAAGTAGGAAAATTTAATTAGATATTTAAATATCAACTATGAAGTACATCTGTGTTAAGACAAATCTCTTATATAATAAATATCAAAAAAAAAAAATCATCTGCAGTATAAGTGTCGAGTCAATCGGCGTGTCTAGTAAGAGCTTCTCAAACAGTGACGTTCGCATTCGTCGATAAACAAGTAGGTGCCGTTAGTTGTGAATCTAAAAATAGAAAGCGTGTTAATTCACAACAACGCGAGAAGGTATCCCATACCTCATTCATGGGGTGTAGAGGGAAATTAATAAGTAGTATATCCACAACTTAAAAAATTGGAACGACTGTAAACGGTATGAAATTTTCTAATGACGTCTCGGATTTTTTTTATAAGGTTGGGTTATAACACATTACAACATTTGTCAGCTTATTGAATCGGGACTCAATTTTGAGAATTGCACGTTAAAGTATCCCCAAAAATAAGTACTTCTGCACCATTCGCTATGTCAAGTTGGCTGCATTAATGATTAAATGTGAATTTTTAGCGCTTTTTCTATATTTTAACACAGTTATATATCGGTATATAATATCTCTTTTGTGTCTTAAGTGTATCTGAAAATGTGGAACAAACCTACCCGAATTAAGTTCACCCAGTGCCTAAAAAATCGCAAAATTCCCAATTTTTACCATTATTCCCTATTTTTTTTAACTTTTTGCTAAATAACTGGATTACAAATCAA
This sequence comes from Muscina levida, assembly GCA_964034835.1. NCBI lineage: Eukaryota > Metazoa > Arthropoda > Insecta > Diptera > Muscidae > Muscina > Muscina levida. The sequence continues at coordinate 63,303,364 of OZ035884.1, forward strand.
AAAGTTTCATTTATTGTAACAAAAAGTACTCTAGTGTACCAACTTGTACAACTAATTATACCAAAAAGTAATTAAATTGTACCAAAAAGTACAAAAAGTACTTTAATTGTGCCAAAAGTAAAAATTATTGTACCAAAAAGTACAATTTATGGTACCAAAAAGTAAAATTTATGGTACAAAAAGTACAATTATGGCAACAAAAAGTACAGTTTATGGTACCAAAAAGCACAATTTATTTAACCAAAAAGTACAATTTATTATACCAAAAATTGGCATTTATGGTACCAACAAGTACAATTTATTATACTAAAATGTACAATTTATGGTACCAAAAAGTACAATTTATGATACCAAAAAGTAAAATTTACTGTACCAAAAAGTACAATTTATTATACCTTAAAGTGGAATTTATGGTGCCAAAAAGTAAAAATTTTACATTTTGCACAATTTATTATACCAAAAAGTACAATTTATTTTACCGAAATGTACATTTTATGGTACCAAAAGGACAATTTATTGTACCAAAAAATACAATTTATTATACCAAAATGTATAATTTATGGTTCCAAAAAGTAAAATTTATTGTACCAAAAAGTGCAATTTATGGTACCTATTCAATATCTACAACTTTGCTGTAGACACAAAAGAGATATTCCGTACTGTATCCCAAGATATTACCATGTTAAAATATAGGAAAAGCGCTAAAAATTCGCCTTGAGCAAAAAAATTAGTGTGGCCTTTAAATTATTAATGCAGCCAACGTTTTAATTTTTTGGGCTACTTTCATGTGCAATTCTCAGAATTGAGTTCCGAAATCATGTGTTGTACAGTGTAATTAAATTCAATATAATTAATTAATTGCGCCTCCTAAAGTATCTTGAAGACACTTTAATCAAAGCTTTTTGAATAAAATTTTTATTGTAAAACCGGTCTATAAATCTATACTAATATTATATGGAGGGAATTTTTTTGAGTTTGTATGTAGGAGGCAATCTTCTAAACTACTCATCCGATTTTCATTCAGCAGTAGAATGCTACTTTAACACTGAGTGATATAGAGCTATAAGTACGGGAGGATCAAAGGGAGGCGGGAAAGCTAGTCTTTTAAAATATATGCCCAAAAGACTTTTCAATTTCGATACGGCTCACCCACTAATTTTGAGAGTTTGGGAAAGAAAAATCATGAGTCAAAAACTGGGGAAAGTAGGGTGGGGGTAGATGGCTGCGCAACGTGGGCAAAGGAAAAATATTCCCAACAAGCTCCGCAACTGCTCCGGAGTCGGAGGTAGATTAAATTTTCCCGAACATACCTATCCCATATACAAAAATCAAATTTTTTTAAAAGTTGCTCCCACCGTTCCAATTTCTCCAAAGATGCCTCTAGAGGAGTCTAATGTTTTTTGCAACAAGAACAGGTTTTTAGAACATATCTAAACTCTATCTTCAAATCTTAACTTGGCCCCTATAAGGCTTTTTATTTACTTAATTTTTTTTAAAATCAGCTCCTATTGCTCCTTAGTGCCTCTTATAGGGGTAAAATTTATGACCGACTACGACTAATTTTTCCTTCCTAATATTTTTCCCGTATATATCGCTCTAACTGCCCCGAAGGCGACCCTATTATATTTCTTTATCAACCATATGAAACAGTGACAAAGTTTGTGTCTTAAGTCTTTTGTTTTGAGAAACAAACCTTTTTACCCATGAAAGGTAGATTCTTGAGCAATTTTATATCGGACACCTAGTTATTTCTTGTAAAATATCGGTCAAAAGTGAATAATTAACATATTGGTTTCGATTGAATTTTGGTTTGTAAACGTCTGTGTAACTTTCCCCTAAAACTGGGCACTAGTTCGTAGGTGGTGAAATCACTGCTTACTAATGCATTTCATCATTTGTTGTTTTGTATGAAATGTCCGCAAATAGGGTGAATCGCCACCAAATCTTTACCTCGAACTAGTGAAATGGGTCTCCATGAAAAGGGTACTTACAAAGGCACCCATGCTAGAGGTGGTGATTTGGTTACCCAAAAAAAACTAATTTTTCCTTTTACACCCTATGAATGAGGTGTAAGAAAATTTTCTATTTTAAGATTCACCCACTTGTTTACTTATTAGACATGCCAATTGACTCGACAATAAACTGTCAAATTGTTTTGACAACAACTAGTGAGCGATGGGGAACCGAACCATAGATCTCACGTATGATAGTCGCGTGTTCTAACCATCATGCCACTGCAGGCCGTACTCAGATTTTTAATAGCTTTAAACGGGTTGTTTACGTTTTCGTTCGGCAGTTCGGCGTTCGTTTACCATAGGGTCATGCATGTAAGTACCCATGTCGGAAGTAGTGGGGTAGGTAGTTCAAGCATGGCCAATCGACACCTCCAGATCTGCTGGGTTATGTTGGAATATCTGTCCATATCTATTAAATAGTGTTTAAAATGTCAAATGGCTGCAGCTTAAAGTCGTTTAAACCAAATATTGGAATATTTGTTTTATTACACTGTGACAGTTTTTGAAAAAAAATTTCGAAGACTCGACTGTTTGACCCTAATTCGGACACGAGGTTTCATACAAATTTGTTTGTTTTTAAGTTTTATTTTTACTTTTAGTTTTGTTTTAAGGGGTTAAATAGATTTCCGATAAGCTAAAGTTGGTTTTCCGGATAATCTTGACTTATGTAAAACAACATTATCGAAAACGGCATATCTGAAAACCCAACTATAGTCTGCGAAAATCGATTTGAGCAAAAAAAACCCTTACCCTGCCTTGCATTTTTCAATTACCACAGTGTTATTTTTAAATTTTTGTTCAGTTAGAAATGTTCTTATTTAAGTTACTGATGTTTTATTAAAAATAAATAAAAAAATATGAAATATGAAAAATATGAAAATATGAAATAAAAAAAAGGAAATTTACCGGCCGTGGCATAGTGGTTATAACACGCGACAACCATGAGGGAGATCTGATTTCGAATCCGAAGTAAATTTTTGAAAAAAAAAATGACGGACGTTTTTATTTTCAAAAAATGAATTTAATGATATTTTATTGTGTTGGGGGTTTTTGGGCTCACTGGCTTCGAATCTTAAGTCGCTCATATTTTTTCAAAAAATGCTGGAATTTAACCGATATTGTGGCTTTGGGCGTTTTTGAGGATATCAATCCAATCAGGAGTCAAAATAAAAACAAACTTAGTGGCGGATACAAAATGGCAGACATTTTCTTCTGTAGAATTTTAGCGGTGTTTACAATATAAGCAAAAAATAGTACGAATTGGACAGTTTTTTTTTTTTTTTTAATTTCGGCAAGAAAATTCGGATTTCCGACCGATGTCCATGGCTAACATGACTCATTATATGGTTCTAATCTCCGATGACGCATTCAAATGGGACAATAACATTGTTTAAATTACAAATAAAAGCTACAATTTCAAAAATAACTGAAAAATTTTACATTTCCATTTCTAAATTAAACTATACGTAATGTTAGTCTAGAAATGAGGCTGTCATTTCTCACTGTTTTAAAAAAATTGTTGTAAATCTAACGACGATGCCAAAAGTTTGACTTTAGCATAAGATGCTGTAGGTTGTAAAGTTTACTTTTGAGATAACTACATTCTAGCAACTAAAATGTTGCTGTTGTTTTTCTCGACTAATACGACAACATAGTAATTTCAATGGCACTTATAAAATGAATATATCAGATTAAGTTATAATCGAATTATTAATTCTCACTACATCATCAGTGGTAGGAACAGCTGTCTAAAAATACAGATTACTTGATATTGCTACATGACATTTTGAAGACTAACTAATAAAATTTTAAGTCGTTTGAGTAACTCAGACATACAGAACGTTTTGTATTACTAAGATGACCCGCTAACATATCGCATTTTATCTTAATGTCATATAGCTCTTGGTTAAATCATGATATTTCCCTATGACAACTGCAGCATTACCACTTCAACACTTGAGATCTTAATCGTTCTTAGACATAATACTAAATAATTTTACAAATCCCAAGTAATCAGTAAATCCACTGATAAATGACTCTTGTCTTGGTAACAAACGTAATAAATTACGATTAGAGATCATAGAAAATTATTCTACTTTGTTCAAACGATTTATTTGCAATGACATTGGCCTCTTCAACAGAATCTATTATTTACGTTCATTAAATAATGTAACACGGACACATATCCATAAACACATACACTTGTGTGTGTTCGGGCACAAACACATGTTCACATGTTGTAGCAAAGTGTGGCATTCGGAGTTAGAGCCAAGTGATAGAAAAACAGGTATTAGCTACGGTGGCCTTCTTGGATCATGTAGCCTCAATTTCCACTAAGAAAAGTCCGCTAAAACCGGGTTTAGCTAAACTAGATGATTTCAATTGATGCGATATCAAAGTCATAGCAATGCAGAGGCATCAAACAACACTTCTATGGGGGTTGAATGAGTACTACCTTGCTTTAATGGTGAGAGTGCTGCAGAAATAAAATATTTTTTTAGGTTTTTAAGTCTATACTTAAAAAAAAACATCAAAAGTCTTGCAGTTATGCGTAGTAATGCGTTGCATGTTTTTTTTTATTTAATTGAGTACAATTTATGACATGTAATAATATGGTCACTAGTTATTTATAATGGGCTAAATCGACCACAATAGATGTTTCTATACGAATTCTTTAAATATATTAGTTCAAAATAACTTAAAAAATTTTGATTCAAGTCACCATCTAAAACAAGACTATAACGAAAATTACATCATTCTTGCTCGAAATACATATCAAGTCAATTACCAATCAAAATTGCAAGTTCATAAATGACCCTCATATATGTTGTTGTTTTTGGCTAATGAGCTAAAATGTCCAGAAGAGCTTAAAGAAAACAAGAAATTATTGGCTGCACCAAATAATAAATCTTGTTTGTTTATTGTTTCTTTACTTCATTTCGGTTTTATTTAATTTCTTCGCCATCCAACTTGATGTTCATCATTAACATTTTCAAATTCTGGTTCCTTATTGGCTTGATTTTATCTATTACAATCCAGCGCATATCTACTTGAGACCAAGTACATGTGAATGTGATGTCTAAGATCATGGTCACAGTGAAAGAAGAAAATACAATATCATGATGTTAATGGACATCGGAGTTGCGGTAATGCCGGACAACGTCAAGGTTACATTGTTTCTCTGCACTTGAAAATAAGAATAAAGAACATTAATTTGATGTCTAGTGGTTGGTTGTAGTGGTTGCTTATGATGACGATGATGATGATGATGGGGAGCTTTAAGAGTTCGGTTGGGCATTGCCTATAAACATTTTTGTTATTATTTAACATTTGCTTTAATGTCATGTAGAAAAAGAGCTGAGACTTTGAAGACCATTGTTCTTTATTTTCGACATTACGTAAGATAATTGAAGACATTTTTTAAGTAGCTTCATTAATCTAAATAGCTGGCCATTTGTTTTAATTTGAGGCTTAATGTTTTTGTAACATGATATGTAGGTGTGTTGTGATAATATATATAGATATTTTAGCTAATATTATAAAACATATATTACAGCAGATATAGATTGGCCAATAATTACACAGCACAACATTTTTCAGCTTATTGATTTGGGACTCAATTCTAAAAACTGCGCGTGGAAGTAACCCCAAAAACAAAATAAAAGAGCCTAAAACGTGACAAATTCTCCTATACGATACTTACTAACTTCAAATCGATATTAAATTATTGTGGCATGTAACTTGACAAAACGAATGATGCAGAACTTCTTCTTTTTGGAGCTACCTTCACGTGCAGTTCTCAGAATTGAGTCCCAAAATCATGTGTTGTACTGTGTTATTGAACTGATAATTTTATAGATGACTCAATGTTAAAAAATTTATATCGAACTAATTAGGCTTAAGAATTGTATATATATGGTACACCCTAATAAAAAAACTTAACTTAATTTCCCTTTGCACCCCATGAATAAGGTATGGAATATATTCTCGCGTTGTTGTACACCCTAATAGACACGTTTATAAGAAAAGTCGTAGTACAACCGGAATACAACTTTGCCCACACTATTAGCAGCCGTTAACACCGTCTTGCAAAATCGGTAAGATAAAAACATTTTAGCTGCCTGCCACATCTCGCTTCTTTTGTAGGCTAGTAAACAAACTGCCGCATCGAGAGTCCAGTCGATGTACAAAAATCGATTTGTTATATCCGTTTCTGTTTAAGCTACAATTGCACAGTAAATCCTCTACGTCAGTGTAATAACCTGTACGTCCACTTTTTCCTGACGTCGTCATCAACATCCCGCCGCCTCGGTTTGTGGTAATGCACATAATTTAACGACCCACTTGTGTGTATGTATGTCTGTATGTAACTACGTATGATAAACACATAAACCATTGGCCAACAAACTGACGACTGCAACAACAGCATAATTTTCAAGTTAACACACCGTCAGTCTAGAGACGCACGCTAGCATTCAAATTTCCCAAAGTGTGTGATGTGCCAATTTTTGTTGTCGTCGTCCAAGTGCAGGAGTTTCCCGCTTACAAAACAAGTAAAACTGCATTGCTAAGGGGGCCAACAAATGAATTTGGCCGAAATAGAATAAAATAATTGCTGTAGCGTTTGTCTTCTTCAGATAAAATAGTGAAATTATATGTTATGCAAATAAATATTTAGTTAAAATACGAAACTTAATGGAGCACAACAGTCAAAATAAATATCATACGTAAAATTGACATTGCCATGGCAATTTTTTATTATTACGCCGATAGCAAATTTCCCATCTATTGTGATATTAACACGTACTACCCCACCATTTGTAGCAATAACCTGATCATCGGAGGCAGAGACAAACAACAACAACAAAAAATATATTAAAATATATCCAAAAGAAAAATAAACATTATCACTCTCTAGTGCAACAACTTTAGCTAAACAAACAAAAATCACCAATACTAGTTGATAGCCACTTCGTTAAGTGGTGGCGGCCACCTTAGACTTTGTTCAGTTGGATACCTGCACTGTTAATGTTCTCACTTGTTGGATGCGGATTAAAACGCTATCATTCAGTGGAATGAGTTCCAGTGATGCTGTCTGTTAAAGGTACGTAGTACGTATGTATGAGTTGAAGTATGTAAGCAGTGTAAGATTAAGCCAAGAAACTGCGAAAATGACTGACAAAACGAATCGGCATTTTCATCTGTTTTGTAGTCTTTGCTTTTTTGTTTTCTTTATTTTGTTTTTTCGAGAAAGTTGATTGCTTGCAAGGAAAGCCTGGTGCGAGTAGTACTTTCCTTATGGCAGGTTTTATACGAATTTTTTGGAGAAAATATTCAAAAAAAAGCGCATAAAGATCTATCGTTTGAATTTGTGATGTGCATTAAGGAGTAAGGATTTTTTGGATTAGGGTGTTAGAATGTGATGCACAATGATTGTATTGGAATATGTCTACTAAAATAGAAAATTAGATATATATGACTGGCTATTTAGAGAAAAAAGTTTTTTTACAACATGAAAAAATTGAAAATATTTAGTGTGACTTTACTTAATATACTATACTATATATTGGGACCGGCCGTGGCATAGTGGTTAGAACACGCGGGAGATCGCAGGTTCAAACCTGGCTCCAGTCATCTTAAAAGAAAAAATAAATAAAATTTTCTTTCATTGTCGGCTCCCCTCGAATGTTGTTTGACAGCAACTTCGCAGTATTAAGCGTCGATTCAATCGTCGTGTCTAGTAAGAGCTTCTCAAAACAGTGACGTTCGCATTCGTCGATAAATAAGTAGGTGCCGTTAGTTGTGAATCTAAAAATAGAAAGCGTGTTAATTCACAACAACGCGAGAAGCTATCCCATACCTCATTCATGGGGTGCAAAGGGAAATTAAGTAAGTTACTTAATATAACGGTACTGATCTAATGTATTTATTTTAATCTTAAACTGAATGAAATAGCCCAGCCAATTTATAAGATCTCAAGAAATCCTATTTTATATATGGTTTTTTTTCTTATTTTGTAGTTTCTTCGAAAATTTAAAATATACATATTTTGAAAATTATGTTCATATTAAAAAATTTAGATTTTGGACATTACTGTAATGTTCTTGAAACATTACTTAAAATGTTTTATTTGAAATTATGATTAACACAACGTACGTTAGGGTTGCCACTTGAAGTGTCTACGAATGTTTGTAGAATTTAGCGAAATTTCTTATGTGATAATTTTTTTTTTGTAAAATAAAGAAGATCTGTTGAGGTTTTATAAATAATTTACTTCGCATTTAAAATATTTTTATCTTTTAAGATACTTTAATCTAAATGTGCACTGCGGACATACGAATTTTTCTATGGATTCGACGGAGCGACAAAGAAAACAATACCTAGGGAATTATACTATTTATCTGGTAGATGCTGCTGAGCACAACAAGAATATGTTTTTCAAATTTCACAATACCCCCAAAATCTTGAGTTACGGATAAAAACCCGAGTTTTCGTACCTTTACGCACTTAAAAGCAAGTAACCGGGTAAATAAGAACCGATTTTAAGTTTCTCAGAGGATTTGGAAAGATGAGACTTTCCAACGATATATATGGGTATTTCCAGCGGAAGGACGGACGATTTCATTGTAAAAAATTGTTATATTTTTAGATTTTTGTTTTTGTAATCATATAATGAATTTGTTGAACGTTAACAAATCAAACTATATATATCGTTGGAAAGTCTCTTCTTTCCAAATCCGCTGAGAAACTTAAAATCGGTTCATTTTTATCCGCACTACTGGCTTATAAGTGCGTAAACGTACGAAAAACCGGTTTTTTACTCGCAACTCAAAATGTTGGCGGTTTTGGGAAATTTAAAAAACAGATTCTTGTAGTTCTCAGATGCACCTACCAAAAAAATAATATAATTTCCCAGGCATTGTTTCTTTTGTTACCCTGTGTAATCCGTAGAATAATGCGTGTCCGCAACACACATGTAGATTGAAGTAGCATAAAAGGTAAAAGTACTTTAAATGTGAAGTTAGTTGTTTGTCAAACCCCAACATGTCTTCTTTATTTTACAAAGAAGAATATACTGATCACATAAGAAATTTCGCTAAATTTCACAAATTTTAATATACACTTCAAGTTGCTGTGGAAAAATGTGTGTGTGTGTGTGTGTACGACTAAATTTGTTCTTTTGGAATAAAAAACATTTATGCAAAATATGATCTCATTTTCAGAGACCACTAGATTGAATCAAATTTTACTCGTTTTCTACACGCCCGATCATCCGATTCGAAAATGATATCATTATCGAATCATATATCATTATCATTTTCTTCGAGAACTATACTCGCCAACTATTCGGGCGTAATATCGAGTTTCTTCGTTATCGAATCGTAAAAGGGATTCTTTACGAATCGAAAAAACGATTATTTTACGAATCATCAAATTTTTTTGATATAGCGTAGAACTATTTCATTTTATTTAAGTTTTTTATATCTGTGTACAACAAAATTTGGTTTTTAGAATAAAAAACTAGAAATAAGAACTTGATTGAAATCAATTTTACTCAAAACACACGCCAGGTCATGTATATACTCTAACTTGTAATGGTTTTGAAGTAGAAGTAACTTTTTGTATTCATCTGATGTCACACTTAGTTAACGTTTTTAAAGTTAAAGATATAGACGATCTGTTTTGCATATCAGTGATTCCCAAATTTAATTTTAAAGAACTTTTGCCCTGCATGCCAAAGATAACCCTAAAGATTGTTAAGAATTTACCAAACACTTACTTAAATTAAAAAAGTAAAATAATCAAATTTTTATCACTTGAATTATCGATTACGATACGTTAACGCGATTCGATAATGTTATCATTTTCAAATGTTTTTCAAATGAATTCTACCGCATTTTTATCGGTCTTGCGGTCTTAGTAAACAAATCGCTTTTATGATTCGTTTGCGAATGTTCACCAGTGATTCTATAATGTTATCATTTTCGAATTTGTTTTAGAATCTCTTTTTACGAATTGCCAACAAATCGTTAGCGAATCCCCCCTCGTCACATGGTTTGTCGGGAAATGTCAATTACAAGGTTTTAGCCGATGAAAATCAAGAGGACATAATCGAAATGTCTAAAATCGAAAACAAAAATTTACGCATGATTAATACCTTAATATTTTCCACAGAGGTTCTCCAACCTTAATCTTGTCTCTGGTACCAGACAATTTACCTCGAGTATTTCTATGTTTCTCAAAGGAATAACAGAAATCTATACATATCAAAGGTCTAGTTGGTCTTCTTTGGCTTCAACAGATGACATATGAGAATTATGGTTTAGCAGAATACATTAGTAATTGTTCTTAGAACTGATAATGTGAACCGGTTGTCATTAATGTCAATAATATTGATGCCAACTGGGATTTTTATAATTTTTTCTTCTTATTTGCCAATAATTGCTGAAGACTTTTCGAGGTTTTCATCCATTTGCACAACAAGTCCCAGCAGGACAATTGTTATATTTGACTACAACACACATTGCACAGTGGTCGATTCCATTGGCCAAAAATAAAAAATCATAGTCAGAAGTTTGTCACCAAATGTGGCATCACTATTTCTTATAAAAACAAGGTTTTAAAATTTATAGTTGGTTTTGTTTTATTCCATCTGTACTCTAAGAACAGCTTCAAAAAAGAGAGCGAGTAAACAGTTGGTTTTTGCAGTGTGAAAAAGTGGAAAATTAAGTGCAACTTTAAATTAATTAAAACAAAAGAAAAAAAACTTCTGTCGAAATAAATCGAAATGAATATTGAATTACATGGTATTAACTATATTTTAAAATAATAACAATGTGTTAAGCTTGTTGTAGATTTGTTATAAAATTTATATTTTTCCAGTTGCATTGTTAGTATTCTTCGTCCATATATGTAAATTTTAACTAGAGTTTTAGTTGTGTTCCCCCCTGAAGTCTCCAATGGGACTTTTTTTGGTTTATTAGTTAATATTTCAAGATTCTAAAATTGGTAATATCAGCTGCTCACTTTTGCTCGTCTTTGTGTTATCTCTCTCAGACCAAAGCGGCCTCGTTGTTCAAATGCTGAAAAAGCTAGAAAAGTGAAGGATGTCGTGGAAAGCTATATTAAAAATGAGGGCTACACATTTGAACAAAGTCAATTAGAAACACGCTTAAATTATAATTGCAAAAAAATTTCAGAATTTTGGCAAAAATTCAATCGTATAAAAACAAGAGTTATAAACACATATTCTCATTGGCTTGCCCAATTGGAGTCGATTTTATTAAACTCACAAACATCTGACTTGAATAAAGATCGAGGACGTCCTAGATTAAGTTTCGGAGAGTCTTCAAGCAGGACAAAGCGACGACGAATAGCAGAAATAGAAGAAATTGATGTCTCCGCTGCTGATGATTTGCGATTTGCTGCCTTACAAAAGAACCCATCGATTTTGCAAGCAAATGTTAGTGAAGTTATATCGCTTATAACTGAAGCAGGTTTAACAAAACATCAATATTTGACAATAAGAAGCTTTATAAACAGTAAACTTGATAATCATTTTTTACCTTGCTACGATAACATTTTGAAAGAAAAAAAGAAAAGTTACCCAGACAAAATAACTTGCAGCGAATCTCAGGCTGAAGTTGAACTTCAAAGTCTATTAGACCATACCGCTACTCGGATATTAGAATTGCAGAGCGATGTTATTAATGAAGTTTTGGATGAGTCCATAAACGGCCTTACATTAATAGGAAAATTGATGATAATTGATGGCAGTTCGGGACACAGCGAGTATAAACAGAAAGTTGAAGATAAAAGTTTGGATGATAGTAACTTATTTGTAACGTCATATGTCCCGCTCCAACTTGTAACAAAACCAAATGAGGGTCAAATTACCAAAATAATTTGGAAAAATCCTCGACCATCGTCCACCCGCTACTGCCGTCCTATCAGGTTCCAAGTTAAAAAAGAGACAGTTCAATTGTCTATCGACGAAGAGTCATATTACAAGAAGAAAATTGAACAGTTAACTCCCACAAAATACAAAAATGGTAAAAAAAACGCTAAATATTGATCATATTCTGCAACTAACAATGGTAAAGTATGTAATGCATTAACTCAAACTTCATCCGCAAAGTGTTATATATGTAATGCAAAACCCACGGAAATGAACAATATTGAAAAATGTCTGCAAAAAGAAGTTAAAATAGATCACAATGAATTTGGATTGTCACCTTTGCATGCGTATATTAGATTTTTCGAGTATTTTCTTCATATATCGTATAGGCTTGACCAAAAACAATGGCAAATTAGGTCTGTAGAAGGAAAATAAGAATTTCTCAGAAGAAAACAGAATATTCAATTACAATTCCGAGACAAAAAGGGGCTAATAGTCGACAAGCCAAAAACTGGAGGGAGTGGGTCTTCCAATGATGGAAATACGGCACGAGAATTCTTTAACAATGCTAGTTTGTCGGCAGAAATAACAGGCATTGATAAATTAGTAATTGAGAGATGTGCAACATTATTGATAACTTTGTCTTCAGGGTATAATATTAATATCGAAAAATTTAGGAAATATGCACTGGACACTGCTAAGGAGCTGACAAAAAAATATTCCTGGTACTACCTTCCCCCCTCAGTCCACAAAATTTTAATTCATGCTTCAGATGTTATTGAATATGCACTGGTATCGATTGGAGAGCTTTCTGAAGAAGCTGCAGAGTCCAGAAACAAAGATATAAAGAAATTTCGACTCCAGCACACGCGTAAGATTTCACGCATTTCGACAAATACTGATTTGTTTAACCGTTTACTGTTAACTTCGGATCCTTTTATAACGGCACAACGAAAGTTACCATGCAAGGACAAATCAATTTTATTAAAATCTGTTTTTGAATTGCTAGATTAATTTTGAAGTCGATTTTTATTTAAAACTGCAATAACAAATAAAGACGGAATGTTTTTTTAATTTTTTTTTAATTTCAAAGAGTACCTATTGCTATATTTTTAAACAACCCCCCTTACCCTTTTAATAATTTTGTATTACATATTATTTTATATGAAATTAGTCAATTTTTTTATTTTTAAAACTTAGTTTGATCACAAGTTGTTAACATATGAAATAAAAACAAGTTTCGTTCATTTTCTCAAGTTTTTGCTTACGTGGGATGAATGTGGGTGCCTGGGTACGGTAGGAGGGGGGGGGGGGGGGGAGGTATGAGTCATCAACCACTCCCATTTTATCATTAAATAGTGTTGGTCCAAGATCATTAAAATTTTGCACCGGGTATTATATCGACTAAAATAAAAAAAAAAACCGAATTTCATCAAAAGCAGCCACGCCCACCGCTTAAACAATTCAAATCGAATTTGTGCATGAAATCAAATTTTTGGCACACAATTTATTTAATCCAAGGAAAAGTGTAAAATTTAAAAAAAACCTAGAATAATCAAAAGATGCGTTCTAAGTTTCATCCAAATCGGCCACGCCCTCAGCTGACCACCCATACAACCCAATATGGGTTTATGCCCAAAATTGTTTCTGTTAGGAAAATTTCTAATAATTTTTTTATTTCAGTTTATTTTTTTTTATATAATAAATAGGGAAAAGTGGGGCTACACTATTTTTTTTTCCGTTGAAAATCAAAAAAAAATAGCATTTTTAGAAATGATATCTTTTGAAACTTTGAAGTCCCTTTAAGGGACATATAGTTTCAGATGAATAATTAAGGGATAACGGAAGTTAACAATTTATCATCTTATCATAAGTCAGTTTTAAATAAATCTGTTTTTGGCCTGTTAAAATTATGTATTATATAATACTATATTACATACTATAATAAAATATCATACGGTGTACCCTTATAATTGTGGGGTTTCGGAAGGGGCTTAGGTACGACCAATGTCTGTTCGATTTATTACTAATTATATTTTAATAGAATTTTGGAAAAAATTTCACAATAATATCTCCACTAGAAGTATTTTTGGCCGCTCGCTCCATACAAGATCGACAACTGTGCATTGGTTGGAAATTGTCACTTTCTGGCTCAAATTCAAAAAATAAAATTTTCCAATTTAAACTGTTTTTGTTTATCCATAAAGAAAACACTCCAAATACGTAGACAAAACTTTGTCCATATGTTAGTTTACCGTTATGCTGTAGCCATTCAAAGTTGACATATATTAGGTATTCGTCATATAAAATCTTATGGCAAAATATGCTGAGATAAAACACTTATCACTACGTTAAAATTTGATGTTTCCTCCATCGGAATGACCCAGGATAAACTGCCTATTTTGACTTTTTTTCTTATTTTCGAGACGCTTATAATATTTTTCTACGTGAGGTATATAATCCACTGGGATTGCAAAGAAGTACCTGCTAAGTAAGTATTTTGCTTTTTCAAAATTTTAGCCCGGATTCGAAATTAGCGACACCAAAAACAGACTGACACAAAATTACATAAATTCAAGTATTTTTTCTAAATTTTTTTATCTATTTTGTATCCGCCATTTTGCTTTATCGATAATTTTAGAAAAAAAGGTCCGCAATTTTTTTATCCGCTATTTTGTTTTTTCAAAATTTGACTCCGGATTCGAAATAAGCGACCCTAAAACCCCTTAGGCACAATATCATTTAAACTCCTGATTTTTTTTTTAAAAAATTTCCGCCATTTTATTTATTCAAAATTTGACTCCGGATTTAAAATCAGCGACCCCAAAAAACGCCTTAGGCACAATATCACCTAAATTCAAGCTCTTTTTGAAAAAAAAATGTCCGCCATTTTGTTTTTTAAAAATTTTACTCCTGATTCGAAATCAGCAAAAAACTCCTATACTATAAAGTATTATGCACATTGAAATTCTCCTTCTTTTTAAGGCCAAATAATAATTCTTACGACTTCTGTACTTTCCGTTAACGATGAGGGGTCCAACAATTTTTCGAAGTATATTTGTCTTGATTACTACGGAACAGATTTCACCATAGAGCAAGAAAGGTAGGAGCTGTTTCTGATACAGTCGAGGAAAGCTAAATTAGCCTAAAGTAAATAAGGTCTGCGAACAATACTCGTCTTTTTACCTCCAGGTTCCAAACGGCAGCATTCCAAACGAGTAGACTCTTCGTTCGTTGAAACAAATAACTTGAATTTGACATCGTTTAACGCCAGACCCCCTTCAGCCGATTGCTTCTCAATGCTTGAAAAGACCGCAGTACCATCTCCATCTGTATACAAAGTCCTTAAATCATGGTCCTTGTTACGTTTGCCGGAGTCTTCAACATTTAATGGGGCTGGTTCTTGACTTTTCTTTCTTTGTGTTCTTTGCTTTCTTATTTTTTGGCCCGCTAATGTAAAACGGGAAAAAAGCTTAACTCAAGGTAGACACATTAAATATTTTCTTTTTTTGCAGAATAATGATTTTAGTTGATTTAGGCAACAATGAAAAAATAACTTTTCTATTTGTTAAAATCTTATTTTAGTTAGGCGGCTATAGTAAACTTAAAAAGTAGAATAAAGAATACACTAAGCTAGAGTCATGAAACTAACGTCGAGTTGAGCTGTTATGCCACAACAGACATTTAGGAAAATAATTTAAGCTATTAGGACATTGAGCGTTAAAAAAAAATAGCAAAAATTGATACTATAATATAGATTTAGACATGTTATGCACTGTGTATTAAATTTTGTCCTAACACGAGTTAGTCCGTTATTGTTTGTGACCACAAATTTAATAGATTTGCCTCAGACCTAAAAATAATTTTTAATTCAACTTGATAACCAGAGTATCACATTAGTATGGGAGAGAACTAGTTTTAAATTTATTCGCAAAACCCCGACATTCGTCACGAACTAGCAAGATAAACCTAATTTTAATATTTTTACACTATCACACAATAACAATGGCATTGCAATTTTCCACTATGAAAACCCATTCCCACTATTCTCTTGGGACTTAATTCCCTATAATAATTAGTGTGGGAACAGAACCACCATATTGCCAACAACTCCGACCGGTTTTATGGTAAATAAACGACTAAAAGTTCATAAACCTTTAGTACCCGTCAATTGCTAGACAAAAACAAAAAAATAAAAATGTAATAACATTATCTCTTTTCTCCACCTAAAGTAGACGGCAAGAAAACAGCGCCAACAAAAGATCCGGACAATTACTTAATAGACGTATCCAGACGAAGCATATTGAGACACGGCGACAGGGCAACGTCTTTTTCCAAAGTCCATGACTGCCAAATAAAACTCTTATGACTTCATTGCTTTACAATTTCTTGACGTTGCAAAAGTAGCAAAGAAATGAAAGTAAAATAGGAGGGGATAGATAAATTTAACTAGTTCAAAAAAGCTAATGACCACAGAAACATTCGCAGATATAGCATCGATAGATACGAATAACGAGATGCAAACTGCTACGTATGGCCTTAGACTCGTACAGCCATCGTATCGTATGTACTAGACCACGTACCACACTACCTTCTAGCCGCCTCAGTTCACACACCCCTCGCTGCAGCTTGCCGAGTTGCATGCCCACATGCATGGAGTTCACATCACTCCATGACTTTTTGTCTGGGCATGAAAACACAACCAAGAGCACAACAATGACTCTGGCCAGATGGAATAAAACACAATTACGAGATACCAGGTTCACTGCAAAATGAAAGTGAAAGCCATTCTCCTGTACTTTTGTTTTTGTATTTTATGTTGTCTCTTTGTAGTTGTTTAGCTTAAGGAAAGGTTAAAAAGCTATAGTCATCTATCTGTGTTTTGTTATATTGACCATCAAAAGCTAACAGAAAACAAATAAAATAAATCAAAACAGAAGCTGCACCAAAAATGTTTGTGTCTTTAGCAAGGGATTATAACATTTCGTAAATGGTGTATGCAGACCATACAATACCTTACGTTATTTCCGGATTTGATGTGGCGTTAATTTTACGATAGATTATTTAAACTTTGATGGAAACTGATTTGAAAGTTTGCGGGGTTTGATACACGTTAAGCATGGAAACAATTTTTAGCAGTTTTATTTTATATATATATAAGTATATATTTTAATTCTTCATGAAATCATGAACTGAAATAGTTGTGATGTTATAGCATTTCTGTGACTCTTGTCATTAAAAAACAAAAGACTTAAGAAACGAATTTTATTCACATGTTAAACTGCTGTGAGACTTTTTATGCAAATAATTCGTGTTGATAATTTTATGAATTGAAATTGTGTGAAATTTAATATAACACAGTAGCACATTTTCCAACTTCAAACTCTTGAACCAATTGAAACCCACAAAATCTGAAAGCTTATGATAGTAGAAGAAAAACCCTAACTGGGTTTTGAATTATTACCTAAGGTTTTCTTTTAATTCATTTTTGAAGTTTTCGACTGAGAGGAGGATTTTAGTAGTCTATATCTCGTGAACTATTCCAAATATGGCTTTTCTCTCTTCAGCAAATTTGTAGCTCTTAATCAGATCTAAAAATTGTACCTTGAGATAAAATCAAGAAAACAACAACATCTTACTCAAATCAGCGAAACTGTCAAAAAATCGAAGATTTCCGTTATATACAAAATAGAAATAAATAAAAAAACAACAAAAATCTATGATGAAATTTTACGATTTTTTTTACAGTTTTGAGTTGTTTTGATTGGAATATGGTTTTTTTTTTGATTTTATAAGAGCTAAAAATTTGCCGAAGAGAGATACCAAAATTTCGAATAGTTCAGTAATATAGCCTTAAGAATCAGAACATGATATTAAAAAATTTCAAAAATGAATTAAAAAAAACCTTAGCTAACAATTCAAAACCCAGCTGAGGGTTGGTCTAGCATCATAAGCTTTCAGATTTTGGCGGTCTCAATTGGTTCAAGTTTGAACTGCTGCACTGTGTAAGAAGCATATGTTATGTAATTTTGATGTGGATTTTCTATATATGTGTTTTTTGTTTTTCAACATGAGCACGAAAAATTCTACAGCGCCTTCTTGTAATGTAATAAAGTTAATTATTTTGTTTTTTATTTAGAAAGTGCATGCTGTCATGTGTAAAATGTATATTTCTTTGCATAAATCGGTTAACAACTGAATAAGTTATTCATGTTTTTCTAGGAACGCAATTTCTATATCCTATACTAAAATCAAACAGCTGAAAAAAATTAGTGCATCTTAATAAAATAGTGGCTTAAAATTTCTTAAAACTTAACAAATGGTGAAATAAACCTAAAAAGTTTACGATTTTAAGGGAAAAACAGCACGGGATATTCGACGTCCACTAATCTTATCACTATTCTATTGCATTTGTGTAAGTTATTACGACATGTTGATTATCTCCACTACTCTGTCAAACCCAAATTGAGAATTTTTAAATTATCTCTTGTATTGACTCCCACAGTCTAACTAACTGTCTTGAGACATCACATTTCAAAATTCTTAGATGTAATAGAATCGATAGAATGATTACGAAACTATTTTGGCAAAAGTTTAGCAAAAGTTCGTTGAAAAGAGGCAAAATGATTAGTAAATGTTGAAGATATCGATTTTTGGTCTTAGAGCACCCCAAATATATTTTTCTGAGCAACATTTTTGTAGAATATTTGAATAATGTAGAGTCGAATCTTAAAGTCCTTTTCTGACTTCTCGAAATGGGGACGAATAGGACACGTGAGGAGTCAAGATCGAAAGTTAAAATTTTTCATTAAATTTCGATTTTCGTTAAATTTCATTGATGATGTCATCAATGCAATAAAATAATAAGAAACATAGTTTTTCCGGCTCTCATTCTATAAAGGAATTATTCCGCCAATCAAAAATTTGCATCCTTCTTATAATAAGCTTTTGAGTAAGTCGTTGCTTCTATTTAAAATGTAATGATCCCCCAAATAGATATTATTGTGTTCCCTTTAGATGATTTCTTTTCGCTGGGGCCTTTTATATAATTTGTAGTTGCCAAACATGGTATTTACTACGTGTAGGTCGTCAATTGGAACAACACACTTGAACTACATATCTATTATAATCGTATAAATGTAACGTCTGTATAAACTATACTTTCAGTTTAATCGTATAAGTGTCACGTCTGCATATGTTGAAACCGCAGCCAATGGGATTGGAATTGAGTTACACGGTTGGCACACTTCCATTGTGTACACGCACTATAAGTCATCTACAGAAAGTACTATGACACAAGGTATAACTTTCAATAATATAAAAGAGCATTAAAAAATAAATTCAATAGGGAAATTAAATAAAGCAAATTGTAAACAAATATACAGATGAGCAATGTCAAATAAATTGTCCCAAATAAGACTTAATTGTTTAATTTTTTTTCATTACTTCCTAATAGAGATAATGTTTTTGTTTTGATTAGTTTAAAAGACTTCTTTTATTCGAAAATTTAGACTTAGTTACATTATAAGTTATATGCTTGTACTAGTAGTGATATAACAACAAAAATTATTTTTAAAATCAAAATTGCTGGGGATTAAAAAACTGAGTCATGATTACTCCCTTCTACGCCTTTTGTCTACACCATTTCGAATTCAAAGAAATCAGTTGAAATTTACTTTGAAATTCAAAACTCGTTAATATATATTCAATAATTCCATTTAAAATTCAAAACATGTCAATTGGAATTAAAATTTTCCATTTGAATTGAAGTCAATTGAAATTCAAAACACATCAATTGAAATTCAAAACTCATCAATTTCAATTCAATATTCGTCAAATGTAATTCAAAACTCGTCAATTGACGGGAAACTGGGTAAAGTACATCCTTAAAATTTTTATACCTGCAAATTTTATGTTTTCACTAAGGGTGATTAGATTTTTAATACTTCTATTACTTTTTGTTTACAAATTTATCATGCCACGGACCGGGAGATCACAGGTTCAACTACTGGCTCCAGTCATCTTCAAAAAAAAAGAAAAATTATCTTTCATTGTCCGCTCCCCTCGATTGTTGTTGACAGCAACTTCGCAGTATAAGTGTCGAGTCAATCGGCGTGTCTAGTAAAAGCTTCTCAAACAGTGACGTTCGCATTCGTCGATAAACAAGTAGGTGCCGTTAGTTGTGAATCTAAAAATAGAAAGCATGTTAATTCACAACAACGCGAGAAGCTATCCCATACTTCATTCATGGGGTGTAAAGGGAAATTAAGTTTTTTAAGTTATTTAAAATTATTGCTATTGTTTCATAAGTCGGTTGAATTTCATTTGCGGTTAGCGATTATTGTCAATAGAGTTTGTTTTACAAGAGTTATGTTAAATGGATAAGGCGACAGTTGGCGAAGCGGATACATTTCAACCAAAGAAAACAAGAGCAAAACAATCACTGAAGGTACACTAGATTGACACTTGTGCCAAAAACAATATATAAAAAAATTTATCCGATGGGCAAGTGTGCAATTGAGTTTGTGTGTATTATGCAGACAGTGGTCTTCGTTGATGCTATTTTTGCATCGGTGTGTTTGGATTCTCGATACTTTCGTAAAGCTTTGAACACTTAAAGTTTGTGATGATAGTGGAGAAGTCACAGCAAAGGGTGCTGATGAGATAGATTGGCAACTATCGCTAAATAAATTCTACATCGGTCGTGGCAGGAAGCATGGATCAAAAAAAAAATTTATGACCCCAAATTAAACTTCGGATTAACTACATCTCGAAAATGCCAAACAAAAACTGCTGAATATTTGAATTTTGTCAGTCTCAATGTTTGCAATATATATACTAGCCATCTCAGAAATTCACTGAAACAAACTTGAGAAACCTAACTCACTGGATATTTGATTTATAGAAAAATATACATTTCCATACTACGTGCGGTGTATTACGAAGAATAATTAATTTAGAACCCACTTTAAGGAAAATTTTCCAATATTTCGTTGAAATATTAAAATTTTACTCTCTCGACAACGACGAAGTTAATTCCTTTCAGTACGCAATGTAAAAGGATAAGAGTAAAAACAACAACAGTTCTTTTTAAGTAGAAAGTGTTAGGCGAAAATTCACTTTATGTGCTTTAGGGATTTTTTTAACAATTCATATTTTGGTCACCGTAACTAATATAAATGAACCGGTAAAAAATTTCATTCAGATAAACTGACTGATAAATACCATTACCAGGTGACGTGCAATAAATTATTACCCAATCGAATGGGAAAGAAGGCCATATGGCTTTATTACCACAGAAGGTGTGAAATAATGCCATAATGAATAATGAAATTTTTGAATAAAATGTATATAGTATGTT
This sequence comes from Muscina levida, assembly GCA_964034835.1. Classification (NCBI taxonomy): domain Eukaryota; kingdom Metazoa; phylum Arthropoda; class Insecta; order Diptera; family Muscidae; genus Muscina; species Muscina levida. The sequence continues at coordinate 63,324,638 of OZ035884.1, forward strand.
TGTTTTACGAGCCCTAGTCTAGCTGCATAACCAGCCTATTATCTATCTCTGTATCTGTTTATGAGTCGATAAACATAGTGGTGAACTATAGAATACATAGGAGTGAGAGACGAATGTGGTGAGGGAAATAAGGCCATATGGCTTTATTACCTGTGGCTTGATTGCACGGCGCCCCATCACCCAATATAAGATATTGTTGAAGTAATGAATTATTGAAATTAACCGATTTTTAATTAAAATTCCTTATGTATTATTATATGCCTGCTTGTGGAGCGTAAATGGTGGTAGATAGGAGTTTTGGTCTTGTATTATGGGAGGTAGTTTTTCTTAGGTTTTGCCTCCTATTACAAGATATGTGCCGGTTTGGAAGTTATGGGAGTAACATTAATTTTTCAAAAATATGTAATTTTGTATGGAAGGTACCAGAAGGCGTGAACCGATATTGAACATATTTATTCCGGAGTCCAATTTTCATAAGCGAACATCTTACACAAAATTGGTATGAATTTAGAGTACTTACAAAAAAGATATTCATGTAAAAATATGAAGGCAAATTCGGCCATTTGTATTGGAGAAACCGGAAGAGGTGTTGCAAACGTTAAGGGTTTGTCTCTTATTACAGAATAATAAAACTGACCAAATTCAAATACGCTCCGGAAGTCCGTTTGGAAGTTATGAAAGAAATTTTAATTTAAAAACGTTAAAAAAGTCAAATTTTGTATGGGAGGTACTAAAAGCGATGGGGACATTCTGCCCATTTACAATCCCATTACCTCGTTTTGAAAAATATGAATACTGGTAAATTTTCATACCGATCCGTTATGGTTCACTCGAGTTATCCTGTTCAATAGCCATCCAGCCAGACAGACGGACATAGTTAAATCGTCTTAAAAAGTCCTGAAACGAATTTGGACTTAAGATACTTGGGATCTAACTCGTTCCCTTTAATGCGTTACATAAAAGATACACACCCTTATCCCTAAGGGAGATGGTGTAAAAATAAGGGTATCGTAATAAAATATGTCAACAAATTCCTTCAAACTTAAAAGTTAAAAAAACAAAAAAGTTTGCTATTTCGAGGCAATAACTGGCAAAGATGTGACAAGTTATCTATATAAATGTATATAAAGCCCTAAGATTCTTCTTTCCAAAATCATTAAGTAATCAAAACTCAGTTAAGAATTGACTGAGTTATAAGCTCATAAGTAAGGAAAGATCCGAAAATCCGGTCTTTGAACCGTAAGTTAAGATTTTGAAGATGTTAGGAAACTTTGGTATACAGGGTCATGTTGTACTCGACCAGACCTACAACAAACACTAGGTCACTCCCCAAGTTCCAAATGACGCTCACATAGTTTTATTGATTATAACCACTACGTACATATGTGTTTGAATTCATCAAAGTTAAATGAATAAATAAGACCTTTTCTTCATTTCTCTTATAACTGTTACGTCTATCGAAAAATCCCTCAATGTCGCAGAGCTACCCCATAAAATAAATGTCAGGTCTGCGTTTTGGTACCAGTTTTCCCCCTTTTGGTATTATTTACCGCTTAAGGTACACATTTTGAAAAATTCTTTTGTATCCCACTGCTACTCTATAATATACATATTTACATAAATTTTCGCGGTTATATCTTTTGACGTTTGATCTGGACGATAGTACCAGTTGAATCCCTTTTTGGGCCTCTTTATCCCTCTTGGCTCACGAGTAAAGAGCCACTAAATTTCAAATAAGCTCTCGAGCTGGCTCATGGCTTGGGAGCTAAGAGCCAATTTGTAGGAGAAGAGCAGCTCGCGAGACAAGTCAATAAATAAAATCCAAAAATAATAAAATCCGAAAATACCAAAAAGTACTTTTATTGTACTGAATTGGTACAAAATACTTTTGGTACAGAAAGTACTTTTCGGTTCAAAGTCTTTTTTTGTATAAAAGTACTTTTATTGAACTTTGGAGGCAATAAAAGTATTTTCGGGTGCGAAAAAAAAATACTTTGTGCAACTGAAAAGTACTTTTGGGCCAATAGAAGTACATTTTGGTACAAAAAAGTACTTTAGTACAAATGAAAGTACTTCTATTGTATTGTATTTTGGTTTCTTTTTGCATTTGGATTTTAGTTTTTTTGTTTTTGGATCGCGAGCTGCCCTCTTTCTAAAAATAGGAGAGCTCACTTGAAATGTTGTGGCTCTTGGCTCGCGAGCTAAGAGCCAAGAGCTAGCCACTACGAACCTTGTTATTAACATAAATAATATAAAAAACAAATTAGTTCACGGTTCAACACAACAGTCTCACCGGTTTCTAATTTCTTCTTGAAATCAATTTAATTTAACAAATAATTGATATTTGTATATTATAATATTCCTGTAATACCGAGAATTCCCGAAAAGGACCTCAATATCCTAGTCCCAATACACATTTTTTTAATTACCGAAACATATCTAACTGCAATCTATTTGTAAAAAATAAGCAAACTCTTAATATACTAAACTTTTTAAAATCTGCGATTATCTTTTTCAAACACCAATTCACGAGCATCCCGTCAATCACTTACTACTACATGTAGTGTATAGATCAAAATTTGCATAGGTTGTTTTTTTTGCGGATTTGCACAATTTCCCCAAGATTGTTGCTGTGGCGAAAATATTTATGCTGATGATGTCCATTCATCATTCACAGTCTGGCTGAGAAGAAAACCTTGAATTTACTCTGTTTTCTTCATCTTAAGTTTACATCGACATAAAAACCATTAAATTAAGAAAAGTCAAAATACAAAAAAGAGCAACAGCAGAATGACTGGCTGACGAATGGTGGGACAGACGAATGGATTTGACGGATAAAGTCGACTGCTAACGAAATAGAAAGTTACAGCTAAACAAACAGTCAGAGTTAGCTGGCAGACTGTGGTATTTTTGAGATACGATACGATACGTTAGCGTCTACTTGTAGATATTTTCAGCACTATTATTTGTAGTCTTTTTGTTCCAACTGAGTGAATTTTTTAGTTTTTTTTGTACTATTATTTTTTTTCTTCTTCTGTTCAGCGTTATGGTGAGACATCACTGTGAGTTGAGATTACTCTACATCTTTTGTTAGTAAATTAAGTTAACATATTTTATGTCACATACAAATACTACGCGAGTAGGTTTAGAAATACTGTGTCAATCATTTCACTGTTGGGGCTGTTGTTGGTGAAGTTTCTTGTGCGTTTGCTGGGGTTTCCCTTTGTAATTTAAACCCAGAAGTGATTTCTTGACAATTGCATTGCACAGTCGTGGCAACGCATTGTGCAATGCACCACTTTCATAAGATTACCTTAATTTGTACCTTTCTAACGTCCCTTTTGGTCTAAGTACCACATGATGGCTGGCATGACGCTCCTACCTTATTTGCCCGTATTGAAAACGAAACTGGTTTTCTTATCATCTCTATTATGCATCAAAACTGATGTTGGGTGTTTGCTGTGTTGTTGCTGTTGATGTTAATTGTGGCATTTCCATGTTAACCTTAGACAACTACGTCCGTTTATGTGTCGAGGGCTTTAATGACTCATTTCATTACATTTTGTTATTTTGGTTTACTTTCAATACGATGTCAGGCATATGCATACGCATAAACACCATGAGTGTTTTTTTAATCCATTCCCTGCGTCATTATCATCCGTTTTAGCATTGGTTACATAAGAGGGTCGGTCGTTGGTTCGTTCGTTCGTTCAGTTTAAGTGTTTATTTTTGGACTTTCATCGATTTGGTAATAGTGTTTTTTCCCTTTCGGAGCAGAAATAATATTAATCATGAAGCTTTACATTGTGTTTTATAGTTGTTGTTTTCATTGGCATCCGTTTGTTTGTATATTTTGGTATTACGGGTGAATTCGTTGAAACGAAAGACTTAAGACACAAACTTTGGGGTCTGCGACTCATGAAAGTGAAAGAAGCGAAAAAATATAAGGTGAAGTGTAAAGTTTGTAGGTGTAAAGTGATGTGTTATGTGTAAATGTTTTCCGGCTGAAATTGTATTGTAAACAAAATTTTTAAATTAGTTTAAAATTAATGAAACAGTTAGATACATAATTAGTGTTAGAGCCTTATACGTTAATATATTGTAGGAAATGCCTTATTTTGTTGCAATTGGAATATATTTACATAAAAAAAAATACTATTACAACCATTGTGTAAGATCACTTTCAGTGTTAATTGTTTTTTTTTTACTTTACTCTTCCGTTGAAGTAGTCGTCAATAGTTAATGAAACAATATTATTTTTATTTTACTTAAATTTTTGCACTGCACAATATTATTGTTGATAAATTTAAACAATTATTTAGTTGTAATTGCTTGATAGCTTCTTACGCTTCTATTTTGGACTCACTCAACGGAATCTTCTGTTAATAGCTGCCAACAATTGAGGGGACCGTCGGACAGTGGCGCCATTTGAGTTATTTCGTTGCAAAAATCAAAACTTTTGAACCAAATGAGATAATCAAAATATTTAAAAGGCATATGATAGATAATTGATCAACCTATGAAACGAGTGTTTGAAAATTGTTCTACGCCATTGAGGTTCCTACTTATGGGTTAGTAAAGTTTACATCTGTGGAAAAATCAGTTTTATGGGAAGTAAAATATTTTTTTTAAAATTTTTTTTTATGGTTTTAAAAGCTGTCATGATCAAAAATTATCCAATAAAAGATTTTATTTCCTTTTTTAAATTATTTTTTTTTACTATAAAGATCGAAACAATAACTATAAACTGCCCAAAAATACCTGTAGCAAAAAAAAGGCCAAACATTTTTGCATTAGGTAAAGGGATAATCAAAGGACTTATATTGAAAATATAGTTTTCAAAGTTAGTTTTTCTTATTTTCCATCAAAGTTGAGAAATATTGAAACAAATAGTACAAATTTTTATTATTTTTTTTATAAAAAGATATATCGCATGTTAGTCTTGAGTCATTCAATCATGCCACGTATGGCATTAACCTTTGATACTTATCGCATTATTTATCGCGAGCTAGAGATCCTCCAGATGTGGCCTCCATTAGATTTGAAGCGTTCTCACACAAGGCTATTGTTATCAAGACCCGACATTTCATTAGTTGTGTCCGTCATAATGTAACACGGTCTGATTGAAAGGTACACAATGAGACTGAAAGTTGCAACTATTGATTCCTGTAGCAGTTGTGGGTATTCTTCTCTGCACTTGCCCTGCCCTGGCGATATGGCGGGGATCAATACTGTGCTCTTGTCTGGCCGATATTGATATTGACCGACTCAGGAGCTTTTTGAGGCGCTCAGTATGGTTTAACGGTGGAAACTAAGGATTTTCGCCGTAACACATTCTTTGATCATTCTTGTTGCGAAATTTGTTGAATGTAGTCAGAAATTGTGTGGTTGGTTGATAAGATCTTCCTTAAACTGTAATATATTTAAATATTTAATTAATCTCCTTTTTACAGATGTAATTAAGACATATAGTTATGCTGAGAAAGATTTTGTAAAGGACCACCGACTGTGTTCTAAGAATTAAAAGGGTAGATATTTTCAATGAGAATGCGAGAAAAAGAACAACAAAACAAAATAAAATTTCTATATTGAACTACTAGCTGACCCGACAGATTTCGTCCTGCCTGCAAAATTAATGATAAAGATGTTGTTTACTAATGTACTCTACTAACGATTGGTCCAATACCTTGGTCACACTTTGCGCTAGACAAATATTTAAATTTAATTTATTTAATTTTTTTTTCCAGAACCATTGGTTTGATCAGAATGCTCGCTAGTCCAATTAAGTGCCCAGACTATTTTATCCGCACCCAACTTAATTGTTTAACAATACCTTATTAGCTGATGTTTACTTTATTAGGGGAAAACCACACTAAATTTGATAATCCTTACTTGAGTCGTTTGATCAGCTTGTTAATTGGATTTATTGAATGCCACGGCCCTAATTCCATTGCCTCTTGATGAAGTTTCAAAAAATTCTAAGTTTTTGCTTTAACTCCAGAGAGCAACATAATCTCTTAATTACATGATTATAGGCTCACGCATTTGGTCACAACGGCGATTTCTCTATCTTAATGCTACGAGTATTGAGATTTTAAAAATCCCAAATGTACTATTTTTTTTTTAAGAGAACATTTGACATTTTCTATGCAAGATTCTATCCTCTAAGCGGAGGCTACTTACTAAGATGAGCATCTCCCATACAAATTCCCCCTTTTTGGGGATGTTCTCCTAGAAGCACCCTCGATTATAGCCGTAGGTTAGGAAATATCGAGCTGAAATTTGATATGCAAGGTTTTATCCTATAATAGGAGCTTACATTGTAAGATGAGCAAGATCGGACAAATACTTCTCCCACTTTCCATACAAACTCACCCTTTTTGGGGGTGTCCGTCTGTATGTCCCTGTAGTTTATGAGCTTTGAATGATAACTTATGAAACCGTCACAGTTATCATGAGGCAATATCAATAATATCTAACATCGAATAAAATAGTTTTCACAAAAGTTTGAAGATAATAGAGTTATTTACAATCGTAAGTGTCTGGTTTATTTATAGTAAACATTTTAATTTATTTTTTTGCAAACTGATATGTGGTTTTGTTTTTTAAAACTTTTAAATTAAGGATGCTCTTTTCGGTTTTTATAGGGAATATAATGGTAAAATGACTAAAAATGGTGAATAATTGTCAGAAACGAATTACCATAAAAAAAAAATTTAAAAAAAAATTTTTTCTATATGATTCTCAACCGATTTCTAAGAAACTGTACAAATTTTTTAATTTCATAAAAAGGTGATTGTACCAAATTTTATTTCTCCTCAACAGCTCCTACTATTATATAATGTATGAATACGTTACACTGTACACAGAATATTTTCAAATCATCTTCCTTCATATCCGACACAAATTATTATTATATTTATACCCTACACCACGTGCACTCACGGACCAAGGGGTATACTCAGTTTTTTCTTCGACTTCTAACGCCGAGAAGAGACGTCGATTCTGAGTCGATTTAAACATGTCCGTCCGACTGTCTCCGCGACTACTGCCGCAGTATAAGAGCTATCGATTTGAAAATTGGTATGCAAGATTCTGTTCTCTAAGCGAAACATGCACCTCTTACCAACTCCCCTATTTTGTGGTACAAAGTTTAAACAAATATAGTTGTAGTGCAAATAACCAGTTTTATCACCATTTTACAAATGGTGAAGGGTATCTGAGCTTAGCCGAATATAATCACCCACTAGATATTTTTCTAATAGGAATATTCACAATAAATTTCACGGTTCTTGGATGACGTGTTTGGTCAAAATCGGAATTTCTCTGATTAAGTGACACACCCATGTCTACTACCCCAATTAGAGTTTACAAAAATGCCCTCGTATCGCACTACTACTCTATAAAAAAAAAACATTCACGCCAACATTCGCGTTTTAATCTTTAGCCGTTTGGTCTAAGAAATGGTACCAGTTTTATCTCTTTTTCGGCCTAAAAGTTCGAAATTTAAAAAATCGGTTAATAGCGCTCAACTACATCATGAAATAGATATTCACTGACATTCTACCTTTGGAGTTTGGTCTGAGTGATAGTACCAGTTTTATTGCTTTTTGGTCCTTTTTTAGCTGAATTTCGAAAATTTCCTTCGTAGGGGGAATACTCATTTAGAATTTCGTGATTATAGCTTCACCCGTTTTTTCCGATTGATGGTACCAGTTTTATCCCTTTGTTGGTCTTTTTCGGTTCTAAAAGTACGAATTTCCAAAAATCTTCCCGACTCTACTTTTGCCGTTTCTGAGTGATGGTGCCAGTTTTACCTTTTTGGGCCTTTTCGTGATTATAGCTTTACCCGTTTCGTCTGGGTGGTGGTACCAGTTTTATCCCTTTTTTAGTGTAGTTCTATTGGGAGCATGCTTATTTAGATTTTCGTTATTATAGCTTTACCCGATTGGTCTCAAAAGTACGAATTTCCGAAAAAAAAATCCCTTCTTCCAGTAATTCTATATTCTATAGGATTCTATAATTCTGTAATTTTATAGGAAGCAAGTCCATACCGATAATCGCGATTCTACTTTTACTCGTTTGATCTGTGTACCAGTTTTATCCGTTTTTGGGCCCTTTTAGCCCTAAAATACAAATTTCGAAAAATGCCTTTGTATCGCACAACTAATCAATCAAATAATCACGCACCCTAACAATCGCGTTTTTACCTTTAGCCGATTTGTCTGGGTGGTGGTACTAGTTGTATCCCCTTTTCGGGCTTTTAACCTCTAAAAGTACAAATTTCAAATAGCCTATAGCACTCAGGGAAAACGTAGCTATCAACTGGTAAAAGAATTTTTAAAATCGAATTTTAGGCATAAAACTATTGAAGCCCTCGCCTTCGCTAACAGAGTAATCGATGCCCGAATGGATAACTAATAGTATAACATTACTTTTGGATGTCAATATTGGAGCAGGGCTACTCGCTTAACTAACGCAGAGCTCAGATAACTCTTACTCCAGTTCCTAAGGGTGCGCGTAATGTATTGACCATGAACCCTCATTCGTTTCTTGTTTAATACGTAAGGGAAGCGAAGTACTTTGGCCGCATAGGACACGCCCGTGTTTAAGTAATGCGGAAATTGGCTGCATCCATTTCGAGGTGATTCGCTCCACAAAATCATCATGATATTATCGATGATCGCGTGATGTGTTTTACCACTGGGATGGTATATATCTAAAAGAAGATATGTAGTGTTCGTAATTTCAATGGTTACATTCTAGTGGTAAAAGTTATCTTGATGATTTCATGATGATTTTGTTGAACGGAGCGTCTCTATACTGTATGCACTTTCCACATCACTTTAACACGGGCCAGCCGAAGTACTTCGCTGTCCCTTAAGTTGTAAACGAGAAACGAATGAGGGGGGTCAGATCAATACTTTACTCGCAGCCCGTAGAATTAATTTAGGATTTATACTAGTGTAGTATGCACAATAAACTACTTGTAAAACTCCCACACATCGTCATGAGGGTGGCTTCGTTTTAAATATCATCTACGTATCTTAGGTAGTTACTTCTGTACACAAGATCTATCTTACGCCCGAAGTGCTTCGTTTTGTCACAAAATATTATTAAGGGCGCATCGATGATTTCCAAACTATTCTAATTTTTTTACCACTGGAACACTCTTCATCGACGAGCTGAATATTTAAAGAATTGAAAAAGGTGTTTTTAGGTCAAAGTACGCTCTTAACAGTAAAGGGCCCATAACGGCTTTATTTTAGCAAATTTCAAAACAATTACACGCTTAGTCATCAACCACCATAACTGGTCTTAAAAGTATTAAAAAAAGTTTTTACTATCGGTATTTATATGTAGAAAATTTATATAATGCTTAATATTGACTAAATATAGCCACGAATAGAAAAACTCATTTTAATAAAACCATAAGTTTATACATTTTAGTGACCCCTTATTTGGGGCATTTCTGAACACAGCTTAATTTGGCATATATTAAAATCTGAAACGCACAAATTTAAGTTATTTATAGGAATAAGATATATCGCTTTAATATTCTTAAAAATTTCTCTTCTTAATTGGAAACGATATTATGCTTTACTATCAATATTTAACATTTCTGTGCCAATTTGTTTTATTATCTGCACTAAAAATTATATAAATTGAGCATTAAGCATTACGGCTATCCAAAGTTTTCTATCAATTTTATCAAGACTTTTATCTAACTTGGTATTATGCAATCTTATTCAGTTATTATAAGTAACAAAGAGAAGGTAATAAAAACTCAAACAATGTTTGTTGCTTAAGTCTTTTGTTTCGTCTGGCACATATCACAGATGACAACATCAAAAAAAAAAAAAAACACCTTTCTCGTCACTCTTAACATGCAAAATCCCACTGAATGCCTTATAAATTCTAATGACATAGTTTCTATAATTTAGGCAAAACCACAATCATTAAATTCTAGATACAAATTTAAATTATCCCTCGCTAGCAACAAAAGAACCCAAGCGTTTAATTTGGCATAATGAAAATATCTTTAAAGTACATTAACCTTTTGATTTATTCGTGATAATACCTTTACACCGATATCAATCCGATACTACTCGAATTCGATTGCATAAACTGCCATTAGATATGGCTGTTTTAGTGAACGTTATAATAAATACCATTAATTAAATTGATGTTGTTTGTTATTATTTAAAACAAAAATATTTAGCAAATTTAATATTACTTAAGTTCGTTCGTTATTTGGTTGGTATTTTTGGTAGTGTATATTTTTCTAGCATCTATAGATCGTTGAGAGAAAGTTGTATTGGACGGTATGAAATTCCGTTATTTTGTTTTTGCTTTGAAGCGATTGTTGTATGTGAAATATTAGCGCTTCTGCTGCTAAATTAGCCAAAAAGAGGTAGTATTGATACTTTTGACAGTGGCAACGTCTACTAAAATACAAAGGAAGAAACAAAGATCTTATATACATCAGCTATTTGATAGGAATCCACTTCAGATTGATAGCTGCATTACGTGAGCGTCAAATTTATCAGTATAGAAAAGTGAAATTTGTTAATGTGTCAATACAAAAGAATTTATATATTGTTTAGGAGAAGGTGTCAACTACTAATGTACAATATCATAAAAATATGTCTGTGAGAATAAAAAAAATGCTGATATCTTCATGTGTTAATTGGCTACTAAAATGGAAAGTAATCGAGCAAGTGTAAAAATATATAATGTGACAGAATTATTACCGCTTCTGTGGAAACTTATAAATATTATTGATAAATAAATACTGCATAGTTTACTCGTATTTATGGAATACAGTTCCATGGTATAGAATTAAAATTATTGTATACAAATCGAGGAATATTAGAAAACTTATTTTGTACTAGTGGCCGAGGAGGTTTAGTAAAATTTACGATATTTCTTTTGACAAAAAAAATATTTCTCAGCATAGTTTTCTTTAAGGTCCTTACACTAACGCCCTTATTCATAAAATATTTCAAAAGTGGGTAAGAAGCATTCTCTAGCTAAAGTATTCTTTGGCTCTAAAAAACCTTTAATAAGAAATTGTTTTTATAAACGTTTGTTATCAGTCCTTTAGCCTAATGTGTTCCGGTAGCAACGCCGACTGTTTTTGGTCGTTAATGATGTATACAAAAAGCTCTATAATCGAATACAAAATCTTTCTAATCGGATACTAAACATGTATTTGCACTTATAATAACTATGAACATTATTGTTGCTGAATTTTTCATTGACTACGATTATCATGACGATAAGAAAAGACGTTAAAGTAAAAATTATATTAAAAAAACTTTTATTTTCTTTCCCTCACGTTGATATAATAATCGGATACCGATTACATTGTTTCCTTGTTTTGATTATTTCGTCCCCTTAACAAAACAATAGTGTATAATTTTTTTAGTGTTTTGAGAAAATCGAGTTTAAAGTTTTTGTCAAATCGGATGTCTATGAAATTATTGAAGAAGAAATTAAACACTATTTTTTCCAACGACTTTTTGATGCACTTTGTGGAAGTAGATTTTGACGAAATTTTGACCAGGCATAGAATCAATGATGGAGATTCTAAATATGCAATAAAAAATAATGGTGTATGAGCACAAACACTATTGTTGTATTAAGGGGACGATTTATACATCATATTATTTCATTATTTATAAATTATTTTTGAAGAATTTTGGAGAAATATTTTTCAAAATGGTATTCATGAATGAAAAGTGTCTATTTGATACTTTTCTATGTGCGCAATGATTAAGAAGAAAATTTCCTACACAATAAATAGATGCAACAACTCTTTCTAATAGGAAAAATACCGAAAAACTCAAAATAAAGATCTCAAATTCATAAATATACAATAAATTGTACAAACGTCAAGGTATAGCATGCTTAAAGTAGGGACAATCCTACTTTAACTTATTGAAGATGTGAATCGTTTATGAATATTATTTACTCGAAATTTGCTTAAAAAGTTTTTATGAATAAGGCCATTAGTATTTTGAGTGTCCAATTTTTTTTAAATCTTTTCGAGCAATAGATTTTTAAGAACCTCAAATAGGCGCTTGTTCGATTGATGATCTCTTCGTTCCACCCAAATCTTAAACAACCGAACTATTTTTTATTTTAAAACAGGAAATAGTGGATGGGCTTCACATCCGACTAATTATCCTAATAAGATAGTAGTTCGTAGCCCTGTGCAATCCAATGCGTTATCATGGTGGAGAGTCCACGAAGGGTTTAAATGAGTTTCGTCGTGAAGGCTTACCGGTAAGAGCTGCTACCAAATACTTATTTAAGTAAACAAACATCATAGGATTAGTCGCCTTTCTGTAAGTACCAATGCTTATACACGATACTCCAGACAAGTAAAACTACATTACATTACTACATTCAGTACCCTTGCCGGTAAGAGGCGTGGGAAATACACAACCCCTTCCGCCTTCCGGCAACCATGTTTTGTAAGCTAAGCCTGTTTAAAACTCAATGATATACTGGTAACCAAGGCCTGATTAGTCACCCACGGTACTAAAAATGGTCTTCTGGTGAGACCTTGTAGTCGAACTACTGTCAGTTTTAACTCCATTTAGTTCAGCGACTAGAAACTCCGTAAAGGGCTTTAGCAACTGTCATTATGCTAAACAAGGTTATCGGATCAGCCTTGCACCATTCAGATACCTGAAAATATTACCTTTTTAGTGTCGACAGACACCCCTAACTACAACTATTTCACAATATCCGACTCTGTAACCAAACTATGTTACAATAGGCAACACACATGGAGCAGAAAACTTTTGCTGATCTAGAAATCGTGCTCCAAATGTGATCAGACAGTGTTCTCTTATGCAGAAAGGCAGTGAGTGACCAATTACAATAAAAATAAACCTATATGTTGAGACCCTATGCTCCTTATAGAATGGAATATATATATATATATTAGGGCGGGTCAATTTTTTTTACAAAAATCGTATACCATGATCTCTATCTACGATCTAAGGTATTTAAAAACCTCTACCTGAAATCTTCTTGCTCCTCAGCGGGAGCTAGGAATTGATTTTAGACACATAGTTTATTGGTGGAATTTTCTAAGAATTCATCGTTGTTTACGATTCTGATATAGTTATGATTACCACGCTTTTTTCGACCCGAACAAATTGACCCGGCCTAATATATCTGTGTTGAAAAGAAAAAAGTGCTTATGTCGACATAAGCAATAATTTTATTTCTTTTTATTTTTGACCATAGCTCTTTAAATTAAATAATTTTTGAATTGGAATGTACAACAATGTGTTCCTTCATTACCAATGATTCGATGGATGGCATTCACTTATACTAGAATCAGTTTTTGCCATCTCATAAGACACATTCGTCAAAAAATGACCATGAGCGTAATATCTGTTCATATTTTCTACTCTTTGAACAGACAATGTCCAAACCCGTGGAGTGGATACTCTTTCCTGCCCTTGACATGCACTGCAGGGCGATACCGTAATCAAGCTGATAACACGACTCTTTATATTGAGGGGGCCTTCCAGTACCTAAGAGCACCACTCACCTCGTGTCGCACAGTCGATGTATAAGTTGCCATGGCAACTGATAAACAGTACGGAGTAGACTTTGATCGGAGAAGTCCACTTGATGTGTGTCTTTTTAAAAATACTAAATGGCGCAAAAACTCTTTCTTATGGCTTAACGTGACGACATCTCTTGCTAGACCTGAATATTCGACGTCAATTTTACTTTAGAAATAAACTATTTTTCCTCCGAAATCGTCAAAACTTTACGCCTGAAGTTTGTGTATCCCATAGATTTAACATTTTATACTTGCAAATTTATGTTTTTGCTAAAGGTTAGGCTATATGTAAGTTAATTTAACCGAATGAAACTTTCTTACTTGTTTTTAAATGTTGGCATGTCTATTAATATTGTCTTTGGTTCTTTTTTTTAATGCTTGTGTACTATTTATAATGGGACTGGCCGTGGCGTAGTGGCGCGACTACCATGCGGGAGATCCCAGGTTCGACTCCGGGCTCCAGTTATCTACATTTTTCTTTCATTGCCTCGACATTATCGAGGGGGCAGTATAAATGGGACCGACCGTGACTACCATGCGGGAGATCGCAGGTTCAAAACTGGCTTTAATCATCTTAAAAAAGAAAAAAAAGAAATAAAATTTTCTTTCATTGTCGGCTCCCCTCGAATGTTGTTGACAGCAACTTCGCAGTATTAAGCGTCGATTCAATCGTCGTGTCTAGTAAGAGCTTCTCAAACAGTGACGTTCGCATTCGTCGATAAACAAGTAGGTGCTGTTAGTTGTGAATCTAAAAATAGAAAGCGTGTTAATTTACAACAACGCGAGAAGCTATCCCATACCTCATTCATGGGGTGCAAAGGGAAATTAAGTTTTTTAAGTTTTTTAAGTATAAATGTCGAGTCAATCGGCATGTCTAGTAAAGAGCTTCTCAAACTGTGACGTTCGCATTCGTCGATAAACAAGTAGGTGCCGTTATAGAGCAACATATTTGATCTTTTTCCTTCGAGAGAGCGCTTTGCGCATAGTAGCAGCGGTTTGCGATTAGTACTTGTCTTTTGAATTCCAGGCTGACAATTTTATTTTTGTTTACGGCGGATCCAAGTGCACTTTTTGTTCGTTGGAACAAATAACTTGGTTTTGTCCTAATTTATCACCAGACCCACTTCCGCCGACTGCTTTTCAATGCTCGAAAAAGACGCAGTAACATCCCGCATCCCACGGCCAATGATATCTACATCATCGTCATACGAGGCTTCCTCCTCGCTTGGTAGAATATGGCTCAGATTTTGGCCAATTTTCTGTAAACACTTCGTGTCAATCAGCGTCAACCCGCAAAGTCGTAATATAAATTATTTCCATGGCTAAAGATAACACAAGGGAACAAAATTTAACTTTTTGAGTGTTGTTTGGAATTCGATAGCTGTTTTTTACTAATTTGGGGTCGCTGATTTCAAATCTAATCTCCATTTTCTCCATCAGCTCGAATTTTTAAGTTACAGGTACTAATCGTATTTTCGACTTTATTTTTTTATTAAAGATATCGTTGTTACCTTTGAAAAAAATCAATTTTTTTAATATTACAAAAAAAATGACTGAGTAACGGCTGTTTTATTAAAAAAAAAATTACACAAAAAATTACACATTTTAATTTTCTTCACGCTGAAAGTTAATCGTTTGGGGGCAAATTGTTATTTTTATTAGCTTTATTGAATATCATATTAAGATAGCTATCTAAAACATGTATGTACATAATAATCGATTGAAAATTGAATGAGTTATGCTAAATTCGGTGATAAGAGATTTTTCACAATTTTTTGTTTTTACCCAAAAAAAATTAAAATTTTGTATTTTTAAAAATCATGACAAATTTGCAAATTTATTTATAGTTTAATTTTTAGTTTTGCCTCCTATTACAATATTAATTAACAGACCAAATTTAATTAATCGGCAGGTTTCAATTTGGAAGTTAAGGAAGAAATATTAATTTTCCAAAAATAGGTAATTTTGTATGGGAGGTACCAGAAGGGGTGATCCGATATAGTGCAAATTCATTTTTGATTTATATTTTCATAACCGTAAAACTTCCGCATAGTTTGACTGAATTCAGTGTACTTACAAAAAAGATATGTATGTAAGACTATTGGGGTGAGTTCGGTCATTTGTATGGGAGGTACCAGAAGGGGTATGGCAACGCTTTCGGTTTTTCTAAGGTTTGTCTACTTTTGCAAGATAAATAAACTGACCAAATTTCAGTCCGGTAGTCTGTTTGGCAGCTATCGAAGATATATTAATTATCCAAAAATAGGTAATTTTGTATGGGAGGTACCAGAAGGGGTGGGGCTATTCCGCCCATTTACAATCCCATAAGTTCGTTTCGAAAAATATTTATACTGATAAATTTTCATAACGATCCGTTAAGGTTTGCTCGAGTTACACTTTCACAAACATATTAATAAATGTTATTTTTGTATGGAAATCGTGATTTTTGTAAATTTAGTTATCTCAGTAAATTGTTGACAAAATCAAAAGTTGTGCAGATATTTTAATGAAATAAAGCTCATTTGATTCACACTATATTAAACTAAATGTTTTAAGACAAACACTGTGATTTTTGTTGCAATAATTTTTTTTATGAATTTTTAAAAAACAAAAATTTTTTTTTTGTAAATTTTTTGTTTTATTTTTTAAAACTACAACGATATCTCTGAAACTAATAAGCCAAATTAAAAACAATGTAGGCACGGATTAAAGATAATTTTGTTGACGAGTTTAAGTTTTTTTTTAATTGAATATGGTGAACCGTTTTCAAGTTATTTAAATATTTGTAGTGGAAGTTCCTTAGTTATGGACATAACGGTATATCGCGAAAAGTCGAGCTGATACAAAAAAACCAAGTGCAGATTTGGATTCAGCGTCCAAAATTACCTTTAAAACAATACTCAGTTCTTAAACAACAAATACCTTGTTCCCTTGTGTAATTGACGCTTAAAAGTTGATGGTACAAAAACAAAACATTAATATAAACTAAACACTTGTACTTGAGCGGTTCAATGAACAATTCGATTGAATGTTCCACAAAACTCGATCTTTTTTTATTTTACTAATCATTATATTTGTCTTTGTACAAAAGTTTATTGTATACCACCAACAACTAGCTGCATTAACATTTGATCTACCGAAATGTTAATATTTATAATAGAAACAGACACATGCTTATGTAAAACGTGTTGTTCGTATACAATATACAAGATAAAATAATTAATTTACTCTGCGACTTTTGTAGTAGAAAGTTTACCCATAATAGACTAGCCAGCTGATTTAAAACTGTATTCTTTATATGATTATAAAGAACAACCGCCTAAATTATGTTATAAATTTCTTAGAACATCCCCCATCTTTTCATTAAAATGTTAATATGTTCTTAAGCGATACAATGCCTTGGGCATGAAACAAAAGACTTAAGCAACAAACCTTTTATTCATATATCTATGTTTGATAATTAATATTAATGCTGTTCTTTCCCTCCCCTTTTCTATTTACAGTATGGAAGTCGTTGATGGAATCAATCATAAATCTATAAACATTATAGTGAAAATGTTAATTGAAAATAGGACTTAAAAAACAACAACAACTAAAAATATCAACATATAATAAAAAACAACCACACATTGGTTGAGTGCATTGCAAACACTAAGCAACAAAAGTCTACGACGTTTTACCTAAAGAAGATGCGTCGAAAACCTCAACGAAATTTAATTCCAATACTTAAGCACAATATTACAAAAATGCAGAGTCATCAAAAAAACCAGAAACCCCTTGTGAGGGTTACGAGGTGGCAACAGATCCAAATGGTATCAGTACTCACAATTGTACTATTGGCACATTATGCGGGTAAGTTGACAAGGAAAAACCTAAATAATTACGCAGTCGTCGTGTTTATTTGCAATACTCCCATAAGTAACTCACTTAATATGTGTGTGTGAGTGTTAGGTATTTGTGTATTTTAGCTGTGGGTTTGAACCCTCTGCAGAAACAGTACATGTTTGGCTCTATCTAACTATTCTGTGATGTGAAAGTCTGGGGGTATTTGCATTTATTTATGAGCGTGTGGAATGGAATGGAACGAAAACAAAAAATGTTAAGTGTGACACACTTGTCATTGATGGTTCTGTTTTTTGCTGTTGTTTATTTCGTCTACTTTAATTTATTGTTCTCCATTGAAAAACTCTACTACGGAGGAGATTAAGCCGTGTATTGCTGAGGCATCAACAACAGTTTTGCATACAAAATATATAAATTTGTTTAGCTGCCATTACAATTGTTGAAATTTTCACAAAAGCTTTATATGCAATAATTTTACTCTCAGTCTGCATGAAAAAAAGCGAATGCAAGTCTACAGATTCATTTGTATGTGGCCCAGTTTTCTTTAGATTTCTTCAATTCCAATTTCAATTATAAGCAACGAACGTGTGTAGTCTGGTTTGGATATGTGAGATGGTTTCATAAGTGTTTATTTATTTCGTATTCATAAGTCAATGACTCACATCTTTACTGATTGGTATTTCTTTTATTTCGTTTACATTGTGTATAAATTTATAGATTTGCCAACATTGTAATAAATTCATTAGTTCACTTATACACTCCGTCACTTTTTTTTTAAGCTTGACTCTACCTTTATCTCATTGTTCATAATTAAAAGTTATTAATTTGAATATTTTTCTGATTTGCAGATTAACAAAGATCCATCGTAAACATTTAACATATGAAATGTTTAAGGAGGAGTGATTAAAGAAATTAATCATTTTGTGTTCCGTTTCACATTGTAGAGCGCGAACATGTTCGAAAGTAATTGAATTATGTGTACGCCCTTTGCCTTAACCTAATTTTGGTAACCGTTCAAATTGTTTTGAAGGGGAGAAAGTTTCTCACTGCGAATATGATAATTGAATAAATTAATCAATGAGGGATTTTACTAAAATCAAAGGGGTTACAAAATAGAACTGTAGAAAATTTTCAGGAATTCTTATAGGTAAAGCCAAACATTTTCAATGGAAAAATCATATCATCCGAAGTGGGAATAGTAACGAATTTCGCCTGCATTTCATAAGTGAGATATTGGAGAGCTTTTCGTTAGTATAAAAATACCTGTGTATACTTATAAGGCATCGTAGGCTATAGTCCCTTATTCTATTAAATGTAAACAGATAGAAATGACAAAGTCAGTTTTGTTATCCGTAATTTTTACACAATTTTATAGAACTAATCTCTATCTTTGAATTCAACACGTAAATTCTGCCTTAGGCTAAATCTCACTCAAAAGTTTACATTTGTTATTAAAGTGCTTACAACATAAATCACTTGCTATTGTGATGTTTCATTTTCTTTTCTATGCATAAACCAAAGTCATAAATCAATAAAAAACCGTTTTGAACGCAGATCACAACATCTGAACACAAAAAGTGTGAAGGAATAATAAAAAATTTCACTTTTTCACAGCTGAACTATCAAATTGAATATGTAACAAATCACGAGTGTTTTGTAAATCAAGTAACTTTTCATTTGGTTGCTGCTAAAACGAAGCGTGCTATGTAGCTGATTCTTCGTGGTGGACTCTTAATTAATATGAGAAATGCTTTGCTTTGTAACGACTGAATGAAGTTATAATTAACCATGTACATACGTACCAAGTAGCATCGATGATACAGTTAATGCTCATTCTGTCATAATTAATACAAAAGCCAACTGTTCTTTCACAACATTTCACACTCGTCGTCGTATGAGTAGTTCAGCATCACAATTTACATATTTGAAATTATTAACTGTTTTAGTATTTTGGTAGGTGGTTGTTAGTGGTAATGCAGTAACTTGAGCATGCGCTTGCATTTATTAGAATCCGTTACGTGAGCGAGTGTAGAATTAAAGTTTCTTTCTAGTGACTATGATTCAACTGCTCATAAACTCTTTGTTAGCACCTTTGTGGTGTTTGTTTAGTCCCCCATCAAGTGTGTATGTGTGTACCACGTACCATTTCCCGCCGACAGACGTATTCGCTTGAAAAGGTGTGTAAATGCCTAAGAAAGGAAAACCCATGAACGGTTACCGGCTATCAAGATACATCATCATATGTGTGTAGCACATTCTTGGTGAAAGCTTTGTCGCCCTGTTCTTCATCTTCAGCGCTATTTGTTGTGAGCTATTGACATTAACCGCGTGGCTGCTTTCAGATAAGAATCGAAAATTCCAACAATATATAATGAGGAGAAGACAACAAGAAAGTATTTATTTAGACATCTACCGAAAATATTTTCAAAAATATTAAAGCGGTAAAGATGCTAATTCGCTGTTAAACAGATACGAAAGCGTTGAGGGTTAACACAATACACCAAAGAAAATTGTGTTAAGGTTTAGAAATTTAAAAAAAAACAAATTACTTATTTAAAAAATGTGTGTGTTTGACAACACGAGCCGCAATAACTGGGTATTATTGATTTTTTTTCAAAATAAGAATAAATAACACTATGCAACAGCACAATATGCGCTTATAAACTCTTAGTTGTTTTACAATAATAATAATAGTCACATTTTTAAATTCTATTATTTACGATTTTTTTTTAGGATAATAATAGTTTTTATTTATTAATTTTCAACTAATTCTAACATAACGTTTGAACTATTTGTCCGACTGTATTAAAAAAATAATTATGTAATATTTTTACACAGTTTTTGTCTTATTTACGTAAAATATTTTAGGTTGGTTGCATTTTAAAAACTTACCTAGAAGTAGTAAAAAACATTTGTGGTTTTGCAAATTAGAATCACTTTTAAACCGATTAAGCTATATCTGGTCTTTACATATTTAGTTATTTTGTTACTGTCAACTGTCTCGACAATTAAGACAATAAAAAATCATTCAAAAAGTCACAAAAAATTGTTTTGATCTTTTTAGTCGAAAATAAAAATTACATTTTGCACTTGCACTTTAAAGACAATTTTATGTACATTTTTTCAAAATTTTGTTAAGATATCCTACTTAGTTTGAGTATGCTTCGATGCAGGATTCTTCTCCGAATTTCGACGACGTTATTATTCTTGTTGAAGGCGGAGCCTAGGTAGCTACAATCATGTACCACCTCAAAATTTTAGGTGTCAACTGTCATGCAGTTTCCCAAACTTATTTTCGCTGATTCCTTCTGTATACCTGAGAAGGTTGCAGTCACTTTCGGTAGTTTTCGAACGATGTTGTATACGCCATCAGCGTACGCGAGTAGCATGTGTTTACTGCAGCTTCCCTCATTTTCATCTGCATCACTATGTTGAAAAGGTCACACGATAGATAGTCGCTTTGTTTTAGGCCTCGTCTTATATTGAATGGCTATGAAAGGTTCTTGCCAATCTTCACTTGAAGACTTCGTGTCAGTCAGCGTTATTCCGGTAAGGCGTATCAGCTTCGCCGGAATATCAAACTCAGCCATGGATTCGAGTAATTTTTGCGATATCGGGTAGCTATTTATAGAAAAAATGGTACGTTTCGAATTGTTTCTCTTGGGTCTTTTCCAGGATTTTTTTAGTGTGAATATCTGGTCAGTTGTTGATTTACCAGGTCTAGTCACACTGATAAGGTCCGATCAGGATGGATAACACTGGCTTTAGTCTTTCATATAGCACACTCGACAGGAGCTTATATGCATTGGTTAAAAGGCTAATCCCGCGGTAGTTGAAGCACACACTTGGATCTGCTAAGATTCCATTCATCGAGCATGTACTCGTTAAGCCAAACCTTGCGTAGGAGCTGGTGCATGCTCTTTATCAGCTCCTCGCTACTGAACTTGAAGTGCTCTGCCGGAAGTCCGTCGGCACCGGCTGCTTTATTATATTTCAGCCGCGATATTACCCTTCTTATCTCGGAATGACTTGGTGAAGCCCAATTTATGCCATCATCTAGAACCGTATTTCCAACCTTGTTCTTATATGAGCAAAGACCTACGGTAATGGTCTTTTGCTATTACTTTTTGGTAAAATTTTGGGGTTTCACCTATATCCCCTTTATATCTCTCTATATACTCGTTCTCCCCTTGCTTGTTTAAAGATCTTGTTTTACTGTCTTCTTGTGTCGTTCCCTAACATCCCGGGTTACAGTTGAGTGTAGCGTTGCATTATAAGCAGCTTCCTGTTCCGACATTCTTCATCGTACCAGGATTCGTCTGGGCGCCGTTTTTCATATCCAAGCTCGGTTGTTGCTGCAGTTGCCATTGAATGCACAATATGCTGCCACTCAAAATTGTGTGCACCTTAGCAACAACTAGGTAATGATCCGAGCCAACATTAGCACCACGCATGTCCATTAAACTATGTACATGCCTTACATCAATTACCACGTGATCAATCTGATTTCTTGTATTTTGGGAGATATCCAGGTTGCCTTGTGGATATCTTTATGCGGAAATCTGGTTCCACTCACTGCCATGTTTCTTGCCGACGCGAAACTAGCCAGTCTGAATCCGTAATCGGAGGTGTTGTTGTGTAGACTGCATTTTCCGACTGCTGAACCAAGAGCATCTTTCCTTCCTATTTTTTTTAATTAAAATCTGCCAGGACGATTTTAAAGACGTGGTCAGGGCAGCGGTCGTATGTTTCCTCTAGATGTATAAATCCTTTAGATGTTAAATTTTGATTTCCTCTAGATGTATAAATCGTAAAATATATATTTAATCGCATCGTCTTTACCTTCCGTCAGGGCATGAGCACAAATCAGCGTCATGTAAAAATATAAAAGCTACAAAGAAATAACATCGAAAACATGACATTTGAGGTTTGTAGAGTATACCAACGTTAAGTAGTGTTATTGATGAAATATGTAATTTTGTATGGGAGGTACTTTTCTATTCAACTCCGTGACTGGCGATTCTTATGCCACAATTTTTGATTAAGAATTACACGAGTTATCGTCCTCACCATCTACCTAGCCCGACAGACGGACACGGCTTCATTGTATTAAAACATCTAAAAACTTATTTTCTCTTAAGGTGACTAGGGTTTCTGTCGTATACGTTGATGGGCTTTACTTTTTTCCCTATCTATTGTCTAGCTGGGCAGCTTAATAGTTTGTAAGTTTATGTACTACTTAAAAAATCAACTCTATTTATTTATTTATTTTATTTATCCTATATATCATCTTATAAGTTAATTACAAAACGATATTTAAAAAAAGGGCTACAGCTGCAAAGTTTTAAGCTCCAAAATCTTATGATTATAAAATCGATTTAGATTATGTACTTATTATAATTTAAATAATACTGTACAATTCAAGTGTTTGTCTTAAATTAGGTTAAATATATAAAAAGGATGACTTAAATTAGGTTATATAAGTTACATTCTTTAAGGTTTTTTAAAATGTCCAGTATATTTTGGTTGGAGAAAATTTGAAGTCGTTGTGTTAGGAAATAGTTAAAGTTAATCAAAATATGTTCTATACTGCTATTGACGGTCTTACAAAAAGAACATTCACTACTTTAGTTGTTATCCAGCAAGTGTTTGTGTGTTATATTTGAACGTCCCAATCTTAATCTTGCCATTATAATTTGATCTCTTCTGGAGATATTGCTGCTCTGATTGTTCTTATGAATTGTTAAAATGTTGGTCTTGTCTCGATTACTTCGTTGGTACCAATTAAATGTATTGAATGACTTGAATCAAAATCCTAGCTGATCCTTTTTTTAAGATAAAAGAATTTTTCGTTTTTTTACTCCGTTGTGCGTTTTTTTTAGAAGTGACGTTCTTTGCCACATGATTCCACTTCAGCTTTGAGATACTTCTGTCCAAATTTAAGTTTTATGTACTTAATTAAGCTTTGCGGAAAAAAACTGAAAGTCTTTAATTTTTATTTTTCCCAAAAATTTTATATTTTCTTCACACCTCGCCAGAATGATAAATAGGTTGACCTTAAATAGCAACAAAAACGATTAATGGGGTTGTGTTGAGAGTAAATTGTACATTAAAAATCTACTTGAATCGAAATCCTATCTTATCCTTTTTATAAGATAAAAGGATTTTTTGTTTTGTATATCCGTTTTTTGATTTTTTAGAAGTGACGTTCTTTGCCCCATGATTCCAAAATCAAATCATAAAGATAATATATCGTGTTATATCTCAATGGAAGCGTACGAACTTCAGCTTTAAGACACTTCTGTTTAAATTGATGTTTTCAATACAATTATAGGCTTTAATAAAAAAACTAAACTTTAGAATTTTTTTGGCGGTCATTGTACCTTTTTTTAATGTACAATTGACCCCCAACAAATCCCCACTTACCGTTTTCGTTGCCATTTTAGGTCAACCCATTTGTCATTCAGGCGAGGTGTGCATATGAATACTGCATTAAAAATCAAATTTATAACTTAAAAACAAATTTTGCTGGAATACATCTAAGCTTTTACTATTTAAGCAAGATACCATTATTCGTTCAGAAGTTACAAAATTAATAAAAAAAACAGTTACACTAAGCGCTACAAAAAATAGGAGCTTAAAGTTAAAGATACAAGCGGCCATTTTTTTTTGAAAATCTTTCATTTGTTTGTGGGGTCACCATTGGCTTTTTCGGCTATTTTCAATCCCAGATAACGATTAACCAGCCAGCTAGACTGACGGACATGACTCAATCATCTAACAAATTTCGTCTTAAGATTTCAAAATTTTGACTAATAAATAGTAAAGCTAAACAGTAGCTTCAGATAATAGGTCTGTCTGGGTACTGATAATTTGTAACAATTTGTACAAATTGTTACTGGAAGTTGTCTGTATACACCAAAAAGCCAGTAACGAGAGAGCAAGAGAGAGATTATTTTGACAGTTCGATGATAGAGGACTTACAAGTTTTTACTGTAAGAATTTGCAAGTTCGAACATATGTTTTTAATCAGCTGATTTATAATAGGTTTTATGTAAACAAGCAAAGTAAAGTTAAAACAAAGAAAATAAAGTGAAATTTAACAATGGCAGAAGTAAGTATTTATAATTGTGCTGTTTTTTAACCCGTATAATACACTTATTATAAATAAAATACTGTAATTCGAGCTAGAATCCTAAAAAGAAACAGTGCGTTCGTGGTGTAAATGATGTGGAGTTGGCACAACAGACAACACTTGTTTGCACTGCTAATTTACCAATCAGCTGTTTTCATTTCTTGCAATTTTTTACTGGATGTCGTCTGTGTACTTTTTGTGATATTTTTTTATTAAAAGAGTAAAATTTTTCTTACTCTCCCAAAAAAGTTACTGGATATTTTTTACTGGAAAAGTACCCAGACAAACCTAATGCCACTTCACTATATATATTTGAATAGAAAACTTAGTCGCATATTCTTCGCAGTAAATTTTTCTTTGAGTGGCTAAAGAGTACCTCAGTTTCCTAAATGACAACCTGTTGTACAATACGGGAGAGCAGAAAACATTTATTTGCCATCGACTATTTTTATTTACATTTTTTCCTTCTGTAAGGTAACACATTTAAATAAACTAACCCACTTTGTTAAAAAATGTTATTGACTGCAGCCTCATTGGTGATGGGGTTTTTATTTTTGTTTAGTTTTTAAAATTGAAAAACAAAAACGCTGATAAAGTTAATGATAAGTAGTTAGTTGAAGCTGTGCTGCTTGAACGCTAAGGAATAGTACAACTTATAGTGTAAACGTCGAACATGTTTATTTCGGTTGCGGTTGGCTACTCCTCATGTAAACCGTTTGGTATTCACAGCTATTTGCTTGACCCACTTGTGAACAACAAGTTCCCGAAATATGCAAAGTAAATTCAGCATTTAGTGTGTGTGTGCGCTGAGGATGGCGGCTATTAGGTCATCACCGACATCAATAGAATTTGTGGTTTGTTTGAGCATTTAAATGATACACTAACAAGTGAGTCTATGTCTTTTGGTAGAATGTTTGCCACAAAGAAGTTTTCCTCTAAACAGAAGCAAAAATCAATAGTAAAAGCTGTATGCTGTAATCTTGTGTTATTTTCCGCGGCACTAAAGTATATAAATGTTATACAGTTAAAAATGTTGTTCGAATTGCGGTGAAGGTTAGTAAGATCCATAATACTAACTTAAAACAAAAATTGTTTGAGGTTAATCTTCTCTTTGACTTAATGACGTATCAAATCCAACAACATAGAATACTAGTTATCATAAGGAGTATAGAATGTAGGACATGGCTCCATATTGTTTCAAAACGAGTTTTTTCTACTCCTGCAACTCTTATGCCTACACGTTTCGTTTTCCCTAAAATTTTTTTTTTTTAAATTACTTCGATTTCTGTTTCTTAATCAATAAACAAAATGTTATTATTAGTAATGTTTACAAGAGTTCACAGTTTGCTGATGACGTAAAGCAGTGTAAGGTATAACCGAACGCACGCACTCAAAATCTGCTTTTGTGCGGTCGCACAAGAAGTTTTAGCTTTGTCGAATGGTGCACGGTGAAAATGTTATGATCTCTCAACAATTGTACTTTTATGTAGGACACCAATGTACGAACATTGTTCCTCTGTCTGTACTTGTGTTTGTTTTTGCATTGAATGTGAAACAAACGTGTGTGGTGTTGCTTTCATAACACACAAGTAGAGACTGACTGTTTTGAATCGAACAAAACATTCGAGTAAGTGTGAATAGCCGATCGTGTCTGTGTGAAAATAAACCATTATCGCCGGTCTCGCGAGGCTATGGGATGGGAAGCAAAATGTCGAAGTGTAATTGTGTTCACTAGAGCAAAAGCTTATGATAATCAGTGTTCAACTTCACGGAACTAAAAGAAGAAAACAAAAATTCTACCGATATTTGGCAATTTTTACGAAGTCTTTTCTGCATAACGATGTTTTTTATCCCCTTGAGATTCGCTATATTAACTTCTCTATAACTGTATTAATTAAAATTATGCAGCTTGATTTACTAACTTACCTATATGCCTCTCTAAAAGTTCTATGATTATTTGTTATGGTTGACTTGCCAACATTTTCAGAATTATATGAGTAGTATTTCTCTTTATCAGCTCTCAAAAAACAGGTCTGAGATATTTCACCATTTATAAAATTTGTTTGAATACTTTCACGTGTTCGTTGATAACTTTTAATATTTCTTGTCAATAATCAAAAAATTTCTTTCAAAACCAAGAGTTTTTGTTTGCATTGTGAACAAACTGGTTTATTTATTAAACGTTTATTATTTTGTTTTGAATTCCTCCATATTAAGCGGCTGCCCAATGTAAGCGCATTGTCTGCATTCCAGGTGAATGTCAAAAGCTTCACTACGCATTATCATCACCATGATCATCGGTTGAACTCTTTAACGAAGAATTCATTAATAACCCAGACGTGAGTGTAAGGTGCACAACTCCATGGGCCACACTACAGAAGGGCCACTCAAAGACTGCATGACCGTCATTTACATACAACGTTTTTATGTATATTACCGAGTGTGTATTCAGCATTTTGGCAGTTTCAGTTTCAGTCTTTATCACCAAATCTTTCCTCGGCATACACAAAGGTATTTTTATATATATAGTTTTGTAAGAACGAACTTGACCATATATGTCAATGTGTATGTATAGATGCATATTCGCATATACACAATTAATGATCTTTTAAGGCGATGTTGATGTTGATGATGACTTTCATTTTGCATGTTTAAATTTTCAATGTTAAACCTTTTGGACACGGCGTGTTAAGGATACTCACATGTTCATCTTGAGGAAAGGGAAAGTTGTATATACACGTTATTTTTGTCGTTCGTTAACATGCATGGGCATGCGCTTGTGTATTTACTTAGTGGGGTGGTTCGTTTTCACTAAGCAATTCAACAATAAACGTTTTGATTATATCCTACAGCATATCTGATACGATTGTTTATAGTTTTTTGTTTTTGTGTGTGCGCCATTCAGTGTATAAAATTCATTAAAATTATTGTGATGTTGACACAACTTTTACAATGGTATACGCTATACTGAAGGTCAACTTTAAAATTGCCAAAGACGTCATTAGTCATAGTTTGGTGTAATGTATTTATAAAATGGTAATACCCTGAAGTGATGTGATTCATGTTAAGCTCTACTAAAACGTAGCTTACCATTAATCAAACCGTTTTGTGGTTAACTACGCATGAACTTTAAAATAGTTCAGCGTTTCATCTATCAAATATCCACAAAATTTATAGGTATAGTGGATTACAAATTGGTTATTTTGGTTTTAAAAGCAATACAAAGTAAAGGAACGTAGAAGAAAATTCGATGGGAATTATACCCAACTTACCCTTGATATGGCAATTAAACATTAATATAAAAAAGTATGTTGCTTAAGTCTTTTGTACTTCATGCAAACATTGTGAGAATTCTTTCTTTCACAATGTTTTTTTAAATTTTCTTTAAAATCACCATTTTTGATATATTCTTTAAAGACTAATAATTTTGCATTACAGCTCATTAAATATACATTAAGATTTACTTTTTATGAATTCAGTAATATATTGCAAAAGGATGACATCGATACTATGCCGATAGTGCACAATAAGGTCAAAGTAAAAAGGTGAATTGTAAATGTATAGAACGTTGTAGTTGTTTCTATTAATACTTAAAACTATTGGTCTTTTAGATTATAATACGGATTTGCATAGATTAACTCGAGTAAACATTTATTGGTCCTTATGAATATTTACCAGTGTTAATATTTTGCTGAATCTTGTTATGGGATTATAAAAATCCAGGGCAGTCCACCTCTTCTGGTACCTTATACAAAATAACAAATTTTTTAAAAATTTTATATTTTTACGGAACTTTTAAACTGGAAACTGCAGGGTATATAAATTTCGACAGATTATCCACGTTGTAAATCTAAAACATTTGCCGTAAAAACATGGTGCCTCCTATACAAATGAATGAATTCCCCCATTATAGACTCCAAACAGGAAACAGCGGAATATATAAATTTGGTCAGTTTAATTACCGAACCGAAACAATTGCCAAACCCCTTTGGGTACCTCTCATACAAGTGACCGATTTCACCCACATACATTTGCACTCACATCTGTGGACAAGTGACAAAATAACTTAATTCCAAAAAAATATTGTACAAGTGTGCGAAAGAAACTTTGCCGGGACATAACACCAAAGTGTTTTTTATCTGCTTGTCATCTATTTGTTTTTCCCAAGAAGTTAATGAGACTTACTAGAAGGCTCAACGACAATATATAAAGTAAAATATTAAAATAATTAAATGTGGAATTTTTTCTTACAAATAGTTTTAGGTTTTTATTTTAAAATATAAAAAAAAAAATTAAAAATCTTACTATCTTGCTGTAAATAGTTGAATCCTTCAGCAAGCCATTACAAAAACAAATTAGCATTTCCTCAATCCAGACCAAAGTTAGAAGAATTTAAAATAAAAAATCATACGGCCAAATATCAATTTCTTTAAAAACCAGTAAGAAAGTTTCAGTCGGGCGACCCGACTTACACATACCATCACCCTAAGTAAAAATTGCTATTATATTGATTTTATTACTCGATTTCTAAAGTGGGTGGAGTGGTAAATTTGTATGGGAGGTACTAGAAGGGGCGTGTCTAGACTTCTAGGATTATCCCCCAAAACTTTATCCTGTTATAGCTTTACTAAATACAGAGTTTGGGCACGATAGCGTTGGATGTATTGATATTAATACTCCATATCTAAAGTGGGCGGAAAGGTGAATTTGTATGGGAGGTACCAAAACTTTTTTCAAAACTTTATCCTGTAATAGCTTTACTAAGTACATAGTTTGGGTACGACCCCTTTGGGTGTATTGATATTATAACACGATTTCTAAAGTGGGCGGAATGATGTATTTGTATGGGAGGTACCAGAAGGGGCAGAGCCATGTAGCCCATTTGCAATACCGTAAGTAGTTTTGGGGAAATATTAACTCGCGCAAAATTTCAAGACATTTGGTTGCGTCTTTCGAAAGTTATCGTGCGAACCAGCCGAACAGCCACCAGACAGACAGACGGACATGGCTCAAATGACTTAAAAAGTCATGAATCGAATTTGGTTCTAAGAAACCTAGGGTCTGAAGTCACTCCTTCTATGTGTTACACTTTTGGGTCGTATCAAATGATATATACCCTCATCCCTAAGGGTGATGATATAAAAAGTACTAAAGTTATATAATAGAGACAAGAATCTAATGAATATTTGCACATTGTTATTTTTATCATTGCAGTATTTTGCATTGCAGTAAGTGTTGTATCAAAATCGACTCTTCCAGTTCCTTCCATATAAAAATGTATTAATCATTAGCAATAAATTTAGTTAACTTTGCTCATTTTTTTATATTCAAGAGATATGTATTTTAAATAATTATATTTTTTGTACTTGTAGTTTTTGTTATGTAATATCGCTTTGACAATTACTTCCGAACAAAATTTTATGAAAAATTATTGGTGTATTTTTTATTTTTATTATTAGCCCCATTTGTATAAAATGTGTGTTTGGTGATATTACCATCTATTTGTATATATGTATATCGGTTATATCTCGCCATTGGGGTTTGAATTTTGCAAATAAAACTTTATTAAAATTTAACTTTATCTGTTTTTATTGTTAAGACGAATAAAATGAACTGCACTTGAAAGTAGACATACAAATAAGAACTTCTTCATCATAAGCTTTGTCAAGTTGGCTGGATTTTTAGAAATTTTTCTATATTTAACACGCTTATGCCTCGTCGTTGGAGATTGATATTTGCAAATAAAACTTTCTTAAAAATATACTGTATCTGTTTTTATTGTAAGGAAGGAAACAATCTAGTAATTACGGGTTAAACGTTATTGTATTGCAATAAGCTATTAATTAAGGTCATAGCATATTATGTGACGATATGAAGTTTAGCCATGCCAGAGCGTATGAGTTATGTGGAATTTTATTAATGACTCATACGTAAGTCAGTATATACGAAAGTAAGTGTAAAGGCGCGTTCAGAAACAAGGAATCTGTCGAAAAGTTTGTCTGTCAGGAGTATTATTCCAGTTGTCGACAACCGTATACATCGCAACTCTCTATAACGAATTCCAAGGGACTGGATATTTACTTCGTTATAAAGAAAATTCGCTATATTTTTCCACTTTTCTTCTTCAATATAATTTTCTAATACATTTAGAGAAGTAAACACAGTATTTTGTACGTTGGTCTTCATATCCAAATAGGTACGGAAACCTTCAACTGATGAAGACAGTTGTCCATATGTGGGTAACAGTTTCTCAATATCGGCAGATTCTTCTTCGTATTCATCTGAATCTGTTTAATAAATTCGTTATATGGAGATTGAAAACGCTTCAATCTTGAAGTTACGGTCGCAAAAATGCTTCGTTATAAGGAAACATTTGCTATAGGGAAATTCATTATATAGAGATTATAATACTCAATGTAGACCCAAAACACAGTGTTCTTATAATTGCTTCGCAATAAAGAAAACTTCGTTATATAGGAGTTTGTTATAGAGAGTTTTGACTGTACATCTTATGAAAATTTCACTCTGAAGTGAATTTGGACTATATCGGCCGACCCATTCTGGTACCATACATAATGACCTAATTTTGTAAAATTGTTATTTCTTCTTTATCTTCCAAGGGGACAACTCGAGGATATTTGAATTTGGTCCGTTTAACTATTTTCTACAATAACTTCCTATAATTTGAATTTGCCCCAAACCTTCTAGCACCGCACATACAAATAACCGAATTCACCCCCATAGGTTTACATGCGTTTTTTTTTTGCAGGTGCATTTAATTCGGTCATATTTTGTGTAAAAAATTAGTTTATTGAAATTTGACTCAGGAAATTTGATACAAAATATCTTATTTTTGGAAAATTAAAAATTACCACAATCAGTAGAAACTAAAATTTTATGTAGGCTAAGTGATAGTAGAAACTTAATTGTGAATAAATTCGAAAAGAATCAATCGATTATTATGGCCGATATCTAATTTTGTTCCTATTATATGTGGCTTTACGATAAAGCAATAAATCTGAACAAATTTTCCCGTATTCGATTTTTAAGAATTTTTTTAAAACAAAAAAATTTCCTTTTTTCACGTAAAAATATTTATTTTGTTTAAATTTTTTATTATAAAAAAACTATTAAAAACGAAACTTTTGAGCCGATTGCAACACAATATATGAAAGGATTAAAGGTTATTTACATCTCAACTTTTTCTCTAAGTTTATTTCAATCATATCGGACTAACCCTCTCTGAGTTATCATTAATTATGTGAAGAAAAATCTAAAAAAATCATAATATTACTTAAAATTTTTTAAAAAAAAAACCTCTCCAAAGATTTTAATATATTTCGATCATATTTGAACTACTTGAACCGCAATATATCAAAATTGTATAATGGTTTTTAAAGAGTATGCAATTTTTTCGATATTGTTGGCTTGTGTTATTAATGCAGCCAACTTGACAAAACGAATGATGCAGAAGTTCTTTTTTTGGCGCTACTTTCACGTGCAATTCTCAGAATTGAGTCCCATATGAATGAGCTGAAAAATGTTGTACTGTGTAACTAAAAACCAAAAAAAAGAAAAAAAAAACTTTAACAATGTTTACAGTCTCTAAACATACCAGTGAGAATCATTAGCTTAAACGTATTTATATATATCAAAAATCATATAATCATATTCATAAAATAATGGTCAAAAGAGAGGGTATCAATCTTATGCACTTAGTTCTGTAGAAGAGAAACACACCCTATATTTAGGCAATTTTTATTTTTCTTTTAGAATAACTTTCAGATACACAAACTACTGCTTAATATTTTCGAACCATTTAAACTGCAAAAAAAGTATTTCAAAGGCCACCGTTATATTGATAAAATAAATGAAATTAGAGCATAGAATAATAACGATTACCTACATTTTCATTTGTGCCAGTCTGTTAACTGCCAATCAATACCAGCGCGACTCATGCTTATGCGTGTGTGAGTGCAAGTATTTCCGAATTCTAAACGTTTTACAAGCTACACATGGTTGCCAGCATATTACATTGGTCTAAATAAAAAATACACAGCTAAAAAAGAACCATCATTAAAATGTCAAAATACTCGGACATAACGAGAAATTGCCCAGTTAAACGATATTTTCCACACACACATACACACAAAACAAAAACAGAACAAACAGACGGACGTCGGATCGCCCGTGAATGAATTGAATGAAACCTGATGGACAAGTGCAAAACGTTTTATGTTAAAACCCAGTGGGGCGCTTCTGCCACACAACCTGTATGTATAGTTACATACTTATGTACCAGTTGACAGACTTGGTAGCATACAAAGCCAACTGAAAACTAGAAAGAGAATTCCGTTAAGTTTTCTTTTGAAAAGAAAGAAAGAAATTTTGTTATTGTTCTAAGCTTGTCCAATAGAAAATAAAATTCACCATACAATATGACACAATGCCGTCACACTCAAACAATCGAACACACACTAGCACACTCTTACTAGCAAGTAGCCGTGTGTGTACAAAAATGTACGCATGAGCCGAGAACAGATTCTACTCCCATTAAATTCACTGGAGGCGCAGAGCAGTTCTGGGGCTAGTGACGGTAGCCACTGTTGCCCAGCACCATGGTACGTACAAACATACATAGCTATGTTAAGTTATTCAGTTGTTGGTATCGAGTGAGCTATATTGAGAAATACGTATTTTAAAATCTGTTTGTATTGGAGCACAAGAAATTTTGGTCTTAAGCCGGTTTGGTCCCGGTGTTCAGCTACTACTTTGGTGGTTCTTTCACCGTTGTGATTGTTGTTAGTACTGTTCTTGTTGTTTATGTGTTCTGTACGTACATAACTCTATTATGCCATCTGTTGCTGCAGATATAAATGACATTTATATGTTTGGTTTGTTTCGTGTTCAAATGTTCTCTAGTATGTATAAAGATGACCTATTCTCAGTGTTATACATTAAGAGAGCTGACAGAATAGATATGTATGTTGATGAATTGTGACATTATCTTAATAATTTGACAAACACAGAAAATGAATTAAGAAATGTCAGATCATTTTCCGCTATTTTTCATTAAAACAATAATTTAGAGTTCGAAACGCATTCTTTGATACAAAAATGAGAAGAAATAGGTTCATAAATAATCTAATGAAAATAAAATAACAAAGCATATTTTTGGATACACCAAACTTTTAAAATGTTTATTTTGTAGTTTAATTTTGTGTTTTACTCAGCTCCAAAAGTACTATCGAACCTATTATAGTTATGTTATAAAATTGGTTCTTTGAGGCTGACAAGTATTTTTGTATTAAATTTGGTAACATTCTTATGTTAATGAATTCTTATAAATCGGATTTTTTCCAAAATTACATTACAGATAACATTTGAATTCATTTGATTTACTCCTTACCTAATTGTTTACCAGTAGAATTACTGACAAGATTGAGCATTTTTTGTTACCACCATAAACTTAAGGATTCCTCGTGGAAAATATATATAATTTTTGGTGGTAACAGAAATCTTGCATAGCCTTGTTTTACGCTCGGCTGAACAGACAACTAGTTTGGCAGAGTTGTTTTCTTTCACTTTAGTTGATCTCCTCTGAGGCTCACTCTGAAGAGTGATCTTCGCACGCATGGTAACAGACGTCATTGGTGTTTATAAACGTTTTACCAATGCGACGGCAGTTGCCATCGTCTCCCAGCTGCTAAGCACTAACATCGGCAGCGCATCTTCGCTCAGCGGCAACAACTTTATTATTGCTCCAAACATACATACATAACATATATGAGAGCGAAATGTATGGTTGACACAGTTTTTACCGCAAAAGCGACATACATCCAAGATACAACAATAATAACAACAGACGATGACAACAACACTTGCTTGAGCTTTGGCGCTTTTATGGTGTTCTTAGGTGTTTGTTTGTTTGTTTGTTGTCTTTTGACGTTGTTTGTTTCATTCTTTTCTTTATTTATTTATCTCCATTTACAAACATTTCTTCTTTCTAACTATGGCACATATATATATTAAGAATAACTATTTCATTAGTCATGTCCGTCTGTCTGTCTGTCTGTTCATATATTGTTCTTTTTTTCTTACAGGAAAAGAAGAAATAGAAAAAAAAACATAATTTTCTAATTGGTTCTAAATCTGTAAATCAATATGAAATGTTGACCATATTTAAACGTGTTCACTTGACACTATTAGAGAAGACTAACATAGTTTTTTGCCGGTGCTTTTACTATTTGTGGTGGACTAAACTGGTTGAATTACTTAGGCAATGGCATTGATTTGACTAGTGCTCCAATTAAAATGCTATTCAATATATAGAACATGCAACAACATTGTCTAGTATAATGTTGTTGGTATAGGAAATAATTTTAATGAGCATATCGATATGATATCGGGAAGTGACAGCACAGTTCTGTACCCATACAAACGACTTAAGAAACGAACTTTGTGATATTGTTGCTAGCATTAAAGATAAAACGTTATATTGAGCGGGAGAAGAAGTTATATACTAATTTATGATAAAACCAGTAAGAAAGTTTCAGTCGGGCGACCCGACTTACATATACCATCACCCTCAGTAAAATAAAAAAAATTGCTATTATATTGATATTATTACTCGATTTCTAAAGTGGGTGGAGTGGTAAATTTGTATGGGAGGTACTAGAAGGGGCGTGTCTAGACTTCTAGGTTTATCCTCCAAAACTTTATCCTGTTATAGCTTTACTAAATACAGAGTTTGAGCACGATAGCGTTGGATGTATTGATATTATTACTCCATCTCTGAAGTGGGCGGTACATTTGTATGGGAGGTCCCATAAGGGGCGCCGCTAGACTTCCAATTTTTTCTCCAAAACTTTATCCTGTTATAACTTAATAAAATACAGAATTGGGGCACGATCCTGTCGAGAATATTGATATTATTACTCCATCTCTAAAGTGGGCGGCGTGGTACATTTGGTACCAGAATGGGCGTGTCTAGACTTCCAGATTTTTTCTCCAAAACTTTATCCTGCTTGAACTTTACTAAATATAGAATTTGGTCACGATCGCGGTAGTTCTAATAATAATATTAATCGATTTCTAAAATGGGTGGTACCAGATGTGTGTGGGAGGTACCAGATGGGGCGTTGGTAGTCTTCAGTTTTTTTCTCAAAAACTATATCCTGCTATAGCTTTACTAAATTAAGAATTAGGGTACGAGCGCGATGGATTTATTGATATTATTACTCCATATCTAAAGTGGGCGGAAAGGTGAATTTGTATGGGAGGTACCAGAAGGGGCGTGGCTAGACTTCCAATTTTTTTTCCAAAACTTAATCCTGTAATAGCTTTACTAAGTATAGAATTTGGGTACGATCCCGTTGGGTGTATTGATATTATAACTCGATTTCTAAAGTTGGCGGAATGATGTATTTGTATGGGAGGTACCAGAAGGGGCGGAGCCATGCAGCCCATTTGCAATACCGTAAGTAGTTTTGGGGAAATATTAACTCGTGCGAAATTTCAAGACATTTGGTTGCGTCTTTCGAAAGTTATCGTGCGAACCAGCCGGACAGCCATCAGACAGACAGACAGACAGACAGGCGGACATGGCTCAAATGACTTAAAAAGTCATGAATCGAATTTGGTTCTAAGAAACCTAGGGTCTGAAGTGACTCCTTCTATGTGTTACACTTTTGGGTCGTATCAAATGATATATACCCTCATCCCTAAGGGTGATGGTATAAAGATGTAACACATTAAAGTAGGCGACAAAGGCCCCAAGTATATTAGGACCAAATTCGTTTGAGGACTTTTTAAGACGATTGAGATAAGTCCGTCTGTCTGGCTGGCTGTCTGAATGGCGAGTGAGATAACTTGAGTAAACCTTAACGGATCGGTATAAAAATTTACCAGTATTAATATTTTTAAAAACGAACTAATGGGATTGCAAATGGGCAGAATAACTCTACCCCTTCTGGTACCTCACATACAAAATTACCTATTTATATACAATTAATATTTCTCTCATTACTTCCAAACGGACGACCGGAGGATACTTGAATTTGGTCAGTTTATTTATCTGGCAAAAGTTACTTGCAAGAATGAATATTGACTATATCGGTTCACGTCTTCTGGTACCTCCCACACAAAATGACCTATTTTGGAAAAATTTATATTTCTCCCATAACTTCCAAACGGACACTTGGAGGGTAATGAAAATTGGTCGGTTAATTAATCTTGTAATAGGAGGTAAAACCTAAAAAAACCTAACTATTCGACACACCCCTTCTGGTACCTTCCATACAAATGACCGAATTCACCCTTATAGTCTTACATACATATATTTTTTGTAGGTACACTGAATTCCGTAAAATTTTGCATAAAGTGTACTGTTATGAAAATTTGAATCAGGATTGAATATGGACTATATCAGTTAACAACATCTGGTACCTTCCAAACAGAATGACCTATTTTTGGAAAATATTATATATTTCTCCCATAACTTCCACATGGGGCCCAGGTGCCCATTTAATTTGGTCAGTTTATTTATATTGTTATGAGGTAAAACCTCAGAAAACCTAACTATTAGTCACACCCATTCTGCTACCTCCCAAGACTTAAACAATATATTATATTGGATGATGGTATTTATCAGTCAGTTTAAAAAAATTATAATTTTACTTAAAAATTTAAAAAAGAAACCTCTACATAGAATTTGAAATTTGGACCATATTTGTACTACTGAAACCGCAATCTATACATATAAAAGGCTTGGGTGATTGACTGATAACTCCTCAGCTCAAACGGCTAAGGATAGAACCTTGACATTTGAAATGGAAAAGGGATTTTTGGAAATACGGATTGCAAGTGGGTAAAAACGGCTCTATCTCATAAACCATTAAATATGCGATATCGAAATATGATGTATATCTTGGACGTATAAGAAAAATTACTTTTTTGTGCCTTTTTTTAAAAATCTTCATATAAACCAAAATAATAGTCTGACTGAAATTTTTACAGTGAGGTACTGTCCGTTGGGCCTCTGTCATAGGCTACCACAAACCGAAATTTAAATCGGTCATATCTCACGAGCCATTTCAGGTATGAAGATGAGATTAACTACATATGTTACTGGCACAAGGAGGATTACGTCTCGCTGGGAATTGGGCGGTGCCACGCCCTCGTTGAAAAATCGTTATGTCGGTTATATTAATAGACCGATTGAAACAGCTGTAGATAGGATAATTAAATTTGTGGGTGGTTGTTCCCCTTTTCGAGTAAACCTCAGTTAAGGAGGGAATTTACAGAATTTTTTACATTTGTGGGTAAAAATTACCAAAAATGTAATTTATATAAAACTGCTCTCTATAGAATTGGGGTTTTTAGACATTCGTACTTTTAGGGGTAAAAAAGGTCGAAAAGGGTTAAAACTGGTACCATCACCCAGACCTAACGGCTAAAACTATAATCGTATATGTACATGTTCCCTATAGATTTAGTGGGGTACGAGTCCATCTTAGCCGTGGGATACGAATTGATTTTTTGAAATTCGCACTTTTAGGAATAAAAAGGGACTAAAGCGGTACAATCATCAACACAGTCATATAAGTTGGGGTGTACGTTCGTCCTATGAAGAGATTGTTTTTTACCTGTATTTCTTAAATTCTTAAAAGATTTATAGTAAGCGTGCCGGGACAGCTAGTACGTCACAAATGTATAGTTTTTTTGAAGCGAAACAAATTTTTTTGCTTTGTTGCCTTGTGAAATCTATATTTTAAAAACATAAAAACGTAATTTCCCTTTACACCCCATGAATGAGATATGGGATGCTTCTCGCGTTGTAGTGAATTAACACCTTTTCTATTTTAGATTCACAACAAACGGCACCTACATACTTGTTTACTTATTTTTTTCGCTTTGTTGCCTTGTGTAACCAATCTTTTGGACAGAAAAAAACTATCGCTGCTAAAATTTTTCAAAAGCACAACATTAGGAGAAGCCCTTTGTACAGAGCTTTCATACATATTAAACTGTCAGTGAAGTAACATTTACACAAACTACATAGTGGCCACATGTTCCAATTTAATGTTTCATCAGGAAATTAATATTTTGTAAAAACGGCGTTCAAATGCACAAACACGTATATTTCGCTTGTAATATTAATACTAGCCTAATCCTATGGAATGTATGATGTTAAAGTTAACATAACAGTCAACATTGATAATTGGTAACAGTTCTGCTTTTATAACCATTTCAAAAATATGTTAACCTAGCCATAAACCATTTTCAATTTTCATTTCGCTGCAGGTCATTTGTTGTGTATGTTGATCTGTTGCCTAATCATTGATGTTTTAAAATATGTCTCGGAGTAATTAGGGTCACGCGTGTTTCACTTAAATGTTGGCGATTATCGTTAACATACTTATTACACAGATAAGTTTTAGCTCAATCCGTAACGAAAAATCGGAGACGAGAATTGCTCTCTCATATTTCAATCATAGAAGCCAAATGGCAGTTGTGTATTTAACTAATAAAAGCACCTAAGCCACATTTTTATATATCACTTTAACGCTTCAAAACGCGTCATCTTAGTGAGTGACAATAAATTACCATTTATATTGACAATAAAATAACCTTTCTGATCGTTAAGCTAGATTTAACTAATTTAATAATAAAAACTTTTCACACGATCGTCTCATCTCAAATGAAAATTGTAATCATGTATTTTTTGTTAATTCGAAAATTTACAACCGTTGCGACGTTGGTTTGTTTGCTTTGCAGGATCTAGGATCTATTAGTAAGTTCTGTCTACTTTCATATATTTGGAATAGATTATCCTTCCTATATAATATAATATCTCAAAGTCCTCGTACTATAGGAGTAGTATACCATTAAGGTCCTGAGTAGTATTTACTACTGTTTTGTGTGTACTGACCTTAATTGGTCGATCAGAAGGTAAACCATATTTAACTACAGAATCTTATGATGTAGAGTCCTAACCTAACGATATAAACATTTCCTTGATTTGACCGATGTAAGGGGTATTTGTTGATCAGTCATGAAGAATCAGAAGAATCTGATGAAGATGATTTAATTGTTTCAAAAATATCTTTAAAGGATCAATACATGCTCCCAGTATATAGCATTTAAATCTTAGAATCCTCTTCCGGCATTTCAGATCAAGATAAAATATAAGTTTACCACATGCAAGAGAAGCTTGAAAACGAAAATATGAAATTTAAAATGAAGAGACAAGCAATATTGCAGGATTTCTTTTTAAAAGGTTATTTTTCTAATATTATTTTAACATGCACATTGAATGCTTAAATTTGTCACTGTGTCAATATAATTTATCAATTTAACAATATATATAACAATTACTTCAAATTGTTACTAAAATCTATTATCCAGAATGCTTCCGGTCTCGACCATCACGAATAATCGAGGCCTCGTTGTATATGTGCGATAATAAAACCTTTGTCAGCCAGAAATACATCTTAA
This sequence comes from Muscina levida, assembly GCA_964034835.1. Classification (NCBI taxonomy): domain Eukaryota; kingdom Metazoa; phylum Arthropoda; class Insecta; order Diptera; family Muscidae; genus Muscina; species Muscina levida. Next base: position 63,364,708 of record OZ035884.1, read on the forward strand.
CTTATGCGGCCTTATCCAGATACTTATCGCCAAATAATAGCATATTTAGAATAACAATTTCAGTAGCGAATACAATAGCTTCCTTCGTGTACTAAACACATATACCTTCTCACAATGGATTGCAATGTTTTCAAAGTAAAATTTATATTCAATTACTTTGTTCATGCCACCACGGAAACATGTTTACATTGGTTGGCAGCTGAACAAGCTGAAATCCTTACGAAGCCCCAAGGTTTTTTATTTTAGCGATATATGAAAGAAGCGAATGACCTTAATCAAGGTCTGATCTAACACTTCCATTCCATTGCCACCGCCAATGAGCGCCGTGGCAGTGACGAGACGACGGTCATGACCAGCAAGCTCTGTGGCACAGCAAAAGAAAAAAAATTCAAATACTTTAAGAAGCTGCAACAAAGCAAGAACACAAAAGTTGCCCATACTTTTATGTTAAAGTTTCTCAGTTTCTTTTAAATTCTTCGTAAATTTCAGTTGGGTCTTTCTGGCTGCAGTGGTGCAAATTTACCTCCTACCTGTTGCTCATAGTATGTTACGCTATACCTACTCTCTACCTATGTTTGTTGCATGCCACATGCATATTTAATCGTATGTATTTTCATGCATTACCATCGCCGCTGCTATTGTGTTATTAGTGCTACTTCTTGAGTGTTCATATAACTATAGCTTAACATGTAACCACACGTGTTTGGAGCAGATACGAAGGAGTCTTCAGCATAATTCTGCAGTGCAGCACTTGGGCTTCTTCTGTCTTCCTTGGGTTGATACAAGAAATCTCTTTGAAATTGTTGTAAATTACGGCGTATTAGGTTGGCTGCAATTTTTTTCTCTGCTATGGTAGCCCAAGCGTGAACATATTTCTACTTAAAGCAATGTTTGTTAGTTTGCAACATTTATAATGAACATGTTTTCTTACTATGGGGTGCAATTGTTTTCCTCGCTGTAATAAATGAATTTGAACAGCGCTTGTTGCTTAAGTTTGTTGTTTGTGTATTTTGTACTTTAGAAAACATTGATTTCTTTTTCACTTTCAGGCGAAACTTTAGGTGAAATTTACTTATATCCATTTAGGAACGTTATATTCATTATATTAAATTAAATTACCTTGTGGCTATGTATTTGTTTATACATGGGCGTGGCTCTATTTTCGGCTAAAATTTTCATTAGTTCCTGTTCTAATATTGGCTTTATAGTTTATATCTTTTGTGTTTATATTGTTATATTATTTGAAATTAACAAACTGATAAGACTAAGAAAAAGTTTGATAATAATATCTATAATCTGGTCTGTGTGTAATACGATTTCTTATGTATAGGGCTATAGCTGCAAACAAAACACAAAGGAACTGTTGTAAAACTGAAATTATTAGAGGATAAAATAGCAAAAAGTGGGAATCAGACCAAAACATACCGATAAATTTATAATTATAATAATTGATAAAGTCGCAACCATAAAACTGGCGACATGAATTTTCTATACAAAAAGTAAAATTTCAAGGGAACCAATAACATTGTTAAACATATGGTCATATACATGAACAATTCCAGCACTTACGAAACTATTAAGTTTTATGAATGATGATTATTATTTCATAGTTCAATTTGAAATTATACTGTTGGTAATTATCAGGGCAACCGGAAATATGCAAATGCATGTTTTTTTAGAATGAGATATTATAAAATGGGTAAGGTTTTAAGATGTTTCATACTCTTAATAGTGTTTTGACACCTATTTGTTAGAGCATATTTATGCATATTTTACCCACAATGTCATATATTGGTTTTAAGAGCAAATTTAAAAAAAAATATGGTTTATATAGTATATTGCATAGTTTTTAGAGCATAATTTTAAAAATATCCCTTTATATGCATATTTTATATTTTTAACATTAACATACAAAGAAATCTATGAAACTTAGCTTTTTCAAATATAGCAGCCATATCTACTACATGTTTGCAGCAAATGTTTTTGAAAAGAACAATAGCCAATATTTGTGTACGGAAAGTTACCAGAAATACAAAATTTAAAATAATATTGTTTTGTTTAAAAATTTATTTGTTTTTAAGCTGTTTTTTGACTTTAAATAAAAATATTTAAAATTCTTATGAAGAAAATTTGTTAATCATAATTTTTTAGACTTATTTTTGTTGATATTAAGAGCATTTTTTATGATTTTAAGAGCATATTTTGCAATTTTTAGGGCGTATTTTATGCGCATAAAAAACGATTTTTAGTACATATTTCCGGTTGCCCTGGTAATTACTTTCTTAAAAAGATGTGAAATGGTTAATGTGACAACTGGTAAGACGGTTAACGTTATTTGGACATTAACTACAATGTCATCGTGAGCGCGCTTTACTGCACCTTCTCTACCTTCATTCCTAGCCTTCAAGGGAAAACGTTCAAACAGATCTATAAGAACAATCGCCCACCGCGGTGCGTAGATGACAAACTATGTTATCAAGAAGTAAAATTTATTGTACCAAAAAGTACAATTTATGGTACCAAAAAGTATAATTTTTGATACCAAAAAGTACAACTAGTTGTACCATTTCAATATCTAAGTACAATTTATGGTATCAAAAAGTAAAATTTATTGTAACAAAATGTGTAATTTATGGTACCAAAAAATACAGTTTATTGTACCAAAAATGAAATTTTTAGTACCATAAAGTACAATTTATTTGACAGAAAGTGAAATTTATGGTTCCTATTCAATATCTACAAATTTTCTTCAGATACAAAAGAGATATTTCGTTCGGTATACTGAAATAAAACCGTGTTATGATATAAAAAAGGCCTAAAAATTCACCTTGGGAAAAAATCGTATGCCCATTAAATTGTTAATGTTTAAGTTTTTATTTTTGGGGCTACTTACACGTGCAATTCTCAGAATTGAGGAGCCATTTTGTTGTATATCCACTTTTGACAAAAATTTATTGTGTTATGATGCCGTATGAACCATTGTTGGGAATATACAATAAAAAATATATGCAATTTTTAAATTATAAAAAAAACCAGTACAGAAATTTCAGTCAGTTAAACTGACTGATAAATACCATCACCCAATATAATATATTGTTTAAGTCTTGAGTTATTGAAAATAATCGATTTGTAATTAAAACCAGTTAGAAAGTTTCAGTCGGGCAACCCGACTTACATTTACCCTTACCCTCAGTAAAACAAATAATTTTCTATTTTATTGATATTATTACTCGATTTCGAAATTGGGCGGAGTGGTACATTTATATGGGAGGTACGTGAAGGGGTGTGTTTAGGCTCCAGATTTATTCTCCATAACTTTATCCTGTTATAGCTTTACTAAATACAGAATTTGGGCACGATTGCGTTGGGTGTACTGATATTATTACTACATCCCAAAAGTGGGCGGAAAGGTACATTTGTATGGGAGGTACCATAAGGGGCGTGTCTAGACTTCCAATTTTTTCTCCAAAACTTTGTCCTATTATAATATAACAAAATACAAAATTTGGGCACGATCGTGTCGAGTGTATTGATATTATTACCCTATTTCTAAAGTGGGCGGAGTGGTACATTTGTATGGGAGGTACCAGAAGGGGCGTGTCTAGACTTCCAGATTTTTTCTCCAAAACTTTATCCTGCTTAAACTTTACCAAATACAGAATTTGGGCACGATCGCGTTAGGTCTTTTAATAATATTAATCGATTTCTAAAGTGGGCGGTACCAGATGTGTATGGGAGGTACCAGATGGGGCGTGAATAGACTTCCAATTTTTTTCTCTAAAACTTTACCTTGCTATAGCTTTACTCAAAATAGAATTTGGGTACGATCACGTTTAATTTATTGATATTATTTCTCCATCTCTATAGTGGGCGGAAAGGTAGATTTGTATGGGAGGTACCAGAAGGGGCGTGGCTAGGCTTTCAAAATTTTTTCCAAAACTTTATCCTGTTATAGCTTTACTAAATACAGAATTTGGGGACGATCCCGTAGGGTGTATTGGTATTATTACTCGATTTCTAAAGTGGGCGGAATGATGTATTTATATGGGAGGTACCAGAAGGGGCGGGGCCATGTAGCCCATTTGCAATACCGTAAGTAGTTTTGAGAAAATAATAACTCGTGCAAAATTTCAAAACATTTGGTTGCGTCTATCGAAAGTTATCGTGCGAACCAGCCGGACAGCCACCCGACAGACAGACAGACAGACAGACAGACGGACATGGCTCAAACGACTTAAAAAGTCATAAATCGAATTTGGTTCAAAGAAACCTAGGGTCTAAAGTGACTCCTTCTATGTGTTACACTTTTGGGTCGTATCAAATGATATATACCTTCATCCCTACGGGTGATGGTATAATAAGTTATCTTCACATATGTGCCAAACAAATTGTCATATTTTAAAAAATAAATTACACCGTGCAACAATGGAAACTTAGAGAGTAAACTAGTGCATGTTGTAGGTCTTATCGAGTACAACAATAACCAAAGTTACTTAACTCTCAAAATCCGGGTCAAAAAAACGATTCTAAATTACCTTCCTCACTTGAGGCTTATAACTCAGTCAATTTATATCTGAGCTCAGATTTCTTCTGGTTTTCGAAAATAAAGACTACGGCCTTTAAACGATATATATTGAAGTTTTACGAGTAACGCAACTTTCCAATCCAATAAGTTTGGTATACAGATACATGTTGTACTTGACCACACCTACAACATGCATTAGCTCACTCCCCAAGTTCCTTAATTTTTTTCATTCTGTAGCAGTGTGTTATCAATAAAATTTTTCGAAACAAACAAATAACAAATCCACATACCGTCAACGGAAATATAAAAAGCGTAAAACCCAAAAAAATAAAATTCTTTTTTTGATTAGATATGATGAACTACATGCCCCTACAAAGGTCGAAGGTCAAAGGTTTATTACATAAACAATCACAAGACTATTCTACAAAACTTCAGAAATTCTGAAAAAAATATATTCTCAAAATATTTTAAGATCTTGTTGATCTTAAGCGATGCTGTGAGAAATTCGTGTCCAAAAATTTAATACTTTTCATTTTGTAAAGTTTTTTGCTTTTCCTCTAAAATTATGAAAATACTAGCGGACCCGGCGAACTTTATCTCGCCCCAATTTTGTGCCTTCAGATAAACTCAGTAGAGAATATTTGATAAACAAAGTTTTTCGATTAGTTTTCCGCCGTAAAAACAAACAACGAAGGCGGTTCTCCAAAACTCGAAAAGCCAACGTTCAGCACGTAAAACAATGAAATTCGAGATTAATCTCACATACTTCCAACGAATGGCCTTGCGATTTATTGATTGTCGTCGGGGAATTGGAATAGATGATCAGTTGGAATTATCTGATTCGTAAGATAAGGACTTCCTCTTCTTTGAATTTGATCTTGATGATCGTCTGAAATCAAATTTTTTATCAGATTCTACCGCGTACCGTTGATTCAGATTCCGCAATATGATTATGATCGATACCACCTTTATCTGTAAATTATGCGACACATTAAGCGAGTGAAAAATTCGGTCGGATTGTTGGTCGCTTCATCCTCGTCGGTCACGCTGTAAACAGATTTGTACGATTGCAGTTCTCAAGCGATTTATCTTTCTAATTTGAAATTCTAGCTATTGATATCTTTATTCTTCGCCGCTAGTAACATACTGCCCGTAAATTAATCCAATCGAGATTTTTATAATCTTGTGCAATGTCATGAGTTACTTTTTCAACGATGTAAACTGGCAAAAATTTGCAGGGAACGATATCAATTCAGTCGAAACATCAACCCGAATTTGGCCATTGCCAAGCGTAAGCAGTTGTTTTGGAAATTCAGCAGAAGATGGGATGTTCTGGAATGAGCCCCTAATTTTTTGGTCGATTACAACTTCTTGACATTGACGACGTTTTCAAGCATGGTTTTAGTATAGCAGCAGCATTAGACATTTTGAGAAAAATCATAGCCCCGACAAATCGTTTTAAATCCCCTCGTAAATCCTTTATCGTTCGGTCAACTACTTCCAAAGCTCGTTTATTCGTTATCGCTCATTCATCCGAAATGTTGATTTGGCATTCCCGCATCTACTTCGCCGTTGCGAAATTCTTGGTCATTGTGTACTTTGGCTTTTCAACCGTGAGAAGATTCATCGACAGTTTTAAAGTGGAATTTGCAGTTCGAATGCCTTCCAACAATGTGAAAGGTATGCTAGAGGATGCAGCGGCTAACTTTATTTGAGATCTTTACCAAATTGTTGCCGGAATTAACAAAAAAATGTCTTGGCTGTCCCACTCGGAGCATCGAGAAAGTAAATGCCTCCAGTTTCATCGTGAATCGTACACGTTCTTGTACTCGGTATTTAACAGCGGCAATTGTTCGAACTCTTATGGTCAGATCATCTAGATTATAGTCTTGCAGCCGTTAAAATACGCGATCGAATGCAAATTGCATCGAACGATTTGGCGCTGGTATTCCCAATGTCTACAGCAGATTGCCGCACATCCCATCGGGTTCGACGGATTATTTATGTAAATATTATTTATTTCGTTACCAATCAACATTTAACCGAAATTTTCCACCTAAACATCGTTCAAAACCATCAAATCATGCGAAAATTGCAAAATTTTGTCGATAAAAAAAACTAGTAACAACTGCACCCAAAATTTCGAATTTTCCAATTTCCCGACTTTTCGAAGGATTTTCCCAAAATTATCTTGCATAAAACCCTCATACCAATTACGAACAATTAAATAAAAATTGAGAAAAATGGGCCAGCCGTTCTCTCTTGATCAATTACACACACTGTTCACACCGTTTTTATACATATGGATTTCACAATAAACCGAATTTTTCCAAGCATCACAACGAATTTTCCACTTTTACGTCGTCTAAAATCATCAAATCAAGCGATACAGTGAAAAATTTCGTCAATAAAATCCAAAATTTTCGAGTTGTTTCCAGTATTTTCCGAGTTTTCCACCAAGAATTTTTCTATTTTTCCATTCGAAAAGTCACTTCGGAATGATTATCCGAAATTTTCACATTTACATCATTCAAAATTATCAAAACACAATAAAAAGTAAAATTTCATCGAAAAAAAATTAAAATTTTTGGAACCAAAAAAAAATTTTTGCAACCAAAACTTTCTATTTTTTCAACCGAAATGCCACTACGGAACAATTGCACACAAAATGTTATACAAAAATTCAATTTGCGATGCAAAATTTTTTCGAAAAAATCCAAATTTTTCGAGTTTTTCCGGAATTTTCTGAGTTTTCCTCCGAGAATTTTTTTATGTTTCCATTCGGAAAGTCATTTTTTAATAATTATCCAAAATTTTTTCACTGTTACATCGTCCAATATTATCAAATCATACGATTATATGAAAAATTTCGTTGAAAATACAAATTCAAACTTTTTGAATTTTTCCGGAATTTTCCGCATTTTTCAACAAAAATTTTCCATTTTTCTATTCGAAAAGCCATTCTGTAACAATTGCACTCAAAATTCCATACAAAAAGGCATTTTCGATTTTTCCAATTTTCCGATTTTTCCGGATAACTTTCCCAAAATTTTCTTTCACATAAACCTGCTCCTGGCACTAACGAACAACTTAAAAAAAGTTTGAGCAAAATCGTCCCAGCCGTTCTCAATTGATTAATTACTATAAATTTTTGCCACCATTTTTATATATATAGAAGGGATTCGCCTTTTTTACATTTCAGGTGACGATACATACTTAAACTTAATTTCCCTTTGCACCCCATGAATGAGGTATGGGATAGCTTCTCGCGTTGTTGTGAATTAACACGCTTTCTATTTTTAGATTCACAACTAACGGCACCTACACTTTTATCGACGAATGCGAACGTCACTGTTTTGAGAAGCTCTTACTAGACACGACGATTGAATCGACGCTTAATACTGCGAAGTTGCTGTCAAACAACATTCGAGGGGAGCCGACAATGAAAGAAAATTTTTTTTTTTTTTTTATTTTTTCTTTTTTTAAGATGACTGGAGCCAGGTTTGAACCTGCGATCTCCCGCATGGTAGTCGCGTGTTCTAACCACTATGCCACGGCCGGTCCCAATACATACATATTTCAATTCTAATGATTTTATAACTCAATTCGGTAAAATTTAGTGCCACGTATGTGACATAAAAAAAATTTACCAAAAAGTGGCGTATGCAACAAAATGTGACAAAAGAATTTGATGTAAAAATGGCTATAACTCGGAAAATAGTTTCCATGACTGGTTTTTTTACACTAATCGATGTAGAATTTCAAGCACTATTTCGGACAAAAATATTGGAAAACTATTTTCACACCACTTTTTTTGTATAAAGTTTTGAAACTTTCGATTCAATTCCCCGTCCGAGGAGGTTAAACAATGTATCAACCGCGTTCCGGAACTTTAAAGAATCTTGAAAACATAGAGCTTTTTGCGTGAATAACCCACACTCTGACAAAGATTTACATGTATGTCCTTACAAAATGCAAATGGTAAAGGAATTAAAGCCTCTAGATCATGCTTTCAGGCTCCAGTTTGCTTACGAAATGCTAGAGAGGTTCACCGGCTATGCCAACTTTAGCTGGCCACCTCGTAGCCCAGTCTAATTGCCAATGGACTTTTTTCTTTGGGGCACTTCAAAAATAAAGTATCTTTTAAGGATTTAAAGGAACGTATTGGCAAAGAAATGCGGAACATTTTACGACACACCTGTCAATTTCGGCTCCAGGTTGGATAATTGATTTTAAAAAATTCTTATTTTTGTACTTTTGTAAAAAATAAACAGTTATAAAAGGGAAAATAATTTTGACATGATGACCCCTTTTGTGCGACCTGGACGTTGTGATACAGCCCTGTTTCAGTTTGCCTCTTAAATAGTTAACTTAACTTTAAATTACAAATTTATGTAAAGCGAAATAACAAAGATTGAAATTAAATTTCTATGCACCACCAATAAATTTGTGGTGCATTAATCAAATCACTTTTTATTGAAATGATGTGCCGAATACAACTACAGATTCTAATTTAACAGTAAATCTAAGAACCATATCTCTCGACAACAACAACATCCAAATGTCCGAAACATAATAAATGATTCTAAACGTATGAGGAATTTAATTGATACGCTTCACCAGTTGATCCCCACACGCATATACACACGTTTGTGTCTTAAGTCTTTTGCATTTGCCGTAGCTCCATGAATTTTAAACAGTGGGAATTAATGAGAAAATCATTATAATTATAATTGCTGTTAAATTCTTTACGCATAACATGGTTAATAACAAAAAATATATTACGCCCATGTTACCGTAACCACTACCTCATATCGTATGCACGGAGAATGTATAAACACCAAAGCCAATATGAGTAGATAATATTATGAAATGTTTTCATAGAAATTCAGAGTAATGTAAATACCCATAAAAATATGATGTGACTGGCCATCGATGAAATATATGACTACATATGACTTGGCATATAAATACAATTTAGGTATTTGTTGACGTGGATGTGGATCACTGACCACATTCATATTGTTATGAAATTTAAGGTGTGTCAGCGTTGGAAATATCAGAAACACAGCTTTTACGGTAACTTAATACGTGATATAAATCTGAGCTTAATTTATTTATTGTTTATTTTAAATGTTCGTTTATATATTTTGAAAATACTTTAAAATAGTATTATTTAGCTTAGTTAAATAAGAATTCCCAGTGGTCAGGCCATCTTTGAGGAATTGGTAGACCTGATCAAATTGAGTATCAGTTTAAATTCTTAATAATTTTTTCGTTAATATACGATGAGCAACAAATTCACTTTCGCACCGTATGGATCTATGTTACATTGATCTAACAAATGCTAAGTCATCATCTACCAATATAGAATTTAGTTTAGTTATTTATTCTGCATAAATATTTGTTGCCTTAAGCGTTATATAATAAATCATCAATGAACAGCGTGGAAAATATAGGTAGAAAGATTTTTCCCTTTGTGATACATTGAACAAATACTTAATACATATCTTGGATGTATTTGAAAAGTCTAAAAAGCTAAAAGGATAAATTGATGAGACTTACTTATTTACTACTTACACACCATGAATGAGATATGAGAGAGCTTCTCACATTAGTGTGAAAGTGTCTGTCCGTCCGTTCCCGCGATAACAGCCGCAGTTTAAAAGATATCGAAATGGAATTTGGAGTACAAACTTATATCCATCAAGCGGAGGTAAAGTTCTAACCCTACTCAAACCTCCCCCTTTGGAGGTCTGCCTCTACGTTTACAGCGGTAATTTAAGAATTATTAAGGTAAAAGTTTTTACACATGTTAAAGTATATCTGAGCTTCGATCAGTGGGCAGAGGGTGCGTGGCCAAATTGTATTTTAGCCCTTAGGAGATATTCAGAAAATACTCGGCCATACAAAGATAGCAGTAACCACAACATATATGAATAAGTAGACGGAATTTTCGTTTTCGATCAGTGGACGAATGAGGCGTGGGTAAATAGTTTTTAAGGTTAAAAAGATAAAATTTGATATTTTGATAGTACTTAGCAAAACATATATGAAAATGTTAACGAAATGTTTTTCTGATTACTGAGTGGGTTTTATGTGCCAAAGGTGTTTATTTAACCCTAGCCCAATAAAATAAGATACATCGATACTACAGCTATTGATATGAAGGCGAACAGTTTATTTTCGAATAGTGGGCGGAGGGCGTAATATTTAATACTCAATTAGGGTGTTGACAAGAGTGTCCTACCGGTTGTATGTGTCGTATGTGCTAAAGTTGTACAATAGCTGTAAAACTGTAATAGATTTTTTCCATACAAAAGTTTAGTACAACAGTACAACTCTTGCAGATATGTTGTCACGGTGCACATTAATTGTACCAAAAAGTAAAATTTGCTGTACCTAGCAGTAAATTATATTGTACCAAATACAAAGTACAATTTATGGTACCAAAAAGTATAATTTATTGTACTAAAAAGTAAAATTTTTGGTAGCAAAAAAAAAAAAATAATTTACTGTACCAGAAATTAAATTTATGGTACAAAAAGTACAATTTATGGTACCAAAAAATACAATATATAGTACTAAGAAGTACAATTTATGGTACATAATATCTATTATTCATTATTTATTAAGATAAAACTAGTAAGGCGGTTATCTTCGGCTATGCCGAAGCTCAGATACCCTTCACCATTTGTAAAACTGGGGATAAAGCTGGTTATTTGCACTACAACTATATTTTATTAAACTTTGTACCACAAAACAGGGGAGTTGGTGAGAAGTGGACGTTACTTTAAGCTTCACTCGTCCATTTTTGTCAATAATTTTTAATCGATTTTATTCGATTTACGTATAAGTTTATGAGTTGGTGAGTTGGGCCATATTTTTATGAATTTTGTAACTCCCCAAAAATGGGAATTCGTGTGGGATGTGGGAGTAGTTTAAATCCGATCTTGCTTATCTTAGAATTTAACCTCTGCTTCTGGACAGAAGCTTACATACCAAATTTGAGCCCGAAAGCTCATAAAATACAGGGACATACAGACGGACACCCTCAAAAAGCGGGAGTTTGTATGGAAGGTGGGAGAAGGATTCTTTCGATATTGCTTATCTTACAACGTAAGCTTCTATTATAGGATTAAAGCATGCATATTAAATTTCAGCTCGATATTTCCTAACCTACGGCTGTTAGGCGGACACCCCAAAAAAGGTAGTATGAATGGGAGGTGGGAGTAGTTTTGACCGACAATACTTATCTTAGAAAGTAGCCTCCGCTTAACGATTAAATCTAGCGTACAAAATGTCAGCTATATACCTCTTAAAATACGGCTGCAATCGCAGGGACAGACCCCAAAGAGGGAGAGTTTGTATGGGAGGTGAGAGTAAGTTTTAACCGATCATCTTAATACTCAACCTCCGCTTAGAGCAGGGAAGCTTACATACAAAATTTCAACTTTATTACCCTTGAACTATGGCTACAATCGAAAGGACAGACCCCAAAAAGGAGGAATTTGTTTTGGAGGTGGGAGTAGGTTTTGACTGATCGGGCTCATTTTAAAACCTCCGCTTTGAGGATAGAAGCTTGCATTCCAAATTTCAATATCTCTTTAACTGCGGCTGTAATCGCGGGGACGAACAGACAGACAGACAGACTGTCACCTTAAAACCGACTCAGATTTCGATGCTGATCATTTATATATATATATATATATTGTCACACCTACCACGCCTCCTTATGGGCGTTACAAATGGAAGAACAAAATTAATATACCTTTCACACTGTGTGAAGGGTATAAAAATAATTTTGGACGAAACGTGTACATGATATAAAATACGCAAAAACTCCGATTTCGTCAAAAAACAAGATACGACCTTTTCGTATTATGCCATCGCTATATACCGGTTGGGACCGGCCGTGGCATAGTGGTTAGAACACGCGACTACCATGTGGGAGATCCTGGCACCAGTCATCTCAAAAGAAATATTTTTCTTTCATTGTCGGCTCCTCTCGAATGTTGTCGACAGCAACTTCGCAGTATTGGTGTCGAGTCAATCGGCATGTCTAGTAAGAGCTTCTCAAACAGTGACGTTCGCATTTGCCGATAAACAAGTAGGTGCCGTTAGTTGTGAATTTAAAAGTAGAAAGCGTGTTAAATCACAACAACGCGAGAAGCTATGCCATACCTCATTCATGGGATGTAAAAGGGAAAATAAGTTAAGGTTTTTTTATACTTGCCGGGTATATATACAGATATGAACATACTGACAAAATTTTATTTTCGATAAGTGGGCGAAAGCTGCATGGCAAGTGTTTTTTTAGTGCTAAAGCAATTTTAAACCATTTGATACATAGATAGTACTCGGTACAACAGCTATGCATTGAAGGCGATCATTTTATTTTTGGTCGTTAGTCGGAAATTGAGGTGGCAAAATTGTTTTTTAGATCTATAAAACGTAATATTTGTATATGATAGCTATTTATATATATGTGTTCCTCTAAATCCCATTGGAGCATTGGCCCTATGATATTTATTTGCAGACGATTTTTTTAATTTCGGTTGTGCGAAGCGAAGAGTGCGTGTTTAAGTAAACATTAGGGTGATCAGTTCGGTTTTCAAAAACCGGCTACTCGGTTTTTTTCACTCATAAAAACCGTCGGTTTTTTTTAAATCCCTGTTTTTCGAATATCGAATAATCCGGTTATTTTTTGTCGAATCTCGGTTTTTTGGCGTTCGATATTTTTTATTTAAATTTATTCATAATTGTGTTAAATGTGTACTCGTACATGTTTTCTTTCCAGTGTTTCGGCCGAACAACCTAATTGTTAGTTTTATAAATCTGACAACTATTACTGTTTTTTCATATTTTCCTTTCCATTCACATTCTTACAAATAAATTGATACATGCCAACAGCAAAATTTAAAAGCAGAGCTCCATTTTTTTATTAAAGTTAAAATAATGAATAAATCGTTTGACTTAACATTGAGCAGGCAAGTTTTTTGGTTTATAATGAAATATTGTGCTGTCTTACAATGGTGTTCAAATCTTTTGGATGTAGATATCTTCTGTATGCAATTAGGTTGCAGGGGTTCCTCAACCTCTGCTCTACTGAACCATTTGAGGAGTGTAAATAAAAACCAAAGAAAAAAAAGGTATACACCCAAGCACTTAAATTGTATCTTATTTCTTAAATGTTACTTTAGGGAAAACTATAGATGAAATTTAATATATTTATATATAATCAAGTATTTACAAATGAATTGTTATATTTTGTTTGTCTTTCTTAAAATAACAAACTGATCTCAGTAATGTTATGCATTGTAATTATAATTAAACTAAAAGTTTACTTTTTATAAGTATAATTGAATTGTTTTCTGTTATTTTTTAATAAAATTTTTTTGTCAAAAATTGTGTTTTAATTTTTTATTTGGGGTACATTTGAAAACCGGATTATCCGGTTTTTTGTGAATTTCAAAAAAAGCAACCGGTTTTTTTTAAATGCCATTTTTCGAATAATTCGAAAACCGGTTTTCGCAAAAACCCGGATAATTGATCACCCTAGTAAACATGCATATAACATATTATTATAGAGCTTAGAAAGCATTCTATAACATTTAAATTTGTCCAATAGTCATTGGCCTTATTACATGGGCGCTACAGTTATAAGGTACAACGACCTTCGGCTGACAATTGCTATCACTCACCTGCAACTTTCAATGCATTACAAAGTTTTTCGTTATTATGGTATACATAGTAACTATTACTGAGGCTTATTGGCGGACTATAAAAAGTAACATTTTACATATTACAACGCCAGGAATTGCATAATTCCTGAATAGGTATTTTTACACACAAATATTATCATTGTATTGACGTAAATTAACGTTTGTAACGGCATTTTGGACGCGACTAAGTGTATAACTAAATGACAGTCACTCATAAACGTTTACATATAGTCACACTGTTAAAGTATTATTTAATTAATACATTTTTGGACGATTTCATAAGTTGAAACACACACACGCATAACACACACTTCTGTGTCATGTGGGTTATAGCGGTTGTGGTGGCACAAACATATGCCTTCAGTGTGAGTAACCATGAGTTCACTACAGTGTATGCAACCAAATCTAGTAATTATTGTCGCTACGAATATTAATGACATTTTATTTGCTGCCTTCGCTGCGGTCCTCGCTTGGTAAAATTTAGCCGACTGAAAATAATTTAGCTTTAAATTAACAAAAAAACAACCTCCAACAGCAGAGTTATGTTGGAGTTGTACATTTTATTGTGAGCACTGATAAAATTATTGTGGTAGGTTCACAATTTGGCTTGTTCGTTGTCTGCTCTGGTGGCGTTTGTGTTCCCTAAAGGAAGTTGTCGACAAAGCCATCCACTGTCGCGCCGGTTACAACTATACATGCAATGTGGTATGATGGTTTTGTTAAGGTTGTGAACGAAATAGAAAGTATGTTGTCTTCCATTTGCAGAGTTGAATGGTACCACACGAGTCACGCATTTTGAATGTTTCATGTTTAGATTGCGTAGGTTTATAATTTATTGTTTAAACTATATTTATCTACTACGTTTAGTTTCGTACCTTTGTTTGTTTGAACATATGCCTGGCGGTACATGTTGGTGGAACTAACGATTTTGTTAAAGATAAACAATTTTTAAATGGTTTTATACAGTTTCAACAGAAAAATTAATCTAATTACGAACAATTTGCCAACGAAAATAAAATGAACGTTTTTCGCTTTCAAGACGATGCTATGCGACCTACCGTAACCTGCACCTATGAGATATCTTAAATGGGAATGGGGTACACTGTTCGCACGTATATCAATATAAGTGTAACGAGATATTTGCCTTTAATATTGGCTATTTGTATCGTAACATATTTACTCACTAAGATGGCCTTATTAAATATGTGCCATTACAATGACACACGATTATTGAATAATGAGTTCCATGCGCTTCGGTCTTCTGTGCGTCTTCACGAGTTGAAAACTCCTAATTTGAATAATGTGGAGCACTTGGTCTTTGGTCTTTACTCTTTTGCGGAAATTTTAATCGAACACATATAAGGGGATTAAGGACGTTTTGCCTTAAAAAACGTATATCTTCAACATACTCTACCCTTAAAAAAATTGTTTGTTTAGTATAACCACCACCAACAGATTTGACATAGTCACATAGTCAGGAGTTAGACATCATATATGTAAATTACTTTATTCCTGGGGTAATTTATTTAAATAAACTGTGGAATTACATCCCAGTTAAAAGACTTCACGTTGTCTAAAACCAATCTTTTCATTATAAGACATTTCCATTAACATACAAAAAAAATTGAAAAAAAATAGTTTCGAAAAAATGCACTTAAAATTGCAAACATCTATCATCATTATTTGCTAACATTATGTTTTTCATAAGTTTTACAAAACTTTTACATGGCTTAATTAAAAACAATTTAAGCTTACATACTTTACGTACAAATATTTTTCTTTTCGTCTTGCAACTCGTATAAAATCATCACAATTTTAATTAACCCACCGACATAATTTTGCACATTAAACAACATTCAGCAACATGGACGTGAGCACACAACGTCAGACGATCTACATTGAATATTGACAAAATATCAATTTGCGAACTGGACCGAACGGAGGCTCAGACATATTTCATCAATATTCGCCTGTGGTCTGCATTTGGCAGGGAGTGGGGTCTAACTGGCGGTTGCGGTGTTTGGTTGTGGTTAAACCACTTTTACTTGCCCGCTTTGTTAATTTAACTGCGTCACGAACAAATAGTGCTGAGTTTAAAAAAAAAATACAAATAATTTCAATTTCATTGGAAATTTTTAATATGAAACAAAAAACAAACAAACGAACGGCAGGAGGTGATGCCGCCGATACAGACGCAATAAACCAGCTACTTCATTTACGTAAACGATGTCCGATCATGTGTTGTTGCATTTTCCGTTGAAAGTGAAAATTGAAAAATGAAAGGAAATTTTATAATTGTCATTCATATCTCCGTTTTTGCGATGCAAGGTGTTTGTTTTTTTGTGTTGTTGTTGTATAAAGCTAACATAATTTATGGCAAATTCAATGTCATTTTCAAGAAGTTGTTGTTTAATGGCTTTGTCGTTACGATAACATATATGTGGCCATGTGTGTGTGTGTGTGTGCACAGCTTCAGGGAGAGAAAGGAGTTAGTCGGTCAATTAGAGGTACTAAATTTTAAAGGCTTTGTTAATCACTTTGGCAAAGATAAAAATCATCATTAAAAGTCATATTTTTTTAATGTAAATTTACTGTCAGTGATCGACTTTATATTAAAGTTATTTCTTGCCTATGTTAATGGGTACAATTTCCCTAGTAATTAATTTTATATCAACCGCAACTCAAGCGAAAACTATAAAATTCCATTGCATTTAATAAAAGGATGGATACGGCAGCTTCTGGAAATCTTTAAGATTCTACACATTCTAAGTTTATATAAAGAAAATCAGTTAAGATTAAAAAAAAGACAGAAATTTCTTTTTAAATTAATCACAAAGGTTCTATATGGAGGATAGCGAAATAAATTATAAACATTTAAAAAAAAAATCAATAAATAACCAGTAAGAAAGTTTCAGTCGGGCAACCCGACTTTCGTATACCCTCCCCTTAGTAAAACATAAAATGTTATATTTACTTAATTTCCCTTTACACCCCATGATGGGATAGCTTCTCGCGTTGTTGTGAATTAACACGTTTCTATTTTTAGATTCACAACTAACGGCATCTACTTGTTTATCGACGAATGCAAACGTCACTGGTGACAAGCTCTTACTAGACACGCCGATTGACTCGACACTAATACTGCGAAGTTGCTGTCGACAACATTCGAGGGGAGCCGACTATGAAAGAAAAATTTATTTACTTTTTTTATCTTTTAAGATGACTGGATCGAGGGGTTGAACCTGCGATCTCCCGCATGGTGGTCGCGTGTTCTAACCACTATGCCACGGCCGGTCCCTGTTCTATTATATTATGATATTATTAATCGTTTTCTAAAGTGGGCGGAGAGTTACATTTGTATGGGAGGTACCAGAAGGGGCGTGGCTACAACAACTTTATCCTGTTATAAAATAACAAAATACAGATTTTGGACAATAACGCGTTGGTCGTATTGATATTATTACTCGATTGTTAAAGTTGTCGGAATGGTACATTTGTATGGGAGGTACCAGAGGGGGCGTGACCATGTAACTTCAATACCGTAAGTAGTTTTGGGGAAATAGTAACTTGTGCAAAGTTTTAAAACATTTGGTTTCGTCTTTCGAAAGTTATCTTGCGCACCAGCCAGATACAAACACAGACGGACATGGCTCAAACGACTTAAAAAGTCATGAATCGAATTTGGTTCAAAGAAACTTAGGGTCTATAGTGACTTCTTTTATGTGTTACACTTTTGGGTCGTATCAAATGATATATACCCTCCTACCCGTAGGGTGAGGGTATAAATACTCTCTATAAATCTTTTGATTCGTATAATATTATTTTCTGTAATATCATAATGATAAAATCCCAGACCTTGTAAATATGTTGATAAAAACAAATGTGAATAAAGATGATAAAAAAAAAGAGAAATACAAAATACAGTTTAGCTCTCTTTAAAGCCATAAAAACATCCGCTATAGCCCTAATTCTCTTGAACATTATACCACAGATGATAGTTTTATAGAGGAGCTATTTACCATCAAAAACTAATTTCGACCAAATTTGAGTAAGCATATTTTGAATATAGGCTCTTAATATAATTCATACTATATTTAATACTTACTTACTTAGCTGGTACTTCTATGCAATCCCAGTGGATTGTATACCGCACGTAGAATAATATTATAAGCGCCTCGATCTTCTGCGCTTCTTCTCCAGTTAGTCACACCGAGTTCTGTAAGGTTCTCAGTAACCTGGTCTTTCCAACGGAGTTTTGGTCGCCCTCTTCTGCGCCGTCCATCGAGTTCATTGTCGAAGACTTTTCGAGCTGGAGCATTTTCGTCCATGCGTACAACATGACCTAGCCAACGCAACCGTTGCACCTTAATGCGTTTGACCACGTCAATGTCAGTGTACAGCTCGTACAGCTCATGATTCATACGACGCCGATACTCTCCGTTAACGATGATGGGCCCATATATTTTACGGAGTATTTTTCTCTCGAATATCGCCAGAATCGATTCATCCGCTTGTGTCATAACCCAGGATTCTGACCCATACATTAAGACAGGTAGAACCAGTATCTGGTATAGCTGGAGTTTTGTTCGTCGAGAGAGGGCTATATTTAATATTTAAACTATTTTTCATAGTATGCATATTATCAGTATTTTCCATACTGTCCATATAATCTATATTAGCGGCAATATTCATATTTTACATAAAGTCTTTATTATTCATATTTATACTCTTCACCACGCGCACAAGCGGAACGGCATCGAAATCTGAATCGATTTAAAGCTGACAGTCTGTCTGTCCGTCCGTCCCCGCGATTTCTACCGTAATTAAAGAGACATCGATCTGAAATTTGGAATGCACACTTCTATCCTCCAAGCGGAAGATTAGCAAGATCGGTCAAAAATTACTCCCAACTATTGTGTTCAAATACTTGAATTTTTCAGAAAACCGGGTTAACCGGTTTCGTTCGGTTTTTCGGAAATTGTAAAATAGAACCAAATATGCAATTAAATATGAAAACATATGAATATCAATACATTAATCCATTCAGGTTATATCCTGTTCATCCAAACAGAAGTATGGTTACTATTGTATGGTTATCACAACTTAAGCTGCTTTATGCGATCGGACACTTAGTTTGGGAGATAACTACATTTCAACTTGTTCATCTAAATATGGACGGCTTTCTAGCCATTACAAGATGAGTTCACAACTATATCTTAGTGACATAGTCCTTTTTCGCAAATGGATGCTAAGTTAAGGAGATAGCGACAATTCAAAGTTTTTTATATGAATACGGAAGACATCCCACCCATTTAAAGATGAGAGGAAACAGTCATCTAACAGCATTTTCCAAACAAATGTTCGTATTGCATAAGGACATTTTAATGAAAGCATCCTTTGAGATTTGCCTGAAGAATATCGGATAAACATAAACAACCTTCTTTGCCGATTAACCTATAATTGACCTAGCAATGTTCTGTGAAATATTGCTTTTTGGAAAACCGGTTAACCGACATAAAAAAACCGGTTAAACCGGGTATTCGAAACTGGCATTTTTGAAGAAACCGGCATATGGTTTCGGAGAAAAAAACCGGTTAGACGGTTTTCGGTTTCGGTTTTGAACACTCTACTCCCAACTCCCATACAAAATCTCCCTAATTGGGGTTTGTCTCTACAATTACAGCCGTGGTTTAAGAGCTATCGAGCTGAAATTTTGTAAGTAAGCTTCTTTACTCTAAGCGGAAATTTAGTTATAACATGAGCCGATCGGTGAAAAACTACTCTCACCCCCCGTACAAAATCCCTCATTTTGGGAGTGTCCGTCTGTTAGCGCCCGCGATTAGAGCAGTAGTTTAAGATATATCGAGCTGAAATTTGGAATGCGAACTTCTATCCTCAAACCGATGGTTAAGTTCTAAGAAGAGTAAGATCGGTCAAAAATTACTCCCACCTCCCATATAAACTCCTCCTTATTGGGGTTTGTCTCTACAATTACAGCCGTAGATTAAAATTTGTACGCAAGCTACTCTACAATTAGCGGAAGTTAAATCTAGGATGATCCACACAAATTGCCCCTTGTAGGGAGTCTGTCCCTACAATTACAGCCGTAGTTTAAGAGCAAATTCGGTATGCATGCTTATATTCTCTAAGCGTAGGTTTAGTTTTAAAATGAACTAGATCGGACAAAAACTACACCCACCTCCCATACACACCCCCCCTTTTTGGGTGGTTTCCAACTATCTGTTTACGCAATTACTACAGAAGTTGAGGTCATATTTAATAGGCAAGCTTATACCCTCTAAAAGGAGATTATGTTACGTTAATATGAGCAATATCGAATAACACCTACCCCCATATAAGCACCCACTTTTGGGGCTATCCGTCTGGCCATCCCCGCTTTTCTATCCATAGTGTAAGAGAGATCGAGCTTAAATTTAGTATGCAAGATTCTATCCCTCAAACCGAGGTTTAGTTCGAAGATGAGCAAGATCGGACAAAAACTACTGCCAACTCCTATACAAACTCCTACATTTTGGGGATGTCCGTATGTCTGTCCCCGCGCGTACAGCAGTATTTTAAGAGGTATCTTATGCAAGCTTCTGTTCTCTATCGAATATCCTCACCTCTTTTGGCACCTCCCTAATAAAATTACCTATTTTTGAAAAACTAATATTTCTTCCATAACATCCAAGCGGAAAAGTAGAGGATATTTTAATTTGGTCAGTTTAATGATCTTGTAATAGTAGACAAACCCTCAAAAACCCGAAACCTTTGAAACGCCCCTTCTGATACCTCCCATATAAATGACCGAATTCAACCTTAAAGTTGTACATACGTATCTTTTTTCTAAGTACACTGAATTCAG
This sequence comes from Muscina levida, assembly GCA_964034835.1. Lineage (NCBI taxonomy): Eukaryota > Metazoa > Arthropoda > Insecta > Diptera > Muscidae > Muscina > Muscina levida. The sequence goes on from OZ035884.1 coordinate 63,385,823, forward strand.
CCATATTTTGCGATAGATGTACGCTTATGAAAATTTTGCTCTGAAATAAATATGGTGTATATCGACTGACCCGTTCTGGTACCTCCCTAACAAAATGACGTATTCTTAAAAAACTAATAATTCTTCCATGACTTCCATTACAAATTATGATTTCTTTTTAGAATTTTGTGCAAAGTACAGTAATTAGAGAATTTTTCTTTGATTCTCAGTTGGACCCTTTCGTTACCCCACAAAAAAACTTCCACACACCCAGGGATATTGAATTTCACATTTTAAATTTATGGGCTGTAACATTTTCTACAGTTTTACTACACGTCTTGTCTGGTCATACGACTTGGGCGATGGTATTTTTCAGTCATTTCACCTGACTGAAATTTCTGTAATGGTTTTTTGTTTACTTTCAAATGTCAACTTCATTGCAGTATTGATTCGCAAGTGCTTTAAACTGTATTTATTTGTTTTGCTTGTTTTCACACTAATAGTAATCAAAAGGCGAACTCTTGAATTACCTGTAGCCTCTCAAGTAGCTAGGCAGGCTTTCCGCTAACTAACTAACTACATAGAGCCACTAGCTACTTTTGAAACTGCAGGATTTACTCATATTAATTTATTGAAACTTTATTTGTTTTTCATTTTTATCGCGCCCACAAAATTGTTTTGTGCACCAGAAATAAATTTGGCGTAACTCTTCATATAATGCGGTAACATGGACAACTTTTTTCTCGACCTGATTTAATGCTCAAATCAAGGATGTTTGGGGCCCTTGGTTGATAAACACATTACCAAGATGTTTATGTATATTGCACTTCCAAGAAGTAGACAGTTTAAATATATTTTTCCCAAACCCTCCGCTCTGCATGAGGTCATCTTAAATGTTTTTTTCTTTCGCCTAAAACAAGTTACAAACTGTGAATGAGTTTAAAATTATGTGTAATTGTCTTGTCAATTTGCCATAATAAAGTTAAATGTCTTCTTAATGTGAAAACTTTAGTTTTTTTATGGTGGAAGTTTTTAGCCAACCCAATGCTTAACTAGATCTTCTGCATTCACTGTAATAATGAGAGTTTTATAAATCTGTTTTATCTTACAGAATGCCGAAACGACGTTTCACAAATGTCACCAAAATCCAGCAGCCATGTGGATATGATGGATGCTCACCCCCTTCTAACGACATCGGTTGATGATTTTTCGACTTCGTCTCTGGACGATGTGCCGCGGAGTGACAGCCCTGTAGAGCCTACACAAATAAGCGGGGAGAACGAAACACGTTCTCATACTCGCGTGGAACGCTCTGCCCTACCCATCGTTAACGAGAAGTATTCAAACTCTGGCCCAAACAATGTCCAATTCCCCGCGAATTCGGAAAAGGAAACTGCTGCTGGACGTTATTTTCAATATGACATCAAGCCCACTAGTACTTTCGACCAAAAAGCGGAAACTGATATTGTAGAGTCGACAAAAAAGACTCGTGCTGGAAAAGCGGCAAATTTGGCTACATCTGCTGACAGCACAACCGGTCCTTTTTTAGTGAAAGGGGACCTTCGACAGTCTATGTCGGGGTCCCACACCACTCCAGCAATCACGAGCAGTTCTGTGACATCGACAGCAGCTACTGCTACCTTGGCCACACATAATCCGCGCCAGAATCCCAACCCCGATATTCAAGACATAATAACGGGTATTGTGAAACTGCTCAATGGAAATGTAAATGTTCACGCGAATACGCAAGGTGTGCGTCGTCCCACAGCTAGTCGTATTAACAACCGTGGTCCCCCAAGAATATCTGAAGTGCAACCATTACCTATGGACTATGACGGCCAAAAGCCTCAAGGTCCTTCTTCAATACGACCTCCACCGTATCCGTTCGATAGGCCAGAACGCCCATTTATAACCGGAGTGCCAATACCAGAGCAAATTGTACCTGTGCGGCCGGGATTTGTCAGCAATCGGCCACCATGGCATCGAAATAAGCCCCGACCCCCCATAACCACATCCATTGGCGGACGAAGACCCATACCTCAGTACAAACCTCTACCGCCGGCACAAATGCAGCCTCCCAAAGAGGATGAGTCTATTGCAAGTGTACCTGCAAGCCCGTCAATTGGGCCAGTAGAAATTCCTACATACGGTGCCGACTACAATGAGACTGTGGAAGGCCCGTCGCCTACAGATACATCCTATGATTCCGAATTTTCTAATGAAGACTTAAATACCCAGTACATTGAGGTGTCCGACAACGACACCGATATATTGCCTCCTAACAGACCACCCACTGGAGTTGTAGATGAAATGAAACCACATAATCCACCCACGACGCCTGCTCCGCCACGTACTTCCGAGACGCCCAAAAAAGAAGAACCCACTCATGCGTCTAAGAAGAAACCCAGTAAACATAAAAATCAGGACAAAAAGAAACATCAAACGAACCACGCCAGCACAATTGCACCTTCCACTGCAGAAATTCACCCGTCCATGCAAGACATATCAACGTACATTCCCATGCCCATGGATACCACAGAAAATTCGGGTGCAGATCCGGCTGGTGATGAAGTTATATTCATGACAGCCAGCAAAACTCCCGATCTGGAAACTGTGACTACTAAACATTCTAAAACGAAATCTCCGTCTGCTGTCCACTCAACGGCTACAAAAGTAAAAAGTTCTACGATTTCTACTAAACCACTGACGACAGAAGAGTTAGCGGACAAGAAGGTCATCAGTTCTCCCCCTTTCAGAGAGTCAGAAACAACCATTGTTCCCACTCCAATAACCTCTGTCCCCATAATTACCACTACTACCTCAACCACCACTACCAGTACTACCACAACCACTACCACTACAACCACTACCGAAACCACACCCACCTCAAATAACCAAAACCAAGTCCAAGTAACAACACCAAGTCCACCAACACCAGTGCCTGTTCAGTACCAACCAAGACCGGGTATTGTGTTGGATGATCCAGAATTTCAACCTGGTGGCCGGCCTCGTCCTCAACGACCACCCCAACCTCAATTGCCCCGCAACCCGGCACCGCCGGTGAACATACAGCCAACTCGGCAACAACTGCCTCCGGGATATGGGGAAATATTTGATGTCACCTTATCGGCCATACAAGGTCCCGGATCCCAAGGCGGATCCCAGCAGACAATTAATATCAAACCCTATGGATCTTATGGCGCCGGAGGTGGTCCTGGGGCCGATATCATTGTTTCCGCTTCAGGTGATGATGGTTTTGTTTCCATAGATGGTAAACGTACTTACATCAATCTTTTTGGTGATCCCACAGATCCCCCGACGGGAGTACAAATGTCAACCCCAGCTACCGCAATACCGCAACTACCCAGTGCGCCAGTGGCTCCATCGACACCAAAGCCTAATCCTATCAGTAGTAGTGGTGGCGGCAGTAGTGGTAAGCCACCAGTGACCCAACAAAATACGCCCGGCTCTGGCTACGGAGTAGCTGAGACCGAAATTGTCGATATACACACCAACAAACCTCAACACGTCAAACCTCCTCAATCTCAACCGACAACCACTAACGCAGGACCATCGCGGCCGCAGTATAGACCAAGAACCACCCAGCCACCGGTGCGTATTGACACGTGCATTGTCGGAGACGATTCAACGTGTGATCAGGCCCAACATGAGTATTGCAAAACCGAAAATGGAGTTTCCAGTTGTCACTGTCGCCCAGGTAATTTGGAGGATATTCACAGATGAATGACAAACATTTGAACCATTGAACCCCTGCTTATTTTTTAGGCTACTCACGTCGTAAACACCGAGAACCTTGCCGACGAGTGATCACGTTCTATATAGGAATGCGTGTTGATCGCATCTACGAACATCGAATTGTTTGGGATACCAAATTGGCTGATCGCAGCAGTGAACCATATGGACAATTGAGTTTTGAATCTGTACGAGCAGTAAGTATGAAATAATGAATGTATACCTAGAAGAAAACCCAACTTTAACCGTGTCAAAGTCAATGGTAATAATTTATGGTATATAAGATTTTGGCGGAAGAATTTATATTCGTGTCGAACTGCTACTCTGTCACGAAATGCGCAATGTGATGCTATTGAGTGCGATGAGCATCGCATATAGCGGTTAGAACACGCGACTACCATACGGGAGATCCGTAGTTCGATTCCTTGCTCCATTCATCTACATTTTCCTTTCAATACCGGCCTTCTCGATGTTGTACTCAGTAACAACGCGAGAAGCTATCTAATATCGTTGTGACAAAGGCCGTAGTAGTCTTTGAAAAGTTTAGCTTCCTCGAACGTACTTAAGTTGCAAACTTTCGGCAATTCTAGGATAAAAGTTCGTCACACCACGTTTGGAAATTAACTATTTAACCTGATCCACCCACCCTTCCTGCGTTGTCCATTTCCAAGTAGTTTGTGATTTTTTATAAAAGATAATACCAGTCATGTTAACTGAATCTTTCCTTTAATGAGATCGCACAACAAACTATAGCCCTGTCTGAGGCTTGGTAAAAAATGGCTCCGTTAGTTAGCTACGGAATTGTTTTTCCATCTCTGAATTTTAAGCTATTACTGAAATTCGGTGCTCATTTCGGTGGACCTTATGACCATGTTCCTTATGTCTCTTTTCATTGTGTCATAACGTCCATGAGTGTTATGGGAACCGGAACCATTTTAATGCGTATTTGGGGGCCGTGGTATAAGGACTGGCGGAACATTTTGCCATGCTCCCCCTAATACGACTTATATTTAATAACATACATATTTTTTCACATTACTCTAGATTGATTCTGCCATGTCCATGACACCATACTCGGATGAATTCATGGAAGCAAAGGTCAATAACATCTATCGCGGTGATCCAAATCTGGGCGGTAGTGGAGTGTTTGTCAACTTAACGATCAAGGTAAGCGTACAGTGAAACACTAAGCGTTGCTTAATTATTCCTTGGATTTCTTCTCGATATTCGCCACAGTTGGATGAAAGCGTTGAAACTTTAAGGCCCAATTTGCGCAGCGATGTCCAAAAACATTTGTTGGGAGTCCTGCATCGTCGCAACAACAACATTGGCAATTCCGTTCTATACGTCAGTTCACCCGAAGGTGCCATCTCGCCATTGCGCGATTTGGACGAATGCCAGATGAGTGACCTGAATGACTGTCATCCCACGGCGGCCTGCACCAATGTATGGGGTAGTTATCGGTGCACATGTCCCGATGGCACCAAGGATCAATGGTCGGATCAGCCGTATCGCGCTGGACGAGAATGCCAAACGTGTCCAGAGGCATACTGTAACAATCGTGGCACTTGTAGTTACAATGACGAAGGAGCTCAAATATGTACTTGCGATTCCAGCCACTATGGTGGGCAATGCGAATTAGATGGCGAAGTTTTGGGCGTGGCCATAGGTGCTTCGGTGGCTGCTGTTATTATTATCGTCCTGACTTTGATCTGCTTGATCATGTGGTCGCGCAGATGGCAGCGGGAACAGAAGAATGCCATCGGATCACCAGTGTTTGGTTACATGAATACGGCACCCCTGAAATCGGCAGCCCTGCCACAGCCTGGCTATCAGGTGACACTGGAGGATCGTATGCGTTGGGCACAAATTGCCGATGTTATGGCACAAACTAACCACTACGGAGTGAGCAGACTTATTTAACAAAGTTCTTTATCTTATTCATATAAAACTTTTTCTAGGCTGAACCTATTGGTGGGCCCACTCGTCCCTCCTCGGCGATGTTTGCTTATCCCAATTTACAGACTCTAGGCATGGGTACTATCGGTGGCATGTCCATGCAAAGTACAATGCAACAGATGCATCAGGCTAATCAGATGGCGCCACCTGTCCCATTGCCACGGTATGAGTGCGTATCCCAATTAGGATAAAACGCAAAAGATTTCTAATAAAACAACTTTGTTTCAGAAGATTGGGACTAAGTTCACGCTCAAATGGCATGAGGACATTGGAAAACTCTAGCTCGAGCGAGGAAGAAGATCGCACCGATTTGCTGGGAAGAAATTTCCAAGTGCCAAGACCAAAATCACGTAGTAATAATAGTATAACGGTATGCATCAGATTTACTCTATTGGTATTGTATAACAAAGTGGGTTAACATCTACTCCTCTCTTTCAGAATCAATCGTGCATCTATTATGACGTCGACTATGAGCCATCAGCCAATGGTATTGGCAGCACCAGTGTCGATCGTTTGTACGGTTCTCAAAATCAATCGACGACCCACTCGCACATGAGTGGCAGTCACATACCAGGTCCACAGGGTATTCCAATGAGCACGTACACGTCCGGACGAGCACCGAGTAGTTACTACATGAAATGAATTGGCCGAGCGAGCGAGCGAGCATGAGCGTGTTGTTTATTGAAAAACTACTATAAGTCATATATAATAAAATATTATAAAATAATAATAATAGAAATATGGATATTTATATATTTAATACGAAAATAACAATATGTATTTCTATGTAGATAACTAAATAAATTTGTAAGCTAAAAAAAATATATATGCATATGATTGGTTAAGAAGTTAATTAGAATTTAAACATTTGTTTGTATTTTCCCTAAATGAAAGACCCTTTGACCAATTAGAACTAGTCTCTTAAGTAAATATTTTGAAATTTAAAGTAAACATAAATTATTTGTAAATATTAAATAACTATTTATGATTAGCTTTTAAGTTATTTATACAACTGCAAATTAATTAATGAAAACTCTAACGTAATACATAATTTTACAAAATGTACTAATCATAATGTTAAAAACCATTATTATTTTCGCTCTAGAATAATCTCTAAAATAAAATAATGTAAATACAAAAAAATAAACATCTAATAAACTTAAAAAAAAAAAACATTAATTATGATATTAGAATTAATAGATGTAACACATGGCGCTAGTTCTTTTTTAATTCACATCATTTTGATTGATACTAAACACCAAAAGACAGCTGTTAAAATTAAAATTGTATGACAATCTGCTTCTTGATGGGACACAAGACCGTTGAAATGACTCCGCTCTATCAGAAACAACAATAAAGCGATGATATACTAACTTCAAACAAGGTCGTTGAGACACTGGTGATGCAATACACAGTAATGAGGCGGTAACACCAGAAAAGACCGAAAAATCCACCAAATTGCTTTAATAATAGTTGACATCGTAAAGATATTAAAAGAACGTGTTGGATAAGTATTTGTTCATGACAAACTCTGACCAACGTATGTGCCGTGTTAGCGTTTCATCAAGACAACGCACCGTGTTACAAGTCAACAAAAAATAAACAAAGGCAAAATTGAAGTTGGAATTGCTTTCGCATCCAAATTTGGCTCCCACCGACTACAAAATATTAGCAGATCACAAAAAATGTTCGAAATGATTCAACCCAGGTCTCTCGCATGAAAGCCGCTTGTTTTAACCATCATGCCACGTTCAAGAGATAACACTATAAAAAGAAAACACTTAGGGGATAATTGCTACATAGAATAAATAAACTAAACTCAAAATAAAAAGTGAATAATGATTGTTAATAACCATTGAGATGGTAATTATATTATCAAATTCAAATTTTTACTTTGTTTTAACTGTTTTATTCGACCTTTTCAAATTTTTTATAATATCACAAGTTTCGATTAATTAGGTTCGAGGTTAACATTGACCTTGACATTGACATAACACGGTGTTACAGTCATTGAGAACTTGGAGAGTGACCTAGTGCATGGAGTACATCTGGTCGAAAACAACATAAATCAATAAACCAAAGTTTGCTAACATCTCAAAATCTGGTATTACGGTTAAAAAAAACCGGTTGTGGGGCCTTTCAGCAGTTCTCAGTCAGTTCAAAACCAAGTTGGAATTTATTAACCGTTTTGGAAAGAAAAATTTTAGACCTTTACATCAACATACATAACTATAGATAACTTGCCACATCTACCTGTTTTTGCCTCAAAATTGCTAACTTTTTTTTATGATTTTTTCACTAATTTTTAAGCTTGAAGAAGTTTTTGAAAGATCCAAGTTCCATCCAAACATAACTTGTTGACGCATTGTTCCAAATGTTCTTTTAATAGTGTTAAGATAATCCATATTCTGTCATGATGTTTTCTATAAAAACAAAGCAGCCATATCACAGCCGTAGTGTAAGAGCTATTGACCGGAATTTTGAACCATTCTCTAAGCGGAGGTTGAGTTCGGTCAAAAACTACTCCCAAACAAATTGCCTCTTTTTGAAGTTTTTATCCTCTAAGCGGAGGTTAAATTCTAAGATAAGCAGGGCCCGAAAAAAAACCACTTCCATCGTCTCTCTGTCCGCACTATCACAGCCGTAGTTTAAAAGCCATCGATTTGAAATTTGGATGAAAAATTCTATCTATCAAGTGGAGATTAAGTTCTAAAATGAGCAAAAATCAGACAAAAACTGCTCCCACATCCTATACAAAACAATTAAATACAATTAATTAAAAATTTCACAACCAGTATTTGACACTTTAATAAAAAAAAAGTTTGACAAAAAAATGATGTGAGAGGCTAAAAGTAACGTCCACTTCCCACCAACTCTCTTTTTTTGCGTTTTTGCTAAGTTTAATATACATAATACAGTTGTAGTGTAAATAACCACCATGTATCACCACTTGTATAGAGCAGTTTAGCAATACGAATTACTTTTCGAAGGGACTTTTTTTTGGGAAATTAGTGGAAAATAATTCGCAAAGAAAATCACTTCTAGACTAAATATAATTTAGAAATGCACGTGCAAACAACATACATATATATGCACATAGTATGTATTTGTATATTCTGAGAAAAAACGGTAAAAAATAGTTGCCAAGTTCCATATAATGTAAATATTTTAGTTGTTGCAATAATCGAGGAGTTGCGCTCATCGAGGGTTGAAGTAAGGTCATACTGTATGTTAATATGTCAATATAGGTTAATACTAGCTGACCCGGCAAAAGTTGTTCTGCCATACAACTTCGGACCCGCTGACTTCGACTCGCGCCTAAGTTAACGCCTTCATATAAGCGCCTTAATCGAAATCAGTGAAGTCTGATAAACAATGTTTTTTGATTTGTTTTCCGGCGCAATAACAAACAATCAAGACGGTTTGTCGACACACGAACAGGCAACGTATAGCTGACCGTGCGAAAAGCATTTAAATTCGAGATTGATCCCACAAACTTCCAACGATTGGCATAGCGATTTATCGATTGTCATCTCAAAAGCCAATCGAATGGTCAATTAAATTCGCTTGAATTAGAATAATCTTGGTGATTGTCGCTTTAATCACATTGTTCGTCATCAATTTCGGATGATTCAGATCTCGCAACATGATTATGATCGATCCCAAATTCAGTTGTAAATTATGCTGCGGAGTTCCTGGCACATCTAGGGAGTTCAAAAATTCTGTCGGATAGTTTGTCGCCTCATTCTCATCTGTCACGCTGTTAACGGATTTGTATGAATTCAGGTCTCTATCGATTCGACTTTGAATAATAACATTCAAACTATCGACGTCCTTATTTTTCGCTGCTAGTATGGCCCTTTCACTAACCCAATCTAGATTTTTATAAGTTTGTGCGAAATCGTGAAAAACTTTGATGATGAGTCCCTCCTTTGACGATATAAACTTGTAAAAATTTTCCGGGAACGTCATCAATCCAGTTGAAACATCAATAGGAATTTGGGCATTACCATTACTGGGAGCATCGAAAAATTAAATGCTCCCCATTCCACAGTGAACAACCTTCATCAGCGAGTAGTACACGTTCGTTTGCGCTGCATTAAACAACGGCACATTGATTCGGACTCTTTCAGCCATCTCATCTCAATCATAGTCCTGCTCTCGTTGCAATTCGCGATTGTATGCATCGCGCATTGAACGATTTGGCGCTGGTTTCCCATCTCGTCCATGTATTTGTGCCATAATGCGCACGGGTTCGACGGATGACACGTGGCTATGATGATCGCAAACAATGTACGAATTTGATTCGCTGGAACATTCGCGTTTCGATCTTTTTGCGTTTTATTGCAGTAAAAATTGTACAACGTTGATCTAGTTCAATTGCCAAATCACCAACGAAATAGATCTGAAGGAACTTATGATCTTCGTTTGACGGCGGTAACAAAGTGCCCGCTTGATGGTGTATTTCATTAAATCTGAATGTTTGAAAGCAAATTTAAAAAAAAAATTGGAAGAATTGTTCTTTTTCGAAAAATACTTAATTACAAAAAAATGTTATGACTTCGTTTTTTTTTTTTAAAAAAAAGCAACGAAAAGAAATTAAAATTTCTGCCGACCTATTTATAAAAAAATGAAAAAAAATCAGTTTTTGTTGAAATTTACTATTTTTGTCAAACTGAGCTAGTCATTACCTTAAAATTTGGATTGTAGCCGGGTTAATCAACAACTTTGGCTCCAAATGACGTCATTTGAAAGTATTCGTTGTATTTTTGTGTCACGAAAAACGTCTTTTAATATAATAAATTTCAAAATAATCCGAAATTTTCCAAGCATCATACCGAATTTTCCACCTTTACGTCGACTGTAAACATTAAATCAGGCGACACAATGCATAATTTCGTCGAAAAATCCAAATTTTTAGATTTTTTCCGGAATTTTCCACCAAGAATTTTTCTATTTTTCCATTCGAAGTCATTTATGAATTATTATCCAAAAATTTTCCAAATCATACGTTAAATGCTAAATTTCGTCGAAAAAGAAAATTCAATTTTTTTTTCATTCGAAAAGCCACTACTTAACAATTGCATACAAAAGTGAAATTTACGATTTTCACCAATTAATACAATGCATCGAAAAAATCCAAATTTTTCGAGTTTTTCCGCGATTTTCCGAGTTTTCCACTAAGAATTTTTCTATTCGAAAAGTCATTTCGGAATAATTATCCGAAATTTTTCACAGTTACGCCGTCCAAATTAATTAAATCATACGATAAAAGGAAAATTTTCGTCGACAAAAAATTCAATTTTTTTTAATTTTCCCAAACTTTCCGAATTTTTCATTAAAAATTTTCTATTTTTCTATTTGAAAATACATTCGTAGCAATACACACAAAATTCCATAGAAAAAGGCAATTTTAGATTTTTCCAAATTTCCGACTTTTCCGGATGATTTTCCCCAAATTTTCTTTCACATAAACCTTCTCGCAATTACGATCAGTTGAAAAAAATTTGAGCAAAATCAGCCCAGCCGTTCTCAATTGATGAATTACTATACATTTTTGCCACCATTTTTATATATATAGACTAGCGAACCCGGCGAACTTCGTCTCGCCCTAATTTAATGCCTTTAGATAAACTCAGTAGAGAGTGGTATGATAAACAATGTTTTTCGAATAGTTTTCCGTCGCAAAAACAAACTATGAATCCGGTTCTCCAAAACGTGAAAAGGCAACGTTCAGCTGACCGCACGTAAAATAGGGAAATTCGAGATAAATCCCACATACTTCCAACGATTGGCCTTGCGATCAGTTGGAATTTCCTGATTCTTAAGATAAGGACTTCCTCTTCTTTGTTTTTGATGATCATTGGTTAAACCCCTTTTTTTTATATCAGATTCTTGACGGACAACCGCGTACCGTTGCACAATTTCGGTTGATTTCAATTCCGCAATATGATTATGATTGATCCCATCTTCATCTGTAAATTATGCGGTACATTAATCGAGTTGAAAAATTCGGTCGATGTTTGTCGCAGCATCCTCGTCGGTCACGCGGTAAACAGATTTGTACGAATGCAGTTCTCCAGCGATGTGACTTTCTAAAATCTAATTAAAGCTATTAATGCCCTTATTTTTCGCTGCTAGCACTGCCCGTTAATTAAGAGATTTTTATAATTTTGTGCAATGTTATGAGTTGCTCTTCCGACGTTGTGAACTCGCAAAAATTTGCAGGGGAGGATATCAATTCAGTGGAAACATCAACACGAATTTCGCCGTTGCCAATTTAGCAGACGGTGGGAGGTTCTTTTCAACCGTGAGAAGATTCATCGCCAATAATGTTGTAGCCATGCCAGGGGATGCAGCGGCCAACGCTATTAGAGATCTTGACCGACTTGTTCCCAGAATCAATAAAAAAATGTTTAGCCTGTCCCACCAGGAACAGCCCGTTTTATCGTCAACAACCACATGTTCCGAAATTTTTCAAGCATCCCAATGAATTTTCCACCTTTTCGTCCTCTGAAATCATCAAACCATGCGGTACAATGGCAAAATTCGTCGAAAAAATCCAAAACTTTCGATTTTTTCTGGAATTTTCCTAGTTTTCCACCGATAATTTTTCTATTCGGAATAATTATCCGAAAATTTTCACTGTTACATCGTCCAAGATTATCAAATCATACAACAATATACAAAATTTCGTCGACAAAAAAAAATAAAAATTTTCGAAATTTTCCGAGTTTTTCACCAAATTTTTTTTATTTTTCCATTCAAAAATCTATTCGTACAATTGCACACACATTTCCATACAAAACAGCGATTTTCGATTTTTCGAATTTCCCGACTTTTCCGGACGATTTTCCCAAAATTTTCTTCTACATAAACCTGCTCCTGGCAATTACAAACAAATGAAAAAAAATTTCAGCAAAATCGGCCCAGCCGTTCTCAATTGATGAATTACTATACATTTTTGCCACCATTTTTATATATATAGATATAAGGAGACACAGTGATTTGTAACCGAAAAAAACACAACTATCGAGTGATAAGAGGTTAAATCTAAAAAGAAACTAAAATCGTTAAAAACACGAAAATTTTCCTTTTAAAAAACGACAGTATTAAAATCTTTTGAAACAAACTGTGAAACAAGACACTAACATATCGCTCATTTGGTGCAAGACCGGCATAATTCAAAAATTTACTTCGAGATAAATCCATTTAAAGTTCTCAATTGCCTCCCACCTTGCAAAGAATAGAGAAAATCAAATAGCTCTCAAGCGAAGTGTAAGATATTAATATGCTTTTTTATACAACATGAAGTGTATCTTATAGCGAACAATTCTACAACAATAACTTAAAAAAACAAATTTTTTGAGTTATGCCGCTATTGAACCAAATAAACGCGATATGCATACTCACTAGAGTATCCAATCGATTAATCGTTGGTCGATTAATCGAAGAATTTTTTTCGAATAATTTTTCGATTAAGAAAAAATAGTAAATTTCGATTAATGAACAATCGATCAATTTAAACCGATTAATCGATTTAAATTATTTTTTTTTAATTATTAAAAAAATTTTAATTAACAATTTAGACAAGGCAAAAAATTTGTTTTCAAAGGATTTGACTGTCCACCTTAAGTTTAGAATAAATGATAGACGAATAAAAGTACTTAACTCACTTGTTTTTTACCTTAACTCGGGAACATTCCCCATAAATGATAACTTTTTAAAATATAGCTCCAAAACGATTGACTTTGCCTCGAAAAGGTATGATCGGTTATTTCACACTGAAGCTATACAAAATATATCAGATGATGATATAGTGTTGGAAGAAGAAGATGTAATAATTGAAATCAATGAAAATAATCTTTTACTGGTATTGAACGATACTAAAAAAGTATTCAAAATTTGAAAAATCGAATGTAAACTGTAATATAATTGCTGATTTTCTGTAAATAGATAAAACAAGAAAATTATCAGAAAAACTAGAAAAACTTTTCAATGCAATTCTTTCAGTTTCAACAATATCTACTTTATGTGAAAGGGTGCTTTCAAAGTCAAGCTTCATTAAAACAAAACAAAATTCGACTAAAAGTCAAACATCTTAATTGCATATTATTTTTAAAAGATTATTTTAGAAGATGTGACTAAAATCTTTTAAAATAAAAAAGATCTCATTTTGTATGTACCTAATTAATTATTATTTTTATTAAACGTTTTTGAATTCACGTGAATTATTATTTTCCGTTTGTTTTTAAGTTTTAATATTATTTGTATATTTTTTATTAATTAAATTTAACGCCTACATTAAATTTTATTTTTCACGTAAGGTATACAGATATACAGAAATTATTCGACTTATTCGATTAATCGAGTTGTTCGAGCAATTTAAAAAACTTAATCGATCAATCGAGCAAATTAAAAATCACAAAATCGATTAATTTTTTAATCGAACAAAATCTAAACCCGATTATTTGGATACTCTAATACTCACACAGTTAATGCCTAACATGCCTTCTTCTAATTATACGTAAACAATTGGACCAATTTGTTAATGTGTAACAATTAATTGACGTAATGATAAATAAGAAATGTTATTTTACATCGATGTAGATGAAATATATTTAGATCACATATTGGCGTATAATTAAGCAAATATTTTGAATCGTCAATGGTTGCTGCTTTAATGATGATTGTGTCAGTCGTATCCAACTGTTTAATCACTCTACATTGAATATAAAGGTGATCATAATGTTTATATAAATAGTACAGTCTATATGTAAATACATGGCTAAACAAATGTACTATGTATGCTCTTTGATATCATTAAAGTTATACCAATAACTTTAAACAAAGTATAGCAAAAGGTATAGTGAGTTAAACTAGCTGAAAAAATGCCTTATCCATTGGTACTGTGTCAAAGTTTTGTTTGTCTAGGAGTTGTTCTTGGTAGTTGCATAGTAGTTGCATAATTATTACCAATAAATCGCTCATTTGCGAAAAGATCGGCATAGCACAAAAACGTAATTTTTGAGATAATGATGCAGAAATATGGGTCACACCAAAATCTAAAATATATTAAAAAATGTTTGTCCTTTAGACGGCCAACGTTTTATTTAGCTCTATAAAGTGTACGGATAGTATTTGGGACTGGAGGCATGAATATACTGCCCCGCTCCGATCATGTAATCTGAATCTATATTTCGTTCAGTACGAACTTATTTATTTTCAAAACGCTTTTTATACCATCACCCTTAGGGATGAGGGTATATATCATTTGATACGAAAACCAGTACAGAAATTTCAGTCAGGTAAACTGACGGATAAATACCATCACCCAATATAAGATATTGTTGAAGTCTTGAGTTATTGAAATGAATAGATTTTTAGTTAAAATAAAATTACTTATGTATAATTTTTCCCCTGCTTGTGGTGCAAAATCGTCCAAAACTTTACTTATTTGTGTAGGGGGTGTAGGTGCCGGTTTGGAATTTATGTGAGAAATATTAATTTTTCAAAAAAAAATTAATTTTGATAGGGGGTACCAAAAGGGGTGAACCGATACAGTCCTTATTCACTCCTGACTCAAACTTTCATACGTACAACTTACAAAAAAAGATATGTATGTAAGACTATGGGGGTGAGTTCGGTCCTTTGTATGGGAGGTACCAGAAGGGGTGTGTCAAATAGTTAGGTTTTCTGAGGTTTCGCCTCCTATCACAATATAAATTAACCGACTAATTTTCATTACCCCTCAAATGTCTGTTTGGAAGTTATGGAAGAATTATTAATTTCCCAAAAATAGGTAATTTTGTATGGGAGGTACCAGAAGGGGTGACCCGATATAGTCCATATTCACTCCTGATTCATATTTTCATAAGCGTAAAAATTACTCATAATTTGACTGAATTCAGTGTACTTAGAAAAAAGATATGTTTGTAAGACTATAGGGGTGAGTTCGGTCATTTGTATGGGAGGTACCAGAAGGGGTGTGTCAAATAGTTAGGTTTTCTGGGGTTTTGCCTCCTATAATAACATAAATTAATCGACCAATTTCCATTACCCCCCAAGAGTCCGATTGGAAGTTATAGGAGAAATATTAATTCTCCAAAAATAGATAATTTTGTATGGGAGGTACCAGAAGTTAGGTCATTTGTATGGGAGGTACCAGAAGGGATATGGCAAAGGTTTCGGTTTTCTTAGGGTTTGTCTACTTTTGCAAGATAAATAAGACCAAATTTAAATATCCTACGATCGTCCGATATACCTTTTCTTCTGTACGCTTAAGTATTATCATGGACCACGAACGACATTCCAATTCCACGGTGTCGAAAGTGACCGTTGTACACATTTAAAGCGAGAAAAAGTCAGAATAAAACATATTTTAGATTCATCTTTTACACAATCGTATAGACAAAAAAAGGAGCGGTTCGAACGTGACAAAAACAGAAGTAGTTTTCGAAGACATCTTAAAAAACATGGGATTCAGCGAAATCAAACACAATATTTTATAGATGAAAATTTTAAATTATTAAAAATAACAATGTTTTCGAATCCTCTTCATTTGGTAGAAATATCATTGGTAATGTTTTTTTAATTAAATTCTTAAGTGGTTCGAACGTAATAAACGATAAATTTTTACAATTATTTGAGTTATTTTCTGTTGTAACAAATATTTTATGATAAGAGTGCACTTGCATCATCAGTAAATATGTTATTAATAATTCAAAGAGGTGACCAGATCGTTAATGCAATTTTGCAGTCATTTAATCGTTAAAAAACTAAGATAAGCTTTGGACATTTTAGTTTAATAAAATTTAAGTAATTGTATTTACTAATACAAGTCTGAAAAAAAAATTATCAACTTTTTATTTTTCGATCACGGTAGACTTTTCTGTGGAATTGCTCATATGCAAGACAATTTCTAAGTTTATTGTATGTTATTTTTACATATAAATGTTTTTATAAAAGTTCCGATAGAGATAGACTTAACGCGATTTTACTTTTAGGGCATTTCAAGAGTGATTTTAAAAAATTCTGGTTATTTTTTAACTATATTGAAGAGAGATTTATAATGAAACTGGACACTGAGTATTAGCCCGGAACCCCTAAACAAGCACTTAGAGTGTTACATGATCGCGAACAGATACTTGCTGAGGAGCATTCATTTGAGGGAAATGCCACTGCCTCTTAGCCTATAATAGATGCCAATCGGTACGGAAAAGTACTAAATGCCATTCAGAACATACGTCTCTTCAATCATAAATAGAGAAAGAGCTTATTTTAAAGCTTAAAGTGCTCTTGGAAGTTCCGAGCAATTCGAAGAATTCTGCAAATGTACTGCAAGAATGAATGTAAATCTTTACAGTTGACTCCCAACGACCCTTTATTTACACAATAGCTTGACAGCCATGAACAAGGCCACTTTTCCTTATTTGTGCCAAATAATATGTTAACTGTATTAACTCATCCATTTTTATTAATTTTCAATAAGAATTTAGGTTAAAATAATTTTGTCCGGATTCTGAGATAAAATGCTCGTTATGAGGCGTGATTATTTTTTGCCCCAGAAAGGAAGGATCTAGAAGGCCTTATGGAACGCCTCCAAAAGCTGTCACTCTGCATTCCCTCTTCCTTTCCAAATTACAAAGGGTGTCATTGGAAGGCAAGGCCTTCCATCGTCGCTTTTGATAAGAAGGCCTAAGGGAAGGCCTGCATACACATGAAAAGAGAAGAATTTGAAAAATACCAGGTAAAATGACTGATAAATACCATCACCCAATATAAATTTGTCTGAATTCAGTGTACATACAAAAATGATATGTATGTAAAGGATGTAAAAGGTGAAATATCGTTTATTTATATGGGAGGTACCAGAAGGGGTGTGTTAAATAGTTAGAGTTGCTTAGGTTTTGCCTACCATTACAAGATAAATTAACTGGCCAAATTTTTTGTATCCCCCAAGGTGTCGATTAAGAAGTTATGCGAGAAATATTAATTTTCCAAACAGGGTCATTTTGTATGGGAGTGATCCGATATAGTCCATATTCATTCCTGATTAAAATTTTCATAACCGTGCAACTAATTTGACTAATTCAGTCTACTTACAAAAAAGATATGTATGTAAGACTATGGGGGTGAGTTCGGTCAGTTGTATGGGAGGAACCAGAAGGGGTGTGTCAAATAGTTAGGGTTGCTAAGGTTTTGCCTACAATTACAAGTTAAATTATCTGGCCAAATTTGATTATTCCCCAGGTGTTGATTAGAAGTTATGCGAGAAATATTAATTTTCTAAAAATAGGTAATTTTGTATGGGAGATACCAGAAGGCCTGAACCGATATAGTTAATTTCAATTCCTGAGTCCAATTTTCATAAGCGAACATCATACGCACAATTTGAGTGAGTTCAGTTTACTTACAAAAAATATATATATGTAAAACTATTTGGGTCAATTCGGTCATTTGCATGGGAGGTACCAGAAGGGATATGGCAAAAGTTTCGATTTTCTAGGGTTTGTCTACATTTGCAAGATAAATAAACTGACCAAATTCAAATATTTTCCGGTCATCTGTTTGGAAGTTATGAAAGAAATATTAATTATCCAAAAACAGGTAATTTTGTATGGGAGGTACCAGAAGGCAGGTACCTGCTCACCAGTCATCCAGCCAGACAGACGGACATAGCTCAATCGTCTTAAAAACCCCTGAAACGAATTTGGTTTTAAGATACTTGGGGTCTAACTCGTCTCCTTTAATGCGTTACACTTTTTTTTCGTATAAAAAGATATATACCCTCATCCCTAAGGGTGGTGGTATAAATATGTAGTTGGTCACCCTCAAATGGTTTGGTTTATTTTTAGATATTTCTCACTTCTATATAAATTTTTTTTTCTTTATACTTAAACTTTTTACCAAAGACAGTTAACCTTCCTGGAGTTTGAACTCACTACCACGTGATTGTAAGTCAGCCATGCTACCATCTGGCCTATTAAGATGCATTCAAATTGTTTGACTGAAACTAATTATAAACTGATTTAAGAAAAACACACGACCACCTTCTTCGTTGCTTCTTCTTTTCATGCCTTCTATGAGAAGGGAGACAGAATGTGTACACACACGAAATGGTGAAATAACAAACCATCGAAAACATTGATTCTCCCTTTTCAAAGAAGGCCTGCAGCAGTGGTCTTGAAAGAAAGGTGGAAACATGTGCTCGGGATATTTCAGAAATGAAAGGAAAAGGCCTGTTTTCAGGCATGTAAAATCAACAAGGCCTTGAAGACATGTCGTTGTTTAAGCTTCAAAGATAACATTTGGTCCGTATGTAAGCTGTTTACAAAAAGTGGGTGTGGCCAGTTTATGGATACAGCGAGCATCCCCACAACCCACAATTGGCACTGAAAGTGCAATTTGTATGCTCCCAATGTTTTTATCTTTGGACATGCTCAATGTTCGGTAAAAAAACTCTTAAATTCCGTTCTATTTCCTCTAAAGGAATATAGAAGAACTTTCTCACATCCTAGCTTACTAAAAGCTTCTGTTTTAGGCTTTGGGACCTACAGTTTAGTGACGCATAAACACTTTGAGAAACGTTTACCATCTTATCTTCATACTATCATCAACGATTGTTCGTTCGACTACTCGATATACTGTTGTACGCAACGACGTGACCGCCGCTGAAATAAAAGTAAGTGGTTGTGAAGGGCTTCGAATTCGAATTGTCATCGTATGTTCTAAACAACAATTCAAGGTCAGTCACTAACTCTTTTAAAAAGAGTCCTAAGACAGACACTGGTCACACTAAAAGTCCTGCTCCTTAATCAATTATGTGTTTTTTCAAAACGGATCTAAATTTGAACGCTGGGATCATTTACGTAGACATACATCTGCAAGCTCTGCTCATGATTCCCCACCATATAGCAAATATAAACTTTACCCCTTAGTTCCAACGGAATAACTTATCTGTGAATGCAGTGTGAAATATAATCGCTCATACCTGCAATAACTTAGTCAATAACTTAGTCAATAACTTTTGTTTGTATTCCATTGTAGAGATAATTACAAATTTCAGTTGGTGTTTGGATACATTCAATATAAATAGACCATAGCGCGAGCGTTTGATGCAACCTGTGAGGCAATATGAAGTATTTTATAGTTATTGTGGGTGTCTTGGCCCTCATGGCTATAGGCCATGCTCAAGTAAGTATTCTAAAGTCATTTTTCCACTATTTTATAATAAATTGAAATACAGTCAGAAGGCGGTGAAGCTACAACTGTAGCACCATCAGAAGATGACGCCGACTCTTCAGATGAACAACCAACGCCGCCTATACCACCACCACGGCCGCAAATAAACCCTTTTGGAAGACCAAGCCTGCCAAGCAGACCGTCAGGACTAAGACCTCCACCAGTACCCACTATTAGACGACCGGGACAACAACAAAATGGACTTACGTTTGGTGCGTCACAGGGACCCTTTGGTGGTCAACGACCAGGAACAAATGGCTTTAACTTTGGTATATTCCAAGGGTAATAATTCGAATTATGACACTGGATATTGTGTAGATTCCTGATTCTACTATGAATTAGGATATTGATATAATTATGTTTACAGTTGCTCCGAACAGTCAGAAAATGTACTTGCCATTACCTAATGTGTGAAATATTTAAAGGAATTAAAACAATTAAATTAAACACCAGCATGTCGATTGTTTAAAAGTTGTCATTTGTCAGGATCTTTTAAGGTGTGAGATATTTTAATATTGAAGGGATATTATGTGTTATACATAGGGCAGTGTTCCTTAGTAGATTTTGATAATGTAGATAATGTAGGATCCAACTAAAATTTTTTCTCTTTCTTATGAAAAACAACCGTTTAAATCGAATAAAAATTCTTCAGAAATATATTTTTTTTTAATATGGTTTCTTTTCTTTTAATCGTTAGTGATTAACTTTACAAGCACGAGTTGATTTCATAAAAACAATTGCATGGATTTTGTTCCCTTCGCCTCCACTTTTGTCCCAGATAAGGAGTCATTCTCAATTTAAATGTAAACATTTGCCCCAATGTGGCTGAACTCAATCTATAAAAAAAAAATTAATTTCCCTTTACACCCCATGAATGAGGTATGTGATAGCTTTTTGCGTTGTTGTGAATTAACACTCTTTCTATTTTTTGATTCACAAATAACGGCACTGCAAACATCATTGTTTGAGAAGCTTTTACTAGACATGCCGATCGACTCTACACTTTACTTCGAAGTCGCTGTCGACAACATCGAGGGCGCCGGCAGTGAAAGAAAAATGTAGATGACTGGAGACGGGAGTCAAACTCGGGATATCCCGCATAGTAGTCGCGTGTTCTCAACCATCATGCCATACAACTACAATATAAATGCATTCTGTTTTTAGTTAAGATATTCAAATTGTATTTATTGAGCAGTTCACAATTAGGCGTTGTTTAAATAAATTAAATAAAAACTTAATACATTTGAACTGAAATGCATATCATAAACAAATGAGAGAAATAAATAAATTACTATTTGTAACAACAAATACAAATGGGATATATCAGTGCAAGAATTGTCAATAATATCTTTTTACTTTTAGCAAATTATTGTGACTTTAAATCAAGCGCATGGAGGAACACATACATATATGAAAAGTACAAAAGGTTTAATGCAAACTCGGAGGAAATACAATTATTTCTTCTTTTTATTTTTTCCCTGAGTATTTGCTTCAGGTGCACCAGTCAGCGCCGCTAATTCCTTTTTGAGGGACAAGAGAATTTCAACTTGAGGTTTCCACACGGATGCATCGCCGGAAGCCTTCAAAGTGCGTACTTTCTCACCCTGTTGAAAGTAATCATAAGATATGTGATAATCACAACGTTATAAGTTTATAATCACCTGTTGAGTTATTTTATCTTCAAGTTCTTTGACTTTGGAAGCATCTGTTGTGGCAGGAGTTGCATTCGCTGGTGTCGCTTGAGTTGTGGAAGAACTGGCTTGGGCAGTAGCCAATTGTTTCTTCAAATCCAATAGTTTATTAACCTCCGGTTGCCATACAGCTTTGTCTTTTGTTTGTGCCTTAAGTTGTCTTACTTTCTCGCCTTGGGCTTGGACTGCGGCCTCCAATTCTTTAACGCTGCCTGTTGAACCATTTTGCTTAGCATCCGTTTTAGCCGAAGTTTGTTGACTTTGGGCCTCTGTCAATTGTTTCTTCAAATCCAATAGTTTATTAACCTCCGGTTGCCACACAGCTTTGTCTTTTGTTGAAGCCTTAAGTTGTCTTACTCTTTCGCCTTGGGCTTGTACAGCCTTTTCCAATTCAGCAACTGAAGGTCCGGCTTGTGAACCTCCGGTTGAGCTCAGAACTTGGGGTCCAGCATATTTCTTTTTCATTTCATCGATGAAAGACTGTTCGAGCTTAGTGAACAATGGAGCAGGCTTACCGATCTTATGACCAGGTTGCAACAAAAGCGATACATAAGGTTTGCTGGAAATAATCAACGAAAATGTAATTAATATTTATAATTTTAAATATTATTCTTTATGAATCTTACTCGGGGTTCATTTGAGTTTGTTTGGCATTCAATTGGTCGAACATAATTCTAGCGGTCGCTGGCATGTAGGGGAAAATGAGATTGGCCAGCACGCAGGCAATGTTACAGCACAAGCCTATGATGGTTGCAGCTCTAGCTTTCTGCTCATCACTGCCCTTCAATAGAACCCAGGGTTGCTGGCTTTGCATGTATCCATTGCCATGGCGAGATACTGAAAGAAGATGACGTATGCCATCACGCAGACGTGCCTTTTCCAGAGAATTGATGTAACCACGCAATTCGCGATTAATAAGAGCCAACAAAATTTCATCGTCGTTGTTAAGATTCATAGCGGGGACGGTGCTATTGAAGTTTTTCTCGCAGAACACTAAAGCACGATTAACAAAGTTGCCCAAATTGTTAAGAAGTTCAGAGTTGTTTCGAGCTGCCAAATCGTTCCAACTGAAACTAGAATCCTGACCTTCGGGGCGGGCTGAAGCCAAATAGAAGCGCCATACATCAGCTGGGATGCCAGTGTCCTATAAAAAGGAGAAAAAATTTCGTAAAATAGTATACACATTTTTAAACAACTGAACTACTCACCTGGGCATCGTTACCAAAGACACCAATGCCTCGGCTTTTGCTGAATTTGCCGTCCTCGTAGTTCAAATATTCCGTTGCCATAACATGGGATACTAGTGTGTTTCCCTTATTGATGGCTAGCAAAGCACTAGGCCAAACCACCGAGTGAAAGGGTACATTGTCCTTTGCCATAAATTGAAATAGCTCAACATCAATTCCGGCCTGTGGCTGCCACCACTGTTGGTACTCCTTGGTATAGCGCTTAGTCATAGAGACATAGCCGAAAGGAGCATCGAACCATACATAAAAAACTTTCTTTTCAAAGCCCTCATGAGGTACCGGAATGCCCCATTTCAAATCACGCGTAATGCAACGTGGCTTCAATCCTTCACGTAACCAGGCACGGGTAATAACACGAGCATTATTTGTCCAGCCATTTTCGGAGCGATCTACCCATTCGCGGAGTTTTCCCTCTATTTTAGGCAAGTCAATGAACATTTGATCGGATGAACGGACCACGGGTGCAGTGTTACAAACTTTGCAGCGAGGACGTATCAGTTCGGTGGCATTAACTAATTTGCCGCATTTGTCACATTGATCGCCACGGGCATCTTCATAACCACAACCGGGATGGGGACAAGTGCCTTCAACAAATCTGTAAGCAAAAGATAAATAAGAAAGGCATAACCACGTTTATATATTAGATGTGTTATCTATCGTACCGATCAGCCAAGAAACGATCACATTTTTGACATAATAACTGCTCCACACTTTCGGTCACAATGTAGCCATTGTTGTAGACATCTTTAAAGGCTTGCTGTACAATCCTATAAAATTAAAGTTGAATTAAAATGTTATAGATTTTAATTGAGTTTAGTGACGTCACGACTTACTCTGTTTGCTCTTGTGTCGTTGTGCGACCAAAATAATCAAATCCAATGCCAAACCAACGGTAAATTGAATTGTGTAAATCGAAATATTTATCGCAGATTTCCTGGGGTGTAAGATTTTCGGCTAAAGCTTTGTTTTCGGTGGCCGTGCCATACTCATCTGTACCGCTTATATACAGGGTGTTGTAACCAACTGCACGTGAATATCTAGAAATGAGACACAATGTAATATATTATATATGTATTATTGTTTTTTTTTAGCAAAAGGAATAGGTACCTTTTGCCGATACTTTTTACCGATTTCGGTCTGTTTTCATACCGAATTTTTTTCCAGAACATGGGTGTAGAACTTATATTTTTTAATATTCAATGCGATGTTATTTATGCAAAATAATGGCGCTGAGAAACAGATTTTCTCCTGCCACGGACTTACTAAACTGCTTTGGTTATACGTGAACAAGGTTTTTAAGGCATTACAAGCTTTATTTAAGTATACTATTATTCCAAAATCAGCATTCTTATAATAATAAATATAGATCGCTGATTTTAATATCTGTATGGTACTTCCATGTCGCTCATTTGGTATAAAACTCAAAAAACGTGATTTATGAGTTAATTGTGAAAAATTGTTTGTAATATCGTTTCATGTCATTTCATTTATTAATATGCAAAATATGCAGAATTTCAGAATCGTCGTTGAACTGCATGAGATATGCGAGAAGCCTTATATGTCCTTCACAGAATGTAAAGAGAAAAGGGTATTCTTATAGCTTCAATTTAAAGCATATGTTTTTCCTTTTAAAGACATGTCCTTCAAAGTCAGATATTTTTTACTATAAATTACTTTTAATTTAGTCTCGCAAATAGCGATAAGAACCATATACGCGCCTTTTTCCAGAAATGCGGTTTTGCTAACCAAACCGTTACACTCCCCCTCCTATCGTATGTCGTAATCGGCTTTCGACAACATCCGATTTTTTCATTTGAATAAAATCAGTAATAGTTAACAACATTTTTTAGCGTTGAGAATTTGTCATTATCTGACGAAAAAAAACATGATAGGAGCAAGGACAAGTGTATATCAGTCTCAAAAACGACATCAGTAATGCCATATTAAAAAAACGACAAATATTCGCCGTGACTACGACATATAAATTCATCATTAACTATTTTCATTTCAAAATTTCGTATATACATATGTCGCAACATAATGTACCTTTCTTTATAGTCCTGGATCAGATTTTTAATATTTATAATTATACATACACAATTATACACCACAACATACCTTGCAAAAATGTCAGCTGAAAGCACACAGCCAATAATGTTACCCAAATGTGGTACATTATTTACATAGGGCAGCGCAGACGTGATCAACACATTACGCTCGCCGGCCTTAGGCAGAACAGTACGAGCTTCCTTACGCTCCGGATTTTTCACATGCACAAAGTTCACACGAGCTGCACTCAATTCGTCATCAGTGATGGTATCAGCCAAATTGGACCCAGTATCGGCCAACAGTTTACCAGCATCTGCCAACGAAGCCGGAACTTTGAGAGGTACATGATATAAACCACCATAGCGGTTAGAGTTTTGCAACGCATTAAAGCTAAGATCTTTGAGGGGTTCGGATTTTAGCACCGCCTGCACTTCTGGCATAGCAGTAATTTTGCGATACCATACCAAAAGGTTTTCAATTTTCTGGGCTCCCTTCAATGTGCCATCAGGAGCGAGAAGGCACCACACTGAGATATCGGCAGCTGTTAATTTATCGCCCGCCAAGAAAGGGGACGTGGACAGACGCTCTTCCAGCTTTTTGACCAACGTATTGAGAACAGGCAAAGCATCAGAATTAGCTCGATGCCCAACTCCCATGTGATGTGATAATGCAGGCGCCAATATCGTAGTTGACCATTCCAACCACTACAATGACAAGAGGAGCATAGTTAATTCAACCTTCTCAAGGTCATATATATCCACGTTCTCCGAATATCATTTAAGATAAATTTCGGAAAATTTACCTCATCCCGTAGAAGTCCTTCATCAGGGAAAAGATATTTAGCTACGGCATCAGTGGAGAACAATTGAATGCCACTGTCCAATTCCCATGTAGGTAAGACTAACAAATCCTTGGCCTGTGGATCTACAATAGATAAAAGAAATTTCATCATACAATTGGCCCAAATATCTCCGAAACAACACCATTTCACATTCCCATTGTTGTTGTAAAGACCACACACTTTTCTTCCCTCCGCACGGAAGATCTTCCGTTTAAACCACTTACCAATTAGGTTAACTTTTACCACCGTCACTTCACGGTTTGCAAACTTGGCTAACATCTGCAGTTTTAGGCCAAAGGGATTCCCTTCATTTGTGTAGATTTTCATGTTGATCCAGTTACACCAACGCACTAACTCAGTTTTAATAATTGGCTTATTCCAACAAACACAATTAACGTGGCAAAAAGGGTTAGCAAGAAGAAATTCGCTTCTAAACTAACAGCGATCAATTAGAAAAATGTACTGCCATTTAAAGTTCTTATAAGAAACGTCAAGAATGTGTACATCGAAGAAGAATGTCAAAGCGGTGCATGCGGCAGCTAACAAAGACAGAGTTGTTGCATTAAGGTCAACTACACTCACAGAAATCAAAACATTGGTACGTATTAGCGGTTAAAACCATTAACGCCATAACTTCATTTATATTTGGATATTGAACAACTGTCGTTTTTTTAAGAAATAATTTTGTTCTTGATTTTGTTTTTTGTTGATCTGCAATGAATTATGATATTGTCATAGTTCGGTTTAAGATCAGTTCTATTGGCAATTATTTATTATTGCCAATAGTTTTTTATTCAAGAGCGTGAAATGTATTATGTTGACAGCAGGTTAGGCGTATGACGTCATTTCGACATTAACCACAATGTCTCGTCAGCGCCCTTTGCTGTGCCTTCTCCTCTATCATCACAAACCTTAAGGGAAGAAAGAATCTCAAAGCTAATGAGAACTTTTCCCAACGGTGCGAAGAAAGCATCCTCGAAGCGCACAACATGCCAACATAATACACACACAAGCACTTGCCTATGCATATGTCCATCGGACACAATTGCACAGGAGTTTTGTTGTTGACAAAGTGCCAACCCCGTTCTGCGTACCGTCAGTGTTTTGTTGTTCTTGATTTTGTTTTTTGTTGATCTGCAATGAATTATGATATTGTCATAGTTCGGTTTAAGATCAGTTCTATTGGCAATTATTTATTATTGCCAATAGTTTTTTATTCAAGAGCGTGAAATGTATTATGTTGACAGCAGGTTAGGCGTATGACGTCATTTCGACATTAACCACAATGTCTCGTCAGCGCCCTTTTCTGTGCCTTCTCCTCTATCATCACAAACCTTAAGGGAAGAAAGAATCTCAAAGCTAATGAGAACTTTTCCCAACGGTGCGAAGAAAGCATCCTCGAAGCGCACAACATGCCAACATAATACACACACAAGCACTTGCCTATGCATATGTCCATCGGACACAATTGCACAGGAGTTTTGTTGTTGACAAAGTGCCAACCCCGTTCTGCGTACCGTCAGTGTTTTGTTGTTCTTGATTTTGTTTTTTGTTGATCTGCAATGAATTATGATATTGTCATAGTTCGGTTTAAGATCAGTTCTATTGGCAATTATTTATTATTGCCAATAGTTTTTTATTCAAGAGCGTGAAATGTATTATGTTGACAGCAGGTTAGGCGTATGACGTCATTTCGACATTAACCACAATGTCTCGTCAGCGCCCTTTGCTGTGCCTTCTCCTCTATCATCACAAACCTTAAGGGAAGAAAGAATCTCAAAGCTAATGAGAACTTTTCCCAACGGTGCGAAGAAAGCATCCTCGAAGCGCACAACATGCCAACATAATACACACACAAGCACTTGCCTATGCATATGTCCATCGGACACAATTGCACAGGAGTTTTGTTGTTGACAAAGTGCCAACCCCGTTCTGCGTACCGTCAGTGTTTTGTTGTTCTTGATTTTGTTTTTTGTTGATCTGCAATGAATTATGATATTGTCATAGTTCGGTTTAAGATCAGTTCTATTGGCAATTATTTATTATTGCCAATAGTTTTTTATTTAAGAGCGTGAAATGTATTATGTTGACAGCAGGTTAGGCGTATGACGTCATTTCGACATTAACCACAATGTCTCGTCAGCGCCCTTTGCTGTGCCTTCTCCTCTATCATCACAAACCTTAAGGGAAGAAAGAATCTCAAAGCTAATGAGAACTTTTCCCAACGGTGCGAAGAAAGCATCCTCGAAGCGCACAACATGCCAACATAATACACACACAAGCACTTGCCTATGCATATGTCCATCGGACACAATTGCACAGGAGTTTTGTTGTTGACAAAGTGCCAACCCCGTTCTGCGTACCGTCAGTGTTTTGTTGTTCTTGATTTTGTTTTTTGTTGATCTGCAATGAATTATGATATTGTCATAGTTCGGTTTAAGATCAGTTCTATTGGCAATTATTTATTATTGCCAATAGTTTTTTATTCAAGAGCGTGAAATGTATTATGTTGACAGCAGGTTAGGCGTATGACGTATTCATTGCAGATCAACAAAAAACAAAATCAAGAACAACAAAACACTGACGGTACGCAGAACGGGGTTGGCACTTTGTCAACAACAAAACTCCTGTGCAATTGTGTCCGATGGACATATGCATAGGCAAGTGCTTGTGTGTGTATTATGTTGGCATGTTGTGCGCTTCGAGGATGCTTTCTTCGCACCGTTGGGAAAAGTTCTCATTAGCTTTGAGATTCTTTCTTCCCTTAAGGTTTGTGATGATAGAGGAGAAGGCACAGCAAAGGGCGCTGACGAGACATTGTGGTTAATGTCGAAATGACGTCATACGCCTAACCTGCTGTCAACATAATACATTTCACGCTCTTGAATAAAAAACTATTGGCAATAATAAATAATTGCCAATAGAACTGATCTTAAACCGAACTATGACAATATCAAGAAATAATTTTATCATATTGTATTTTTGTCCCAGTTTACAAAAATCTGCAAATTATAACCTGAGAAAATGGCATTATAGTACCCCTACCTTTTTTTCAAAACATTAAACATATTTGGCGATATCTCAAAAACCGTTCCATTTTCCACAAATCTCAGAGCAGATTTGAGTTCAGCGTAAAATTTTATATTAAAACCAATTTTTAAATGTCCCGGATACATACACTTTTGAAATTTTGTGACATAGGTTACGTTTTGTTGGTAACTTATATCCGCTTAGCCATACAAATGCTATCCAATATACGCTAACGGGGATAAATTTACATGCTAAGCTTAACTGGGATAAGCTGTAAAAAATAGTAGACAAAATAAAAATGTGACCAAATTTATTATTGCAGGTGTAAACAAAAAATAGAAAAGAAAAGAGAACGCCAAATAAAATAATATTGCATTTTAATGATATTTTTCAATAAAATGTTATTTTACAGATAATTTGTTATGTAGATCCTAGAAAAAAAAAGTTCCAATTTGTGGCATAAGGTCCCTGCGGAACATTAGATCCTAAGATGGGTCATGTGAATCATTTTTATACAAATGCTACAACATTTATCGAAAATATAAAAAAACAATCAAAAAAATACAATAAATACACTATTTACGAATGAATGAAAAGAAAACAAACAATTATTTGACATAAATTACTGTGCTGCCAAGTATCCTATACCGGTCTCGTATATAGGATACCAAAAAAACACGGCAGTAGTGTTATTAATGTCAATTTCCATAGTAATTCAAAAAAACACTAGATCTCATTTTAATTTACACAACAGCTAAAATATAACCAAAACATAATATGAGAATATCACAGAAAGCTAACACGAAAATAATAAAGGTCACGAGTTGCGGAAACTAATTTTGCCTTGTGTGGATGCTACAGGCAACTTCATAAGATAATCCTTTAAGTTTCGGAGACCAAAGTTGCCGTGTATGGATTGGTACCTACAATGCCTCTTTCAATCTTCTTCGTTACATATATTTCTATAAATTACGTTTTAAATATACTTTTACTGTTTGGATATAAACTATGTCCTTCTGCAAACAATTTTTGTTTAATCTTCTTATTTCAAATTCCTACACCCTAAACAAATTAAAAACCAACGTCGGCCGTCCATATACCAGTCTTGTTGGCACTTTAACCATAGTGGAAACGGGTTGAGATATTCAAAGAATTTTTTTCTGTGTAGCACATTTGCTTTACATAGACATATTTAGGTCCTACTGTATGTAGCGAAGTCAATTTTAATCAATACGGCAACGACGGTTTAATAAAACAGCTGTTTTTTGTTTTCCGATCAAACGTTTTGTTTACCAACTATTTTCATTCTACTTTGCGTAAAGTTATTTCACTTACGAGTATTAACGTTTAACTAACAAATAACTATGGGAGAGCGCAAAGGACAAAACAAATACTATCCCCCGGATTACGATCCGAAGAAGGGAGGTCTGAACAAATTTCGTGGCACACATGCATTGCGGGAACGTGCCCGTAAAATCCACTTGGGTATCATCATCATCCGCTTTGAGATGCCCTATAACATTTGGTGTGATGGCTGCAAAAATCACATCGGAATGGGCGTCAGGTACAATGCGGAAAAGACCAAAGTCGGCATGTACTACTCCACACCCATCTACAAGTTCAGAATGAAGTGTCACTTGTGCGACAACCATTTCGAAATACAGACCGATCCGGGGAATCTGGATTATGTGATATTGTCGGGAGCACGACGGCAGGAGAACCGCTGGGATCCAACGCAAAACGAACAGGTTGTTCCGGAGACAAAAGAGGTGCAGAAACGACTTTTTGACGATGCTATGTACAAACTGGAGCACCAGGCAAAGGACCAAAAGGCAGGAGATCAGGCCAAGCCAATGTTGGAGAAATTAATGGACCGAAATAAGACCCTTTGGAATGACTGCTACGAGGCGAACAGTAAATTAAGAGCAGATTTCAGGGTAAGTTAATATGATCCTATAAAATAAACAATTCTTTAAAGACTATCGTCTTTTTTTCAGACAAAGAAAAAGGAACTGAATGCCTTAAAAGACATAGATGACAAACTGCTGGTCAAAAGTAGTCTGGATATACCTTTGCTGCCAGAAACAAAACAAGATCGTCAGATGGCTTCCTTAATGAAATTGCAGACAAAATCGGCACAAGAGCGAGAGGAGGAAAAGCGTATAGATATTCTTATGAAACCTGCATTGCCTGGAGCAACACAAACAACATTTGGTGGCATAAAAAGGCAGAAAGCTTTAAGCTCCCAACTTCAGTATGAACAATTGGGAATCAAAAGAAGGCCCAACCCAACTGATCTGTTCAATAATGACGACAAAGAGACACAAAAATCTACGGTTAACACAATAACTGAGGAGAAAAGGGAGGAATCAATGAACTATCCGATGGCTTCGCCAGTACAACCATCGAAACCTAGCTTAGCTGATTTGCCAAAAAGTTTAGCATTAGTCTGTGATTACACCAGTTCAAACTCGCAGTCATCATCAACAGATAACGATAGTGATTAATATGTAACGAACAAAAAGTAGTTTATTTTTAGGATAAATAAATCAATTTAAAGAAAATATGGAATGTAACGAAACTATAATTAAATTTCGGTTTCTACCGGTACGCCATCCACGAACTGTTGGCCTTCCTCTTCCTCGGCAGCGGGAACACCATCATCGGCAGCATATAAAATGGCCAGGGCACGATTACACCAGTCCGCATACTGTTCTTCTTGAAGTGATGTATTTAGGCTATATAGAAATTGTGGAGAAGAAAAATAAAAAGTATTAAAACAAAGATGCCGATATGATGCACATGCTATACATTAACTTATACAATGCGTTTTTTTTTTAGAAAAAAGATTAATTTCATTCAAGAAGTAATATTGCTTCAGTAAAAGATTGTATACCGACTTGTATGTTTCAACAACACATTGAATTATCTATGAATTATGGTAAAAATTGTCTTTAAAGACCAAAAAATTGTTTAGTTTCTTTCTTTAAAAATAACGCCAAAAAGCCGTATTCTCTAATTCGGAAACGAACATCTTTAACAACTCTTTAACGTTTGGGAATAAGGTCTTAAGTCTGAATCTGTAATTTTTGTAATACATTGCTTAATGGTTGTGTTTTTCATATTTCATATTTCAAAAATTTTATTAATCAAATTTTGCCCAGTGAAGGACTACTTATTGATAGATGTACAATTCAAACAATTTATATAGTTAATTATAAATTATAATTGTAATTTGTGCCTAGAACTTAATGTGTAGGATAAAACTATAAAATTGAAAGATTATTACAATTATAAATAATTGAGTAGTCCAAAAATTTTATAAAACCCACTATTTTATTTGTTTTTTAAAAGCCTCCCTAAGTCCTAAGCAATCTCGTTCAAAACGCGGTAAGTTTCGCGGAAGTTCGGTTTAAATATTCAATACTCCTGCAAAACTCTCTTTATTGTCCGGCAGTTCACTTTCAAATGACTAAGTTACATATTATAAAACATCATGAGATTTATTTTAATAATACAGCAAATGTTCCAGTTAAGTATGCATTTATTAATTATAGGAAAATCACTCCCTGTGACAATGCATTTCCATCATATGTAGTAATATAAATTTCCATAACACCACTTCAGGATTAGAAGCTTTAATCGGTTTTCTTAAAATTTCGTTATTTTAACATAACGGACTACTCAATTATTTACTGTATAAAACATAACCAATAAACAATGCATTACGAAAACTACAGGACCTTATTCCCAAACGTCAAAGGACTTTAAACGACGTGCACTTAAATCAGTTATAGCAAAAGGAAATTGAATAAAAAAATACCTGTTTTAAGATCTCATCCTAGTGGGTTTAGAACAAAATGAAATTAACAAACATTCAAAATGCATTACAAAAAACTTCATATCTCTGAATTAATAACGAAGGTTTAACTTATTGTAATTTAATAAGTAACAAGTAAATCCATCTGTCCCACCATCAAAAATATAACTTAAATAAGAAAATATTTCCTATGTTTAGAACACGCGCTTATAATGCGGGTGAACTCAGGCATCTACATTTATTTTTCTTTGATCCTTTGTTTCTATAGTACCTTTTACAAAATATACACACTAACGCCCTAAGTAATCGACATTAATACTTACATGCCTTCAATTATTGTTAATTTCTTGTAGTATGAGTCCCTTTCTGTTTCCACACTCAGAATTTGTTCCGCTAATTGCTGTTGTGTTTCTTGTAAAGTTCTAACACTCGATGGAGAGACTTGTCTCTCCTCCTGCGGTTGCGTTCCTTTAGGAGTTTTCAGGAGGGCATCTTGTTTAGCACCTGCCGTTTTTGCACCCGCTCCTCCTAGAGCTTGTGCTCCAGGCTTACGTATAGGTTTGGGAGCATTTTGAGATGCTGCAGCTAAAGCAGCAGGGACCTTCATGTTTTCCTTGCCGGCAGAGTGTGTATCGAAGAATTTCTTAAACCATTGAAGAAATTCAAAATTGTCTTGGAATTTGCCCTTCATCAGGCGATCGATAGGCACTGATTTATCAAAGTTAAGTTTTATGAAGGCAGCCTGGAAAAGTTTTAGGTTACACAGGAATTCATGCTCCAACTTAGCATTGACCTTTATTCTCTTCGCTCCGATGCAGTTCGGAAAAAGCAGTTCCATCATTTGACAATATGCCACACCTAAAAGGACACAAATTAATCACCAGATAGAAATTAAGTTTTAACATTCATTACTCACCAGAGCACAGCTCTTCAATCTTTTTGTGTTGTCCGTGGACCGTGGCATTAACCCAATCCAACATTTCGTGGCGAGACATTTTGTCCACCGTGGCGCTGGTTAGTGTCACCGTGGGCTTAAACTCTGTTTTATGCATTTTGTTGTTTTATATCGTATTTGTGACTAAATTTAACAATTTGTAGACTTGATGACGATCTCCGTTGTGGGTCTTTTTCCACTAACGGTATTACAATTGCGATAGTGAGTATGTAAGTGATGATGCGTCTGTGGTTCCTTGTACTTTTGTGTATGATCACTTCTGTGCACTCCGTTTTCTTTTGTTCTGCAGAATGTTCTCTCGTTCTATTCTTAGGATTATTCTCTTGGAAGTTAATACTCAGGGCTGGGAGTAGTTTTGCAAAGACAACTAATGACAATGATTTTAAATTTGGCGCGGTTATTATGAGCAAACACAGTATTTACTGATTTTTGCAAGTACAACCCTTAACAGCAGTACGTACATATGTCACATGTGGATGACAGCACCAATATTCAGGTTTTGCTACACACCCAATGCTGGCAAATATAAAATTATCTTGGTTTAAAGGAAAACGAATGTGAAAACTGGCGGAATTTATTAAAGGTTTTGCGGACTCCAACTGAAAAAAATTAATGGAAATCAAACACTAGGGCCCAGAGCAGTAGTGCACCATTTAATATTTGAGTAAAATAATTAATAGTTATTTATATAGAAATTAAAATAATATTAATATTTATTTATAACTTGTTATACCTTTAAACCAAATTAAAAGAAAAACTATAATCTCTGCGCACGTTTTGCATTATCGGATAAAGCGAATAGTATTTGAAGAATTATGTTAAAGAACAATTTAGGGCTGAAGTTTGTAACACCCAGGAATATTGGGGTATATTAAGTTTATATACCCAACAAATCGGAATAACTTTTTTGCAATCTATTAAAGTCGGCAATGGAGTATTCAAATCTGATACATTAAAGTTAACCAATGTATGCATACGTTATCTTTAGTTTCTCAAGGGCTTCAAATCGGCATCAGAAAATTGTATAACTAGTGGTGTTTTAAAAACATAACGTTGAGAACCACCAGAATATGACTTCAAATTACATAGTCTCTTAATAACTAACAAATTCTGACAACGCAAGAAAAAGGTATGTCCAGATTACTGTAATCTCTCCAAGAACAAAATTGTAAAAGTTTTACATTGCTTAAGAGCAATGTTCCTGAAAAAGACAACTTATTTTTAAGAGACTATCTCTGCTTAACGAAAATATATAAAAATACATACGAGGGCAATGGGTAAACCAAATGGTACGGCAACGATTCCTAAAGTGCTTTTATAAATAAATTTTGGAGATGGAAATTATGGGACTCAAATAACACAAGCTTTAGTTACATTACATACTAAAGTTTAGTACAAGGTTCAATTCAAACACGAATCTAAAAAAGCAAACATTCCATTAAAATCGCATTTTTACAAAAACTTAAAAAAAACTTAATTTCCCTTTGAACCCCATGAATGAGGTATGGGATAGCTTCTCGCGTTGTTGTGGTTTAACACGCTTTCTATTTTTAGATTCACAACTAACGGCACCTACTTGTTTATCGACGAATGCGAACGTCACTGTTTGAGAAGCTCTTACTAGACACGACGATTGAATCGACGCTTAATACTGCGAAGTTGCTGTCAACAACATTCGAGGGGAGCCGACAATGAAATTTTTTTCTTTTAAGATGACTGGAGCCAGGTTTGAACCTGCGATCTCCCGCATGGTAGTCGCGTGTTCTAACCACTATGCCACGGCCGGTCGCATTTTTACAAATCCACAAATTTTACTTTCTGTAAAGTTTTTAAAATATATATCTCTATAAGGTATATTACTGAAAAATTCTTTGAAAAAGGTAAAAAAAATATGTTATTAATAGTTTAGTTCTTTAACAAAATCCACATGCTGCTAGCTTATGCCTATGATATAGATATCATTGGCCGAGGACTGCGGGATGTTACTGCGGCCTTTTCAAGCTTTTAGAAGCAGCTGAAGTGATATGTATATGATTTTGTCTACCTTTGCTCTGCCATAAACAAAAATAATAATGTATGCCTGGAAATCAAGAGACGAGTATTAATCGCAAATCGCTATGCGCTGAGCAAACGTTTTAATGACAAAACCCTCTCCAACTCTACCAGACTCCCATCCTACCTGTCTTGCTCTACAGTGCAGAATCCTGGGTATTGACATAGACGGATCAATCTATTCTGAGAGTTTTCGAGAGAAAAATATTTGGACCTATCATCGTCGTCGAAAGAATCATGAACTGTATGAGCTGTACAACGACATCGACGTAGTCAAACGCGTTTAAATATACCGAATGCGCTGGCTTGGACTTGTACGAATGGACGCAAATGCTCCGGCTTGAAAAGTCTTCAGAAATAAACTTTGATGGACCAGGTTAAAGAGCTGTTATCTAAGCTTGGTGTGACGGCAGCTATAAAAGATGTCACAGTTCTTTCGACGTGTGCATCCCTGTCTTGTCCATCGCATTTTCTGTTAGCTTTGTATTTGTCGAGGACATCCGCCAGTTGAATAGAGGCACCTACTCTGTAGAGAGTTCGGACATTTCAGGTGCATATCCTTAAATTATGGTCCTATTAACGTTTGTGGGGGTTCTTGTTTTTTCTTTTCTTCGTGTTTTCATAATAATTGGGTTTGTTTAAGGAGAGTGGCTTATTAGGCCACCGCGCCCAATCCTAGTTTCTTGGGGCTGCCAAAGCCACTAAGAGAGCCATTGTGTTAGGCTTTAGTAACTTTTATTAACCACTTCCTAAGACGCATCGGTGGTAGCATGCCATTAGGTTACTGAACACGAACTATCTAAGGAGCGCAAAAGACCGAAGCGCTTGGAATACTTTTCAACGTGCGACTACTGATAGATAAATTTATGTTGTTGCTGCCATTAAAGAAGAAGAATAGTTTAGTTCAGCGTTTGAAAAAAACTCACAAATGTGCACAAAATGTATGCAAAACTCTTTTCATGAGAGTGTTTGAGAGGTAAATGTGACACAAACTCTGTACCGTTGAGCATGTTAACATGCAAATACATCTCGCTAAGTGTCGGAAAACGATGTTGCTCTTTTTTCTGACTCCCGTCGTGTGTGCGATAAAGATGACACAACTCATATGTGCACTGAGAAACGAAAATACCCAAACACGGAGTAACACATGAATATTCATATGGAGAAAAAACACATACATACATATATTTATACACATACAGCTACATTTCTTCTTCTTCTCTACCAATCTTTTAGTGTCGCTCGTTTATGTGTGCACACCATCTTTGAGTGCTCAGGAAAAAATTGTACAAAAGAGTTTTGTTATGTGTTGACTCCAAGCCAACATTTTTTGAATTTTATAATCAAATTCGAGACTTTTTCGAGTCTACTGCGTGATTGAAAAGGCGGAATATGCGCTCATGTTCCGAACATAAAAGATACTTTCGTCGGGAGAAAAACGTGACTCCCCGCGACTCCAATTAAAAGTATCATTTATGAGTCTATTTCTGTACTACTTGAAGAGTCATTTTCGACTCCTTTTCTAGGAGTATTTGAAGTCTTTTTTGAATCGTTTTCTGATCATTTATTAGTCTTATTTCACTTAATTTGTGATTCTTTTTCGAGTCCTGTTTCAGTCATGTTTATAATCGCTTGCGAGTCTTTTGTGAGTATTTTTATTTGCGCTTTTTCCATTCTCTTAATTTTTTTAGCTGACATTGCATTTTTATTAAAATTTAATTACAATATTTTACTTAATATAAGTATTAAATTTATCCACACGTTTAAATTATTTTAACATCACAACTAAACATTTACCACTTGTGTTCACGGCTCGACTGCAAATATAAAATGAAACTCAAGTATTTTCAACCCCTTTTTTCAATAACATCGCAAGTTTTCCCGTTAGAAACAACAACAATAAAGATTTGCGAAACTCAAATACAGTATTGTTATTGTATTTTTCATTCATCACTTTTAAAGCATACATGCGACTCCCTTTCGAGCCGCATTTCACGCACGCAACTGATTAATCAGCTTTTTGGTCATCCAGAGGACTCGAAGATGACTCAGTTAGATGATTTTTGCCAAAACGATCATCCAAATGCTGGCTGGGCTCTGTGTGCGGAGCATCTTCGATCATTAAACTCTTGTGTTTTGAGTTCGCCTGCGCTCATTACCGACGTTTAAAACGGCTATCGGCAACTAACACAACCACAATATGGGTTTGTGTTGGTGAGTTGTTCTCTTCCCTCTCTCACTGTAGTGAAGGAAATTGTTGTAAAGATTTTTTCATAACTATGAACAAAATTATAATATAATAATATAGGAAATATTACTGTTGTGCGCGTGGCAATGCACATTAACATATAAGAACTCATTTTTACCGAAAAAATTCATTTCTTTTATTGTCTTGCTAAAAACAAGCGTCGACACAACTGCGTCGGACGAATGCTCAAGCGAGACTGATTCAGTTTGTTTGTTTTCGTTCAATGTGTGTGAGAATACATGTGTGGCTCTCTCGCTCATGTTGCACAAGTGCGCGCTCTCGCCGATCGCTGGTTTAAAATGTGTTGAGCAGAGTGTTTTGAAGTCTTTTCACTCCCTGGTTTAGTTTTCAATGGGAGTGTTTAACTAAAATCACAAATAAACTAAAATTTAAATGTCAGATTAATTTGTTATATGGGTATTTCCAGCGGAAGGACGGACATTTCATAGTTAACAAATGTTATATTTTAAACTTTTTGTTTTTGTAATCATATAATGAATTTGTTTAACTTTAAAAAAACAAACCATATATATCGGTAGAAAGACTGTTCTTTCCAAATCCGCTGAGAAACTTTAAATTGGTTCATATTTATCCGCGTTATTGGCTTATAAGTGCGTAAAAGTACGAAAAACCGGGTTTTTACCCGTAACTCACGATTTTGGGAGTTTTGTGAAATTTGAAAAACAGATTCTTGTAATGCTCAGCAGCACCTACCAGAAAAATGGTATAATTTCCCAGGTATTGTGTTATCTCTGTGTTATCCATAAAACAATGCGTGTGTCCGCAACGCACATTTAGATTGAAATAACATAAAAGGTAAAAGTATTTTTAATGTGAAGCAAGTTGTTTATAAAACGCCAACATGTCTTTTTTATTTTACAAAAAAAAAAAAAAATATACTGGTCACATAAAAAATTTCGCTAAATTTCACAATTATTCGTAGACACTTCACGTTGCCGTGGAGAATTGTGTGTGTCCGTTACGCACTTTGTGGTAGACATAATTTTGAATACAACATTTTAAGTAAAGTTTCATAAAAAGAACATTCTATATTTTTTAATATGAATATATTCTTTAAAATATTCCAACTTTTCTAGAATGCTACAAAATAAGAAAAAAAATCGTGCGTCCGCAACGCCTGGAAATACCCATATACATATTTTTCTTGTAAATGCACTGAATTCAGTCAAATTTTGCGTAAGTTGTACACATATACAAATTTGACTCTAAAATGAATATAGGCTATATAGGTTTACCCCTTCTGGTACCTCCCATACAAAATGAACTACTTTTTTAATATTTCTCCCATAACTTCCAAATAGGCACCTGGGGGATAATGAAATTTGGTCAGTTCATTTATCTTGTAAGAGGAGATAAAACTTTAGAAAACCTAATTATTTGACACACACCTTCTAGTACCTCCCATATAAATAACTGACCGAAATTCCTATCTACAACAGTTTACGTTCCACAAGCAGGCATATAATAATACATAAGAAATTTAAATTAAAAATAATTTCAATAACTCAATACTTCAACGATTGGGTGATGGTATTTATCAGTCAGTTTATCCGACTTAAATTTCTGTACTAGTTTTCACCTAACTTCACACTAAACTAACCGGTTTTTTTTGGATCAGATGAGTTTTCAGTCCTCCCACACATTGAGGGTCCTTCTTATTGATCACAGAAGAAATTTTGCTAAATTTTATAGACACTTAATGTACTATGGTTGTGAAGTGTTGAAAGATAACGTTTTTAGACTATAACATTAGATTTTGAGGGTGTATTTTAGACTTGTATAGTTCCGGAACGAACTAGTTCCAATGAACGATTCCATGTAGTGAACGGTTGGAACTAGTTCCACATAGTCCGCTCTTTTCGTTTCTTTTGCTTTTTTAGTTCCTTCTGGTCTTTTCGTTCCTTCTGCTCTTTTCGGTCCTTCTGATCTTTTCGTTCCTTTTGCTACAAATTGTTTTTGTATTTTGCAATGAAAATTGATTTATAATTCCTTTAAAAAAAGCCTTTGATTACTATTTTTTTAAACACACCATTTAAACAATATGAAAATACTTCATAAACTTTTAGAAACTCTTACATTTTTTAATATGTTTGCAAATCGTTCAGTTAATAAAACGAAAAAGAACTAAATACAATTAAAACATATTGAATGGGTGAACGAAGTGATGAAAAGAAATAAGTGAACTAGTTTATTTAAAGTATGGGATATTAATAACAAAATATAAACATAAAAGAGAAAAATAAATCAATTAATATTATTATACCATCACCTTTAGGGATGAGGGTATATATCATTTGATACGACCCAAAAGTATAACACATAGAAGGAGTCACTTTAGACCCTAGGTTTCTATGAACCAAATTCGATTCATGACTTTTTAAGTCGTTTGAGCCATGTCTGACTGTCTGGCTGTACGGCTGGTTCGCACGATAACTTTCGAAAGACGTAACCAAATGTTTTGTAATTTTGCACGAGTTATTATTTCCTCAAAACTACTTACGGTATTCCTCCCATACAAATACATCATTCCGCCCACTTTAGAAATCGAGTAATAATATCAATACAACCAACGGGATCGTACCCAAATTCTGTATTTGGTAAAGCTATCACAGGATAAAGTTTTGGAAAAAAATGTAAAAGCCTAGGCACGCCCCTTTTGGTACCTCCCATACAAATCTACTTTTCCGCCCACTATAGAGATAGAGGAATTATATCAATAAATCAAACGTGAAGAAATTTGAAATTTGATTTGAAGAAAAAATTGTAAGTCTATCCACACCCCATCTGGTACCTCCCATACACATCTGGTACCGCCCACTTTAGAAATCGATTAATATTATTAATAGAACTAACACGATCGTGCCCAAATTCTGTATTTAGTAAAGTTCAAGCAGGATAAAGTTTTGGAGAACAAATCTGGAAGTCTAGACACGCCCCTTCCGGTACCTCCCATACAAATGTACCACTCCGCCCACTTTAGAGATGGAGTTATAATATCAATATACTTGACACGATCGTGCCCAAATTATGTATTTGGTTAAGTTATAACAGGATAAAGTTTTGGAAAAAAATATTGGAAGTCTAGACACGCCCCTTCTGGTACCTCCCATACAAATGTACCTTTCCGC
This sequence comes from Muscina levida, assembly GCA_964034835.1. Classification (NCBI taxonomy): domain Eukaryota; kingdom Metazoa; phylum Arthropoda; class Insecta; order Diptera; family Muscidae; genus Muscina; species Muscina levida. The sequence goes on from OZ035884.1 coordinate 63,426,840, forward strand.
CCACTTTAGGGATGTAGTAATAATATCAATACACCCAACGCAATCGTGACCAAATTCTGTATTTAGTAAAGCTATAACAGGATAAAGTTATGGAGAATAAATCTGGAAGCCTAGACACACCCCTTATCGTACCTCTTATACAAATGTACCACTCCGCCCACTTTAGAAATCGAGTAATAATATCAATATAATAGAAAATTATTTGTTTTACTGAGGGTAAGGGTATATGTAAGTCGGGTTGCCCGACTGAAACTCTAACTGGTTTTAATCACAAATCGGTTAATTTCAATAACTCAAGACTTAAACAATATCTTTTAGTGGGTGATGGTATTTATCAGTCAGTTTATCTGACTGAAATTTCTGTACTGGTTTTTTACTTTAATTAATGTGTTTTCATCGTTAGGTTCAAGATCTTTTCTATTATTGCTAATAGAATTTGTTTTACAAGAATTGTGTGAAATGGATTATTTTGACAGCTGGCAGGGCGTATAGGTATTTTGATAGTAGCTAAACTATCATCATCAGCACCCTTCGCTGTGCCTCATTACTTTAGTTAGAAATTTAGAAAAAAGTAAGTGAAAGTAGTGTTGGTGACCTTAAAGCTTATTTATCATGTAAGCTTATTTTAATGAAATTTTTGATTCTTCATTTTTATATAAGCGGTAATTTACATAATAATGTTTATCAACCCAGTCATTTAATAATTCCCATCTCTGAGAGATCGTCCATTTACTGCGACGTATACATACATACCAACGAAAGAGGATGCGAGAGACGAGAGACTTATTTGTACATGTTTAAATATTGATATGTGATTAATAAATAAATAACTATTACGCATGAATAACTTTGTGGGCATTTAACATTCTTCGGAATGAAATCTTTTAAAAATGTCCAATAGGATCATAAATGCGACTTACAAGAAATATGACAAAAAGGATTTTCGGTCTCCAAGACCGAACATATTTCGGACTGTTTAATTATAGCTTATGAATTAAAAAATTTAAATTGCGACGGCATTCGTGGGCTTTACATTTATTGTTGTAAAAACTATCTGAGTTGAAAAGTATATTTAATGATTCGTGACTGGTAGAGAAATAGCTATACGGACTGTCTGGATTAAAAAGAATATCATTCAGCTAAAATTTCATTAAATAAAACTGGTCCCATTCTTGAATAAAAATTTTTTATAATCTTTTGATATTAAAGTGAAAAAATAACCAACTAAGAAAGTCGTTTTGCACCTCTTTTATTAAATTTATGTTTTTTATTTCGGTTTAAAATCGTATTTTAACATAGAACATCATAAAACTCCTCAAACAGAACTGCCTATATTAAAATTTGTAACTTTTTTTTAGCAATATAACAATTTATTTTTACTGTTTAGAAAAAACATTTAATAAGCTACTTAAACTGTAACATTACAATTCTCCCTTATAACCGGTTATTTTCTTAACCTTTTCGACTTTTTTAACAAAATTAATAAAATCATGATACAAAATATTTGGCACTTCCATGGCGGCAAAGTGACCACCCTCGCTGTAGTATGTGCTGTGAATCAAATTCGGATATTTGTCCCTCAGCTGGAAATCCAGTGACTGCATAATATCACTCTTGAAACGGGCACATCCCGTGGGGACAGTCGTGGGAACACGATCCAATTGTAAGGCTGCCTGCGCCGGTGAAAAGTGCTCCTTGTAGAGACGCTGTGACGTTGTTATGCAATTAGTCAAGTGATATATCATAACATTATCCAAAAGGGCATCTAGCTTATAACGTTTTTTCAGTCCGCCATCAGGTAGATGACGATAAGAGGCATTGGTCCACGTAGAGAATTTCTCTAATATATACGTTGCTAGACCTATAGGATTGTCCTGCAATACTGTTCCAATGGTATCGGGTTTGGTGGATTGTATATGCATGTATCCAGATTCTTCTACCATAAATGCGAACTTTTCCGACAAGGGGAAGAAGAAATCTTCATAGCCTTTGGGAGCAAATACACTTGGGAACATATTAGCAATGACACCTTTCACCAAAGACTTTGGAGACATAACTGCGCACATATTGGAATGATAGCCAAGTACATTTTCGGGGAAGAGTGTTGCTATATGTGATCCTATAATGGAACCCCAATCGCCGCCTTGAACAAAGAATTTCTTGTAGCCTAGACGCAGCATCAAATTACGCATCATAACAGCGACCTGAGCGGGACCTAGACCAGGTTTCGACGTACCCTAAAATGAAATGAAAATAAAATAAGATGTTATTAATATTATACGAGTACGGACTCCCAGTTCTTGGTAGGTTGTATTTACAAATCTTTTTATGTATATAGAAATGGTACTGTTTGTGCATTATAGGGAGGGGGCTACACTAAGGTGGACGTTATTATATTTTTTTTCGATTTTCCAAAAAAAATCGGTCTTATAACATTAAAAATGTATTGTAAATTTAAACAATATTGTATTAGTCTGTAAGATAATTTGTCAGTAGACTAAATAAATAAATACATTTTTAAGGTGCCACGCCCACCAACAATGTCTCATTTGTCAGCCATATACACCCATTGGTGAAAATGGTACTCATACTCAAGATATTCACCCCTATTCCCGTAGACGTCGTCGACATCGTCGTCGTTTTTATGTCAACATCACTTCGAGTCAACATCGTTGTCACATCAATGCTATTTCGGTATTCTGTAACTACTATGAGACGACGTCGACTAGTAATCGATAACATGAAAGAAATAACAACAGCTGATGTAACATTTGTACATCAGCTGATTCAGTTTGACTTTTATTTTCTGTTGTGAAGAAATGTTTTTTGTGTCCGATTCAGATTCAAGTGATGAGGAAAGTAAAAATAATCTTATATTGGAAAGGAAAATACTTCGGCAAAGATCCGATATCTTTAAATTGCTAGATAACAAGTAAATGTTAAAATCCAAATTTGTGTTTACTGCTGGGCGTCATCCAACTTTTTTATTTTTTTAGATTCGAGAACTACTTTCGTCTTAATAAGGCTGCACTGAATTATGTGCTGGAAGAAATTGTTCCAATAATGAAAAGTGATCTCAGGTCAACATCTGTTTCAGTCAAAATTAAGTTAGCAGCAACATGGACAGGGATCTTACCAGCTAAGTGTAGGCAATGACTTTCAAATTGGACTGTTGCAGCCATCAGTTTGCAAGATTTTGGCCGAAACCCTGAATGCATTAGAAAGGGTCATTTGTCCACAATGGATTAAATTGGAAATGACTGAAAATGAAAAATCAGAAGCAAAAACAGATTTTTTTAATAAAACAGGATTTCCTAGTGTTATTGGCTGTTTGGATGGAACCCACATCAAAATTTTAGCTCCAAATAAAGAAGACCAGAATCTTTACTATAACCGCAAAAAAATTCACTTCATTAATTCTAATAATAATCATTTTTCTAGGTTCTCAAGCTCCTTTTCTTTTATAAGTAGTTTCAAACTTTTGATTTGCATTTCTTTTTAAAACCAACTTTCCTCTCTTTTGTCTCTTCTTTCCATCAATTTTAATTTTTTTTCTTTTACTTCCACAAGCTTTCTTTGGTACCGGGAGCAGTCTTTGATGTTCGTTTTTACGGAGCAGACTTTGACGCTCGCTTCTTACATTTTTCTTCTTGCTAGAAGTTGTCTTCTTTTGAGCACTCATACTTGTTAAAAATTCTACATCGAAATTCAAATCTTCTATTTCCTCTGCATTGTGGAAGATTCCTCTTCTTGGAAGACACTACTAACTCCCAGTACAGCGCCTTGTGGATTTAAGTATTTGCTGCTTATATCGCCCGCCGCCTGTTGCATTACACTCTACTTTATTTGCAAGAATTCTTTTTTTTACTTTAAATTTTAAATCTCTCCAAACCTAAAAATACATTTTGTATTATTAAAACGTAACGAGTTAGTTTGTTACTGTATTTACCTTTTGCCAACCATCACTGTCTCTTAACGACGGTCCAAAGGAATTTAGTTTGTTAGCAATTTCCTCCCATTGCCCCTTAAAATTGGACTGAACTGTTCCCCTCCGAAATCCTTTTGCCAATGAGCGATTTTTTTCCAACTCAGCCACAAGAGTTTCGAACTGCTTGGCACTCGAAATTTTCATTCTTGACGTCATTATAAAACCTTTTTAAAATTTCCACAAAATTATTCCTTCAAATTCTTTTAAGTCGTTACCAAATACTGCGACGACAGGTACAGAGTCGTTTCAATTCAACATCGACGTCACATTTGCTTACAGAATACCAAATTTGTGTCAATAGTAACCGATAGTTATCACAAACGACTACGAGAATACCGATTTTACAGCGTCGTCACAAGACGACGTCGTTTTGCGTCGACGACGACTACGGGAATAGGAGTGATTGTTTTTCTCCGTGAAAATCTTAATATCAAATGGCCAATATCAGGCAACAAGACTATTTTGAATTTTCTTGTTAGCTTCATTTCAGTTAAAGATATACTTTTCAAACTTTAGAAGATTTTCCAAGCTAATTTAATACCTAAGCATTTAAAGGATCATGCATTGCTTTAGATCCCCCGAATCTTCCACTTGTCACTTACAGTTTTTTTAAATATGTCATAGTTCATCTTCGACCTCTGTCTCCCGACATATCTACCCACAGTAACAAAGGGAAACTCACCTGAGACCAAGCATATCCTGGTAGACTGGGCACCACCACGTTGAATATGTATTTGTTGTTCTTATCCAATTTCGTTTGATGCAACTTATGGATCATCGTGTAAAATTCACGCACTGAACCTGGCCATCCGTGCAGCAAGAGAACAGGATAGTGATGTTTGCCCACCGTGTTTTCATCGTAGGCCATCAAATGTAGAAAGTGTAGACGCAATCTAGGCGTATAAGTTTGATGTGATAACGAATGACAACGTCAGCGATAAGATGACACGGAACACACATGTAGCAACTTACCCTTGAATATCGGTGGTGTAGTGATTGAATTGCCAAAGAAATACTTCACGTTCACGCCAACGCGGCAGATAATCATCGCGCCAGTATTCCACTAGTTCTTCCAGAAATTTGGTATTGAAGCCGTATTCAAAGTTAACCCCTTCCAAAGGTTCCGTCAGGCGCAGAGAGCGATTCAGCTGGGTTCTCAGGTCATCTAGTGTCTAATGTTACAGTAAAATAATGTCATGTCAAAGTGTTGATGAAATGTTTGTGAATACTTACAGTCTCCGGATACACTAGACGATTGCCTATCACTTCTGACGAGTTGGCCAAATATGCTGTCCAGTCTTTGGGCTCGGCCTCATCACCCCACCATTGGTTAAGGGGCATTTGGGGTGCTTTAAGGGGTCCCATCATATCGGCTGCCTTCTTGTACAACATACCGCCCACCACGACGAGTATGAGCACAAGAATTCTTGTAATGGGTGACATCTTACCGCTTCGTTCCCTGCCAGGCGATGCGTTTTCCTATTGTTGCAGTTTACTCTGCGCCTAAATATGCAGCTGTGGAGTGTGCCAGCGATATGCTACAGGTATTGTAGACAACTGCCACTGAAAACGCTAAGCAATTGCCGTGATTGCTGGTCCTCCTCTCCGGCCATAATCGCCAATATTAGTTTGTATTTGCGTTGTTGTTATTTTGATTTTTGTTTTGTTTTTGCATTCAAATGCTGGCGTCGTATCTGGACGTATATGTTATCGCATGATAAGTATATTAAACCATAAGCGATCAACGTTGCGAACCCTTCACCTCACCTAACATTTATATACAGATAGGTGATAGGTACAAACGTATATACGAGGTAGGCTGGGAAAATATGTGGTTTAAAATAAAACAAAAACATTTTGTGAAGAAAACACATCGCCGCAATGTCTAAAATGTACCCAGACAACTTATTACGAAATTGTATGTAGCCTGGTAAGATTTCTCTCATTATTTGTTTATTTGAAATTTCTGTAGAAATATATATCGATGGGGTTTTAACAGAGGTTCATATCTATTATTTGTGTATTAGTATGATCAACTTTTCAAACCACCCTCGTGCAAGATCATAATACACGTTATACGTGTACCTACCAGCTAAGGTTCTCTGTTTAGTTCTTTATCAAAGTCTATTTGGTATTTGAGAAGTTTAAGTTCAATACATGCTTACTCTTCTCTGTCAAAACTTTGGGAACTCCGCAGTAGCACTCATTAAATTGTTGATGTTTGCTTCGATAATGATATGATGTCATCAACAACATGTGAACAAATTTTGATGATTGAACATGACCGAATTAAATGTACGCTTCTTATTTATACAACACACGTCATAAATGGCGGAAATCACTATGTTGACTAATATTGCGTTGGGCGCGTAGAGGCCTGGTCATAACCAGTGTTGGGCGTTATTCAATAAATTTTTGTTCAAATAACAAATTACATTTCAATTGTTATTCATACGTTATTTGTAATATGTTGATTAAAAGTATTAACTGTTGTCTATTTATTTTGTACCACGCTGTTACCTTTATTTGCTCCTGTAGAACGCCTATTTTCTTCCACGATCGCACAAACTTTCGGATGAATTCTTTAAAGGACGAATTGTGTTAAAATCTCTCATAAACAAAATACGTTAAATGTACTTTGTTTTTTATTGTATTCACATTTTTACGTTGTTTTTAAATAAGGTTTTACCAAAAGCGGAAATATTAAAATGTTAAATACATATTTGAAATTTCTAAATAACAAATGCAATGATAACAAATAAACTCAAGGCATTTGTTTTCACAAATAAAAAAATATAAGTTGTTATTCCTATTAACAATTAAATAGAATTTATTTGTTATCTGTTTTATTTTTATTTAAAATAAAGATTGCCTAACACTGGCTCTGACCAAACTGCTAAAGGTGTAATCTTAAAAAAAAAATGGTTGGAACGGGTTGCCTTATGAAGTAGCTGGTAGAAAAGAGCATTTTTCGTAATTCGTACTTTTATGAATAAAAAGGAACAAAATTGGCATCCTCGGCAGTACCAAACAGCTAAAGCTACAATCACAAAAATTGGGTAACCCGTACGTCTTAACTTGAAATTTTTACAGAGCAACTTTATAGTTGTCACCTTAACGTTATGTTAAATTATAATAAATAGGTACAAATATTAGAATTTGTCGTATTTTTGAATTGCTGGAAAAAACATTTTTCAGGTCAATCATTTTTGTTTTTTTGGTTAAATAATTTTCACCACATACCTGTATATGCCATTTGCATTTCATTAATGGGATATGGAAGAACTTTAGGCATTTGAGTGCCTTTCTGTGTAACAAAGATGGCGAACGTCAGTTTTTTTGAGAAGCTATTACTATATATGTATGTCGATTGAATTCATCGCTGTTCAATAATTAATTACATTATTAATTATCAATTACAACGCACGGCAGACAGTTGCAGCAATGAATCAACACTGTTCCATACTTTTATGAAGATCAACGCTCCAACCAAGATGTATAAATAAAAATGGAGTTATCAATACAACAAATTTGACATTGCAACAACTTTAGGCAATTTGTATTTGTGTAGGGCTCGTCTATTGTCAAAATCTCCAAACAAAACTATAATAACTGAAATGTCCACTAAGGTAATTGTATCTACTCTGACGGTTCAGAGACACCATTATCAGAGAAAAAGTTTTAAACCAGCTTGCTGTTAACGTCATCTGTAGTAATACATCTTGGCTCGAACGCTACAGTTTTATTACATCATAAACCTAACTTGTGCGGTAGCATCACTTTAAATAATTTTTTCTTCTTCTATCTTCGTTAATGGCAGCAACAGCTGAAATTTATCTACTACTGCCGCACGTAGAAATATTTTCCAAGCGATAAGGTCTTTTGCGCTTCGTAGATAGTTCGTCACACCAAGAGCTTAGATAACACTTCTCTTACCTGGTCCATCCAACAAAGTTCATAGTAGCAGCGGTTTGCGATCTATACTCGTCTCTTGATTTCCAGGCTGACATTATTATTTTTGTTTATGAAGAGGCAAGGTAAACAAAATCATCTATCACTTCAAAGTTATAGTTGTCAACGTTCACGCAGCGTCGCAAACGAGTAGAAGCTTTGTTCGTTGAAGTGTTTCTCAATGCTCGTAAAGGCCGCAGTCCTCGGCCAATGATATCTATATCATCGGCATCAGTGTTACCGTTGTGCGACTAAAGTGGCAATTTGACCCTTTTTTGAAGCCATGCCACTTTTGCTGCCCCTTTTTCACAAATCCCCTTTTTTGCCATTTTTTTTCATTTCTGCGATTTTTCACAACCCATAATATTTCTATGCTTTTTAAAAGATTTAATACTTTTTTGTGCTTTAGAGTTGCTCTGGAGAAAAAGTACTCAATATTTTGTAACGTCTACCGTCGAATACAAGCGACGCGGCGATTGATATAAATAATAAAAGGCTGATTGCTGTAAGATATATAAACCCTAATTTTATTAAGGCTAGTGAAGACAATAATTATTCTGACATAGTGTCTGAATATAGTCATATTACAAAAAATATGAGGCATTCATATATGAATTAAAGTTATTATAGTGTAAACCAATAGATAAATCTTATGAATACCTCTTTAATATAACTGACATTAATTGACATTGACATTGACAACTGACATTTTTTGGTACACAGTAGGAAATTTAAAAAATAGTTTGAATGACCTGAAATGACACAAATACCACAAGCAGTGCTTGCGCAGAGCGTATATTTTTAAAGTTGGCACTGATGAAGACTAAGTTAACTAATAAGTTAAAAGTAAAAACATGTGAAGCAATGCTTCTTTCAGCTTTGAATTTGTTGGACTCGAAGCTGGAAGCTGAAATGAGATACTTGAAAAAGTATCAAAATAAATTTTCTAAAATATAGCAACCATATTTATAAACATTTATAAAGGTTTATAAATTATTATGAATAAGACCTTGAATCTGTTTCAACAAAAATTCAATTTTGACCTCCAAACATATACACATATTCCTTGTGCCTTGTAATCTATTGTTTTTTTAGTATATTTTACATTTTATGATGTATATTTTACATCTTAATGTAATGGACTGAGTTGTTTTTTGTTATTTATTGTAATTTTTTATTTAATTTCATTGTTTTTATTAAATAAAATGAATTTGCGACTTTTTAAAAAAAAAATCCCCTTTTTGTGCGACTTTATTTTAAAAAATCCCCTTTTTGTGCCACTTTTTGAAATTTTTCAACGGTAACCCTGATCGGCATACGCGAGCAGCATGTGAATTTCGATAAATATGGTGCAGCCGTGATTTCTGCAGCCTTTGATCATCTCCACTATGATGTTAAAGAGTTTGCATTGCAGACTATCGCCTTGTCTTTTCTACTTTCACTGAAGACTTCGTATCAGTCATTGTCATCCCGCAAAGTCGTATCAGCTTCGTGGAGATACCAAACTCAGCCATTGCTTCTAATAGTTTCTGTCGTATCGGACTGTCGAATACAGCTTTGTAATAAATAAACAGATGGTAGGTATTGATCTGCATTTTTTGGGTCTTCTCCAGGATTTGTCGTAGTGTGAATATCTTCCGTCGTCGATGATTGGCGTGATTTCGTCACTTATGCTACCTTCGGGAACGTGCAGAATAGGTGTTTCATTTCCCTCCTATTCTCTTTGTAACGCTCCGTCACTGCACAGCTATTGAGTGCAGATTTGCCCTGTATTCAGCATCCTTTTCCTGAAATATTTCCCGACATTTTTCATCGTACCAGGGCTTGTCTGAGTGTGGTTTTTCATAACCCAGAACGGTCGTTGCGTCATTGGTCTTAGGATTCGCAATATTCGGGACCCGCCCACCGCATTTCATGTATAGCGGTGATGTCAGACTTATATTGTCGAGGACATCCGCCAGTTGGATAGAGGCACCATCTCTGTATAGAGTCCGGACATTCCAAGTGGATAAAAATGTTCATAAAATTGTTTTGTTTAAGGAGAGTGGCTCATTAGGAAATTGAAAAATAAAATCTTTTTTTTTTAAAAATGTAAATTAATTAAAAACATATTATATGTTATACCCTTTTCCTTAGTATGAGGAATATATCATTTGATACGGGAAAAAGAGTAACGCATTTAAGGAGACATGAAAGACCCCAAGTTTCTTAAGACCAAATTCGTTTCAGAACATTTTTAGACGATTGATTCATTTTTGTAATACACTAATCTAAGTATAACTTTACACATGGTTAAACTTTATTGGACATTGATTTACAAGTTGTTCTGCCCTTACTGACACCCCCTATACCACGGCTTCCCAATTAACTGCCCGCCAAGTCATTTTGTGCTGCCCGCGGATGATTTTGAAAAATGCATACATAATTTTTTTAAAATTAAAACTACACAATTTCTGAAATATTTCCATATTTTAACAATTCTGTCAAATATCAGACACAAGCACAACACTCACTGTTGAAAGTACACTGCAGGGAATGGAGCTAGCTTAAAACTAGCTAAATTACTGTCCCCTAGAGTACAGAACTAGTTCCGCTTCTATGCCCTCGCAATGCGTTTAAGCATCTACTTTAACATTGACATGTCATTGGACGAGGTTAATTGTCCCCCATCTGCATTACCAACGTGCTAGTACTTTAGCTATTGCACAAGTAATAGCCACTTGACTAGTCAACAAGTCCCCACTGTGTGCCGTAAAGCAAAACAAAAACCAACAGGAGCCAAAAAGGACGGTATTTTTTCGTGGAATGTCCAAAAACATATTGGGTTGCAGATCTACAACAGAATACACATGAAACCCGTTGAACTGTCCCCTCTATGCATTACCATAGGACTAGTGAAGTAGATAGGTGTTAAAGAGCTAGTGCAATCGACAGCCCTGTAGTGGAAATTGTCACTATAGTGACAATTTCCACTGTGTGCCGTAAAGCAAAACAAAAACCAACAGGAGCCAAAAAGGACGGTATTTTTTCGTGGAATGTCCAAAAACATATTGGGTTGCAGATCTACAACAGAATACACATGAAACCCGTTGAACTGTCCCCTCTATGCATTACCATAGGACTAGTGAAGTAGATAGGTGTTAAAGAGCTAGTGCAATCGACAGCCCTGTAGTGGAAATTGTCACTATAGTGCCAAAATTCCAATTTCTACATACACACATACATACATACGTGCATGCATTCAAGGAGAATGTCCCGCTCGTTCTGGTAAGCATTACGTATGTAATCATACCATCGATTACCAGGAATGAAACAGTACTTACTCGTCAACATACCCCCAATGCGTTTGAGTGACGAATTGAACATGGGGATGCCATATGAGGTATACTATCACCACTCTCTCGCTTACCATCCATTGACGAAAACAGTAATGGCAATTCGTAATAACTTTCGTCGATACGAATTATATGATGAAATAGATAATGAGGTGAACTAGTTCGTTAATAATATACTACGGAATGGAAAAATTTTAAGAAACTTGGAAGTGATCTAGTGTTTGTTGTAGGTCTGGTCGAATACAATATGAACCTGTATACCAAATTTCCCTAACTTCTTGAGAAAAAAATAAAATAGATGACTGAAAAGAAACTATTTTTTTATTTTGGTCAATTAAATTTATCGGCTGTGCTAATTGAAATAAGGCGTCAGTTTGCCTATCTGTGGGTACTATCTTTGTATCAGATTTTATCTCTTTAGGACTAAAAAGAGTTTTGCCACGACCCATCAGTTCATAGAAGCAAGTATTACAAAAATATATAGCCTACAATGATGTCTATATAGTACACTTACTGTCTACCAAATTTATTTAAAATCAGTTCAGCCGTTTAGTCGCGATTGATAAAGAAACAACAGACATTTAAAGTATTAATAGGGAAATAGTGAATAGGAATGCATAAAATTGTTTTACTCATGGCTATATGTTTTTAGAAAGTACCTAGCAGCGTATAATTCAATATAATATTTTTGCGAGTTACCGTAACTTTCACTGTAAACATTCTCCAAACACATGCAATATAAAAACATACAATTATATTTATTTTGTAACAAAATATTAAAACCCAATCAATTACAATACAAAATGTGATATTTCATATGTACAAATGTGTAGTTGTATAAAAGATTTTTTTTTCGTAACAATAGAAGGAAAAGTAACAAACTAAACTTATAAATTCGCTTTTTTCACGAATTCAACGAAATCGCCGTACAGAATCTTTGGCACTTCCATCGCTGGGAAGTGTCCACCGTCGTCATGGTAAGTACTTGAGATCAAATTCTCAAACTTATCCTTAAGTTGGCAGTCGGTACTGTGCCACAAGTCATGTAGGAAACGGGAACATCCCACAGGCGCCTTAACCAGGACACGATCCAACTGTAGGCCCATTTGGTTCGAGGTCAAAGCTTCAGCGTAGATGCGTTGGGATGTTACAATTGAATCAGTTACATAGTAGATCATCACATTGTCTAATAGAGCATCCAAGGTATAACGTTTCGTAAGGCCGCCGTCGGGCAGATGTTTGAATTCTTTATTTGTCCATGTTGAGAATTTTTCTAGAATGTAAGTAGCCAAACCGACAGGATTATGCAGGAGTACAGTTCCAATGGTATCGGGCTTAGTGGCTTGTATATGCATATAACCACTTTCCTCCATGGTATTGGCGAAAAATTCGCCCAAGGGCTTAAAGAACTTGCTGTGTTGTTTTTCGAAAAAGAGACTGGGCATGTAATTGGCTAGTATCATTTTCATCATACTGATGGGGCTTTGGTTGCCGCACATGTTAGAATGGTAGGCTATGACATTTTCAGGGAAGAGAGCTACAGCATTTGAACCAATCAGGGAACCCCAATCACCACCTTGGACAATGAATTTGTTGTGGCCCAAACGAATCATTAAGTTGCGCAAAACAACGGATATTTGAGCGGGACCAAAGTTTTTCTTTGAAGCACCCTAATGAGAAAAAATAATTTAATTAGTATTACCCTCGTTTAGCGTCCTTTTCATGTATGTGTACATACCTGAGACCAACCGTAACCGGGCAAACTGGGAGCAATAACTTCAAATACATAATCGCTCTTGTCATTGGGGGTTGTCAGCAAAGGAATAAAGTCGTAGAACTCGCGCACAGATCCGGGCCATCCGTGCAACAGAAGCAATGGCAGCACTTTTTTACCTTCAGTCTTTTGGGGTTTAATGTGCATGAAGTGTATCTTTAAACTGTAATGGGAGAATGTTAGTATTGCAATTAGTCGACAGCATAATTGTTTATAATTTTATTGTGTATAATAGTAAAATATTATGTATAAATTGTTATCGTAAATGAGGTTTAACTCGAACCCATTGGGTCATTGATAAAAACTTGTGCCTCTCATACAAATGACCAAATTCACCCACATATTATTAGGAAATATCGGCTGACCACCTCTTGGTGGCTCCCACACAAATTGACCGATTGTCAAAAATCGAAAATTATGGAGACATTAAGGTAGTGCCGAACGCCCTCCCCACCTGTCTTCGATCGAGTTATATAAGGAAAATCTCGGATAGGTCCTACTATGATGTTAATGCCCTAAACTTTGGGGAGGATGTGGAATCTTTACGGAGGAGTTGAATTTGCAACTATCAATCAGACTTCCAGATCACTGTAGGATAATTCAGGCCGAAATAGCGGCCATTAGAATAGCCGTAGAGAAAATTCAGTATCTTTAGATATTAGGCGGCAATATTCATATTCTCACTGATAGTAAAGCGGCTATCAGATCTCTGAAGAACGTACCCCACTTCGAAAAATGTTCGATTTCCTGGGTTCCAGGAAATGGGAACATATATGGTAACCAAAGGGCCGATACGTTGGCAAGGTCTGCAACAACCGTGAACACGGGTGAAGTTTACGGTCTCATTGGGATCCCTCTCACAAGGGAAAACCAGCTAATTGCGGGGAAACTGAGCCTCATTGCTAAGGAGTGATGTATGAGAGAACCCACTTGCACGGCGACCAAACAAATTTAGCCTACGATGTTTATATAGAGGACACGATTTGTGCTGAACCTGTCCAGAGTCCACCTGAGGAACAACATAGCTGTAATAACCGGTCACTGGCCGGTTGGTAAACACGCTAAGAGGTTGAAACTAGACCACGGAGAATCTTATATGTCACTGCCCTGCTTTTAGTGACCTGAGATATGAAAAGCTTGGTCATCGGACACTTCTAGACAATAAATGTCTATCAGTAGGTGATCTGCGGAACATCTATGCCTTCATCAAAACAACGAAATGGCTTATCAGCGACGTTGACCGAAAAGAATAGGAATATGGAAATTTGAAAATGGTATCACAACGGGACTCATACTAGGACCCATGTGAGCTGTATTGAACGTGGCTGCCGAATTAATCTAACCTACTAAAAATTAGCTATATTACCGAAGTCAAAGGTTTTTGACTTCTGTGCGACACTTAAAAAAAACTTAATTTCCCTTTGCACCCCATGAATGAGGTATGGGATAGCTTCTCGCGTTGTTGTGAATTAACACGCTTTCTATTTTTAGATTCACAACTAACGGCACCTACTTGTTTATCGACGAATGCGAACGTCACTGTTTTGAGAAGCTCTTCATAGACACGCCGATTGAATCGACGCTTAATACTGCGAAGTTGCTGTCAAAAACATTCGAGGGGAGCCGACAATGAAAGAAAAATGTATTAAGATGACTGGAGCCAGGTTTGAACCTGCGATCTCCCGCATGGTAGTCGCGTGTTCTAACCACTATGCCACGGCCGGTCCCGACACATATAAGAGTTTTTCGACATTTATTAAATTTCACACGTAGTAGTTTGTGACCAAGTTTTATGTCCATATATTTAGTTGCCACCATAATGCACATTCATACATACATACGTATAGGCTTATTATTAAATAATATATACCAAAAATATGTACGTACATATCATTTTATATTGTTATAAATGGTAGTAAGTGTGTGAATTTTAACAAGCAGTCATTGAATTGCTTTTTTTTGTCGCTAGCAAACTTAACCTACAGATAACTCCACATGGACTTGTTGGCCATTGACCTACCTGTCTTGCTACACTCGTATAATTTGCATATTAAGTAACAAGTAATTCGTTTCATATATATTAAACGTTTTTGAAATTGGTCTTAGTTAAAAAAGACTCTCAGTGTGAAAAATGCTACCTCGATAAAAGGTTGAGAAAATATACTGAAAAACTAATTAAGTCAAAACTGTATATAAGATGGCTACCTAAGCGCCATATAAGGCTGTCATGCTGGGTTCCACTTAAAAGATCATTGAATAAGAATGTGTCAACAGAAAAGAGAAGCTTTATTGTTGATTTTCGCCCCCAATAGGTAAAATTCTAAGCAATTCTTAACGAACAGAATGGCTAAAAATAAAACTCGAGGTTCCAATAATACATAAGGTTCTAATAATTCACGCTTCGCATCATTAAAGTGTCTTGTGATAACACATTTCTACACTTTTTCTTATAGTACTACCTAGAGGCTAAAGTCTAGATGGTATACAAAGTCTAAGCCCAACAGCAATTTAGATAAGGCAAACAGTGAATACATTGAGGTCTAAATTAGATTGACTTCGAATTAACGTGAACTTAAGTTCTATTAGTCATATCTACATCTTACACTTTATTAATATCATCATTAAGTATATCTGTATATCGACTTATATTGTTGTTAAAAATAGAATACAACCACAAACGCGTTTTCAAATAATTAATTTAAAATATGCAAATAGGTGTCTGGGACTTTTTCGCTTATGCTGCCGAATTTGTATTCTGTTTGAATATGAAAAAGTTTAGCTTGTTGTTGTTTTTTTTTAAAGATATAATAACATAATAAAACAATGAAATTAATATACAGATTTGTTTATAATTTTAAAAACTGCAACTCACTATAGTTTATACAATTTCTAAGGGCGGCGGTTGTCCCAAGTGTATAATAAATATTGTATGTAGCAACTATGCCAGGCAGAAGCTTTAAGTAAAAAGCAAAATATTGGTGACTTTAACTTTCTATTAGAGATTATGCAATTGAAAAATTCTGTAGGGTAATTCACAATACTTCTCCAGTGGTAATAGTATCCACAGACTTGTACAAAACCATTTCGTCAAGAATCCCGCATTGTATAGCCATGTTTAAAACATTAACATCTTTGTTTTTACCCGTAAGTCAAGTCCCTAGAACTCCATGTATTGTTTTAAAGCTCTTACTTTCAATGTACTCTAGATACTTTTTTAAAACTATACAACTTGTTCGGGTATAACTCACTCTAAATGTAATACACATTAGTGTTGACCACCCTTGTTTGTTGTTAATGCTACATTTCTTTCGAAAGTTTTTGGACGCATCATAAAATGTCATATTAATAAATTTTTGCCATCTCATACCCAAATCCGGTTTCAGAACAAAATATAATTGCACTTAATGATGGTATAGATGATATAAGAAATAAGGAATGTTATTTTGCTAGTATTATTAGATCACTACAAAGCTTTCAACACTTATGATACAACTAGAAAAAATTATGAAATTCTCTAATTTATCGAAAAATCTTTAGAATTCATTCTTTGAAAATAAATCGCAATATATTTAAGTCAATTATAATCGATCAGAAGGATTGTGTGTGCATAAGGCAAAAGTATGAAACTTAAATGCAGACGAAGTCAAGATGTATTTAAGATCCGATTTCCAGTTGGGCAAGAGAAATTGATGTGTGTAATGGAAAATGCGCCCAAAAAAATTTATGGAAAACAACAACACGATATTTTTTTGGGTAGGTCCACACGAAAATAAAATTGTGCCCCAAACTATCAAATAAAACCAGTAAGAAAGTTCAGCCGGGAAAACCGACTTACACCCTCAGCAAAATTTACAATTTTCTAGTATATTGATATTATTTTCTAAAGTGGGCGGATTGGTACATTTGTATGGGAAGGGGCGTGGCTGGACTTCCAGTTTTTTTTTCTCCAAAACTTTATCCTGATTTAGCTTCACTAAATACTGTTTACAAGTGTATACAAATCATATTAAGCAAAACCAGTTCTACTGAAAAACTCTAATTTGAAAAAACCACAATCTTATCTTCATATCCATACATTCATTATTTGATAATTGTTTTTTTTTTCAAACAAACTTACCCTTGAATTTGTGTTTGGAAATGATTGAACTTCTTTAGGAAACTTTCACGCTCCGACCACTTGGCCAAATAATCATCGCGCCAATATTTGATGACCTTCGGTAGATATTTGGTGTTGAAACCATATTCGAATGCGACGTCTTCCAATGGTTCAGTCAATTTCAATGGACGTTGAAGTTGTAACTTGAGATCTTCGATGAGCTGCAAATACAATGGATTTCACAAGAATTAATAGTTAAGGTAATACTCGTTTTTCACTTGGTGTTTTGTGTTTGTTAGTTTGCTTCATACATGCGAATGTTGCAACAAGTCTAAGAGGCAAACACAATTAACACAAATTCTCAGCTGCCAACAAGTTTTACTACATTAAGAGCTTTTGTGAATTGAAGCGTTAGTTTAAGTTAATGCAAACATTTGTCACAACACTACCCACAAAGTTTGGAAAGAAATAAACGGAGTTAAACAAAAGACTTGTAGACAGTGATGGTATACAAAATTGGACAAAAATCGTCAATTTTTGGTTTTTAAATCGACAACATCGTCAAAACCTGATTTTAAAATCGTCAAAAAATCTTTACACAAAAACTTACTCATTTTATCATATATGCAACAAACTAAAACAAACAATAAAATAAATTTGTTTAAACGTTTTGTTTAAAATACATTAAAAAATAATTAAAATAAAATAATTCATTGAATAAAATAACTTAAAAACAAACAAAAACTGAAAAAGCATAACATTAATCAAAAAAAAGTGAGAGGTTACATATAAATATATCTTATATAATTTGTATTACATTGTGCTTTTAGAAAGCTATTACATTTCTAGTTTTCTCAGTTTTAAAAAACTATTAATAAACATAATTTTAAATTTTAAGCAGATGTACTGTTATTTATATACATGTCACTATTAAACTTTTTAAGTACGTCTGGCTTTACCTTTAAATCTTAACAATTTTCTTTATTTAATTTAAGGAAGTCTTCTGTGAAGATAATACCTTCCATTGAATCTCTTTCTAATCGGTTTCTATATTCATTTTTATATAAATTAACTTGACTAAATGCTCTTTCTGCATTTGCCGACGAATGTAATAGTATTAGAAATTTTTTAATAAATTTTGTTAAAACTGGAAAAAGTACGTTAGTGTCCGCACGTCTTAGCTCACAGATTGTTTTCCAAAATTTATACAACTCTTTGTTGTTACTATTAAATATATTTCTAAAATCTGACTGGGATACTTCGCGGAATTCGGAGTCTAAACTTTGCTTTTCTTCGTATTCAATAAAATGTTGATACCCTTTTATAATAATAGAGAATGACTGTTCTGGATCATTTATTAATACATTTGGATTAATTAAGTTTTAATTTGAATTTATTTTCAAATTCAAATCGTTTCAGAACTTGATCACTAAGTTCGATGTAAAAATGAATGCACTTCATTTCAATTTCATCTATTTCATGTTGTGATAATTGTGTCATGGGACCGGCCGTGGCATAGTGGTTAGAACACGCGACTACCATGCGGGAGATCGCAGGTTCAAACCTGGTATACGTTATATTACGGCTCCCACTCAGAATTCCTTGCCCCATTGGGTCTAAAGATATAAAATTTAATAAACAGTGGGTTTGATTGATTTGGATGACATTTTCTGAGTGTAATTCAGTAGGTCCCTTATGGTTTATATTCACAATTGGGCCCGATAGAACGTGTGACCATGAAATGCTTTAATAAAAACATAAAATCTAAAATGCGTTTATTAAATGTTTACTAAGGTTTAATAATATAGTTCATGGGACTTCACAGTTAGTAATCGCTTACAGAAATTATTTTTATTCATTGTGAACATATTGTAAATTCGGTATCCACTATATATATATATGTTATCAATAACTTAATACACAGGATTTAATTTGACAATGAAATCCCCCATATCATCTCAGCTATATTATGATCTTGTAGATCAGAAAGTCTTCAAAGAACAAATTTGGCCACAATTTTACACAAGAATTTGCATTTGTTTCCATTTAAGATTCAGTTGAAACAATAGCTTCTTTTACAAGACCATTTACGCCGCCTTACATATGCCAATATGATGTTACAGCTCGCACATGACAACTCCGATTTTAATGAAAAAATCATGAGTATCGAGGCACATTTCATTTGAATGGTTCACCAGAGCAAGGTTAATGCAAACAAAACAGAAACGCTTGAGCAACTCAAACAAAATATTCGAGCTGAAATTAATGAAATTCCGCGTGAAATGTGTGACAATGTAATGAAAAATGTGTTAAAAAGGGCTCACATTTGTGAGGCTAACAGAGGCGGACCTTTATCTGATATAATATTTTATATATAACACTGTAAGACAAATTTAAACTTTTGGCCTCACCCATCATCAAACTGACCAGACTCTGAAAATATAGCCCAACAAAAATATACGTATCTTCCAGTTTTTCTAGATCAGCTCATTTAAGATTTTTACGAGCAATTTAATTTTTTGAGGGAAGCTCCCATACAGCGACTACTTCCTGTTCGCAGAACCCTGCGAGATGTTAACAGATTTTGATGAACTTTTTTAATTTTTTCTAAATTTTTTTTATCTTAACCCAATACAATACATAAAAGTCGAAAAAAAATTTTTTACCCTAGGGTTCACCAACTTTAAACCGAGAGCGGCACGTAAATTTTCAACCGATCGGTCTGATATTTTTGTAAATTATTTTCTTAACCTAACCTCAGACAAAACTACCGGTTTTTTTGGAACAGATGAGTTTTCAGTTTTCTCATACATTGAGGGCCACCTTAATATACATATAACAAGTAAAGAAATTTCAGTCAGATAAACTGACTGATAAATACCATCATCAATATTAGATAATAGCAGTCTTGAGCTATAGATGTCAATCGATTTTTAGTTAAAACCAGTAAGAAAGTTTCAGTCGGGCAACCCGTTTTACATATAACCTCAACCTCAGTAAAAGAACAAATTTTATATTCTATTGATATTATTATTCGATTTCTAAAGTGGGCGGAGTGGTACATTTGTATGAGTGGTGCCAGAAAGGGCGTGGCTAGACTTCCAGTTTTTTCTCCAAAACTTTACCCTGCTTGAACTTTACTAAATACAGAATTCGGACACGATCACGTTAGATCTTTTAATTATATTAATCGATTTCTAAAGTGGGCGGTACCAGATGGGTATGGGAGTTATTAGATGGGGAGTGGCTCAACTTCTAGTTTTTTTTTCTCCAAAACAGTATTCTGCTATAGCTTTACCAAATAAAGAATTTGGGTACGATAGCGTTGTATTCATTGATATTTTTACTCCATCTCTAAAGTGGGCGGAAAGGTACATTTGTATGGGAGGTACAAAAAGGGGCGTGTCTAGACTTCTAGATTTTTTCTCCAAAACTTTAACATGTTATAGCTTTACTAAATACATAATTTTGGCACGACCGCCTTAGGTCTATTTATAATATTAATCGATTTATAAAGTGGGCGATACCAGATGGGTGTGGGAGGTACCAGATGGGGCGTGGCTAAACTTAAAATTTTTTTCTCCAAAACTTTGTCCTGTTATAGCTTTACTAAGTACAGAATTTGAGTACGATCCCGTTGTGTGTAGTGATATTATTAATCGATTTCTAAAGTGGGCGGAATGATACATTTATATGGGAGGTACCAGAAGGAGCGGGGCCATGTAGCCCATTTGCAATGCCGTAAGTAGTTTTGGGAAAATATTAACTCGTGCAAAAATTTAAAACATTTGGTTGCGTCTTTCGAAAGTTATCGTGCGCACCAGCCGGACAGACGGACAGACAGACAAAAACGACTCAAAGTCATGAATCGAATTTGATTCAAAGAAAACTAGGGGCAAAAGTGAATCCTTCTATGTGTTTTGGGTCGTATCAAATGATATATACCCGCATCCCTAAGGGTGATGGTATAATAATGATCAGCATACAAGCTTATATCATCTAAGCGGATGTTAGGTTCTAAGATGGGCAAGATCGGTCAAAAACTACTCCCACCTCCCAAACAAATTTCCCATTTTTGGGGTCTCTTCCTGCGATTACAGTCCTAGTTCAAGGGATATTGAACTATAATTTTGTATGAAAGTTTCTATTCTCTAAACGAAGTTTAAGTTTTAAGATGAGCAACATCGGTCAAAAACAACTCCCACTTCTCAGACAGCCGTAGTTTAGGAGCAACCGAGCTGACTTTTGGCATGTTAGTTGCTATCCTCTAAACGAAGGTTAAGTTCTAAAATGAGCAAGAACGGATATAAACTACTCCCACCTCCCATACAAACATCCCGTTTTTGGGGTGCTTGTCTGTCTGTCCCTGCTATTATAGCAGTAGTTTAAGGGCTATAAAACAGATATGTGGTATACAAGCTTCTATCCTCTGAACAGATGTAAAGTTCTAAGATGAGCAAGATCGGGAAAAAACTACTCCCACCTGCCATACAAAAGTCTCCCTTTTTGGGGGTGTCCGTCTGTCTGTTCCTGCAATTACAGAAGTAGTTTAAGAGCTATCGAAATAAAACTTGGTATACAAACTTCTATCCAATATGCGGAGGTAAGGGTCTGAATTAAGTAACTTCGGAAAAAACTAATCTCACCTCCCATACAAAAACCCGCTTTTTTGGTTATGTCCGTCCGTCGAGCCCTGAGATTACAAACTAAATTTAAGATAACTACCTTACTAGTTTTTTATAACGTTTATGTTTTATGCCATAAGAACATTAAGTGTAATTGTCTTTTAATGTGAAATTTTACCGAAAAATTAAATATCAACAAAAATTCCTGAAGAAGCTGGAAAATACCAGCGAAACCGTCAGCATGAAATGAAATAAACAATCTTTTATTCATATTTAAAGAGAAGGACCATAAAAGTCCAATTATAATTATCTAATTAAACCAAAGTAAAAATATATATTTGAAATCAATAACATTTCTTATTATTGCAGATAGAAATCAAATGTTTGTGCACCTTTTCAAAACCATAGTATCAAACTTCGATCTATGTTTATATTCTAAATACTCTGCAACTTATTGTGTCTATTATTGATAGGGAATTTAATGAGGCTCGTTAGACTCAAGACAAAATTGCGTAGTTTGAGTATCTCCTTAAAACTGTGCCTGCAACTTCTAGCTTTTCCTCGAGACAGCTCAGTAAAGGTACAATCAAATTCGTTCCGCACGTATTGCATACCAACACTTTTTTTTTAACATGCACGACCGACGAAATACTAAACAGCAATTGTGTCACTAAAACTTGTTGCAACATGTGGTAATATGCGAACCGTAGCACAAATTCCAACACATACATAGGCTTATATTTATTTATATGTTTGGTGTATGAGTTAATTTACTTACCTCTGGTTTGACAGAGATGTCGAATGGTGTCACCGCCTTGTTTTCTTTGTAATCTGCTGCACTGCCGGGACCCCAATATTCATTTAAATCTAATTTGGGCGCTGGCAGAGGTTGCTTCAGCAACCGATAATTTTGTATCAGTGCCGCTAAGCCCAAGGACACGACCACAATGGAGACCCTCACAAATAAACCCATCTTAAAGGTACAAACAACTTGTAGTAGTTGTCTGGAAAAATCTTTGGTTTCTATGGTTTGCTACCGCTTCGTTTGTGTACACACCCTAACGCACCGATCGTATTGGCAGAACCTCACAGCGCGAGTGGATAAAATCAACTAATTTCATACGAGTACTACAACTGCTACAATTTGCCTGACATACGGACATTTCCCATTAAAAGCTTTTTGATGAACCGTGTATGGAGTGACAGAGAGTACTCGTAGGTTGAAAAAAAGTTTTGTCATGCAATTAGGTATGTAAAATATGTATGTGCACACATACAGTGTATGGGAAAGGTATTGTGATCACATTGATGAAAATTACAGTAGATGCGACGGACACCCAAAACACAAGTGACACCTTTAAAATATTAGAGTACAAGTGAATTTCAGTTTCACTACGTAGTCAAAACATGTGTCTGTTATGGAAGCATTCTAAAAATAATTAACAATCACAACCAGACAATGTGATTATTAAAAAACTAGCGGACCGGGCAGACTTCGTCCTGCCTAAAGAAGTATTGGCTTAAATGTATCTTTTTTGGGTGGAATAAATCTTAGGAGTGTGTTAGTTTGAGGTATATTTAAGATTAATATTTTGTTAATGACAGAAATTTATCGTAATGCTTTAGATTATACAACGTGTATGGAAGAACCAAAGGAGTGTATAATATACACTGTATATATGTTAAGCAGTGGTTCTTTCAACACGTAAACATGCAACATATAACTGTTCATTCGAAAAACATGGATTTTTTAAAT
Organism: Muscina levida; assembly: GCA_964034835.1. Lineage (NCBI taxonomy): Eukaryota > Metazoa > Arthropoda > Insecta > Diptera > Muscidae > Muscina > Muscina levida. Next base: position 63,450,365 of record OZ035884.1, read on the forward strand.
TCAAGCCGCAAACTTAAAAAAAACTGTCCTTCAGCTATATTGATTGTCATCGTAATTTTTTGTGAATCAAATGTCAAATCTATTAGTTTCATTGGAATACAGAGTAGCAATACATAGGTTCCCTTATATTTTTTGGTTAATTTAATTGAAGATGGATAACTCAATCATGTATTGTTTCTTAAATCCTATAATAAGCAATCAAGCACCGTCACCCGTCCTGAGATAGGTACACTCAGGTAGCCCATTTTCAATACCGTAAGTAGTTTTGGGAAAATATTAACTCGTACACAATTTCAAAACATTTGGTTGCGTCTTTTGAAAGTTATCGTACAACCAGACAGACAGACGGACATGGCTCAAATGACCTAAAAAGTCATGAATCAAATCTGGTTCAAAGAAACCTAGGGTCTAAAGAGACTCCTTCTATGTGTTATACTTTTGGGTCGTATCAAATGATATATGTATACTCACCTAACCGTAGTGTGAGGGTATGAAAATTAACTTTGTAACAAAGCGCCACTTTGTATGAAATAGTTTATATATCCCGTGTCGATAGGCTACATGGTCACGCTTCTTCTTGTACCTCCCATACAAATGTACCGTTTCGCTCATTTTAGAAATCGAGTAATACTATCAATTCCCGATCGTGCCCAAATGCTGTATTTAGTAAAGCTATAGCAGGATAAAGTTTTGGAAATAAAATGGAAGTCTAGCCCCTTTTGTTACCTCCCACACAAATGTACCATTCCGCCTACTTTAGAAATCGAGAATTTATACCAATATACCTAACACGATCGTGCCCGAAGTCCATTTTTTGTTAAGCTATAACTAGGGTGTTCAAAACCGAAACCGAAAAACGGTTTTTTTATTTAAAACCGTATGCCGGTTTTTGCAAAAGTATCATTTTCGAATAACCGGTTTAACCGAGTTTTTTCCTTCGGGTACTCGGTTTTTTTTTTAAATTGCTCTGAAAGGAGTTATTGAAAAAGTAAAAATTTTAAAATTGAATTTAAAATTAATTAAGAAAAAACTTTTTACATTTTGTAGAATGTTTAAGGAAGCTTTGTAAAATTTTAAAATGCAGTTTCAAATTAATTTAGAAAAAACTTTTTACACGTTATCTAAGTGGATCAACAAGTCGAAGTGGATCTCGCCGACGATGATAGTGATGATGATGAATGCGGTGAAATAGTGGAAGTCGAAAAATCATACGAGCTCATTAAAAACGTGTCTTAAATTATCGCAAAATTGTGGAAGCATTTTCATTCATTTAATAAGTCGAGCGAAAAACAAAGAAAATTGCAGAGCTATGTTTTCCAGGAGCAGAATAAAGAACTAAGGCTCATTGTCGATGTGAAACACCGGTGAAGCTCCTTATCTGAAATGATTGAACAGTTTCTAAGAATTAACCCATGTGTCAACCATGCGCTTACAAGAATTAACAATTTTGAGAGATTTATGCTCAGGACTTCAGCTTTAGCGCTCGCAATTAAAAGACTATCAAATGATTCAGCGACTCTAATCGACGTTGAAAAAGTATATGCGCTTATACTGAAACAGCTCAAAAATATGGACTCCGCATATGCTCGGGAGCTGCGAGACAAAATTATATCAAGATTTAAGGAAAGAAGAATACAAACATTGAATAGCCTAATTATATATCTTAGCTTAGGAAAATATCCTAAAAGCTCATCCAGGGTAAAGTATTCTAAAAAGGCGGAAACGATGAAATATGCGAACGAACTTTTTTAAATACTTTATACTGCAATTTCCCCACTACGGCAGAGTCTAGTAACAGTTCTGATTGTGAGATGGAGGAATCCCCTAATGGTAGTCTTTGCAACGATTTAAACAGGACAATAAATAACATCCAAAATCCACCAGTGAAAACCAATTGCAATGACACAAGACTATATGATGATTTCAACTATTTCGAAAGATTTAATAAAAGGACAGAAAAGCTCAACATCCTTCTATACGCGCTTTTGTCAATAAATCCTACTTCCACAATTAGTGAGTGCATGTTTTCTGTATCTAGCTTTATAAAAACGAAACAGAAGGATAGACTCAAAATTGAACACTTAAATTGCACACTATATCTTAAATACTATTTTAAAAAACAAAATTTAAAATATTCCAAAAATGTATTCCTTTCCAAAAATACTACTTTAAAAAATAAAATGAGAGATTCCAAAAATTTATTAAAAAGTAAAAACACAAAATAAAACAACACATTTCTTATTTTTTGTAAATAAATGAATTTTTTAAAACCAAATAATTTTTTTTATTTTTAACTTTTTAGGAAAAAACCCGGTTAAACCGGTTTTCTTTCAAATGCTGTATTCGAAATCCGAGTTTTCTAAAACATCAATTTTTCGAATAACTCGGAAACCGGGTTTTTGAAAAAAGAAGGTATTTGAACACTAGCTATAACAGAATAAAGTTTTAGACGTAAAATTGGAACTCCAGCCACGCCCCTTATGGTACCTCCCATACAAAAGTATCATTCCGCCTACTTTAGAAATCGAGATATAATACCAAACAACCAACGCGATCGTGGCCAAATTCTGTATTTAGTAAACCTATAACTGTATAAAGTTTTCGAGAAAAATTTGGAAGTCAAGCCCCTTCTGGTTCCTTCTCACATTAGAAATCAAATAATAATATCAATACACCATACGCGATCGTGCCTAAATTTTGCATTTGGTAAACCCCTAACTGGATAAAAGTTTCGAAAAAATGTTTCGCCACTTTTGGTACCTCCTTACAATTTTTATAATGAAATTCGTAAATTTTTACTGAGAGTAAGTCGGTTAACCCGACTAAAACTTTCTTATTAGTTTTTAATTGCAATATGTATATTGGACATGTAAAATTGATAAAACAAAGCTTAAAAAATAAATTTTAACGTTGCTCTAACAAAATTTGTATTGATACGACTTTGAAAGAAAATCATGTAAACCATTCTGCTTTGGTATTTAAATCAGTACATTTAAAAAAATGATGATGATGTGCTTGATACATTTGTGGTCACTGATTTCTTGTGAACACCGTTTTAAGCATTAAATCACGAATGTCACAATTTCTGTGTCATCGACTGTAGATCTTTTGCGTGTACTCGCATATACATACATACATATATGTAGTTATATATATATTTCTTAAGTTATCATTATTTACCAATTTACTCTCTTGAAAGCTTTTTCTTTCCGATCGATCACACAGCGAAGAACTTTGTTCCATCATGGTGATTTCAATGTTTTTGTTTTTGTTATTTTGAGATAAAGCACACCACACACGAGGTACAAACATACATTACGTGTTTACAAACATAGCATTTACGGAGCTGAAATGCCGGCAATTTATTAAGGGGATGACTGTGTTTTTATGTTTGTATTCAATTTGAGCAGTTTGGCCGTTTTCTGTTAAGTCATGCCGGTTTTGAGATTCTATGTATGTACGCAATAGGTGTTTTTATTTTGGTTTGATTAAAAATATTAAAAGCAAATTTGATTGTACCTATTTGTAGACATGTGTATGTGCGAGATAATAACAAAAATAAAAGGAAAGATACAATCAGTTTATTTATTTACTATTTTTTAACTTTAAAGAAACAGGTGCACGTTAAAAATCTTAAATAAATGGAAAGACGGATAAGAGTGTTCCCAAAGTAAAGGTCGTTACCGATTTTCGGAGATTTTTAAAATAAAATTCATACCTAAGCTAATATGCTACGAGGATTGCTTAATTTTGGACTTACGAAATGTAATTTTAATCATTTTTTTTACAATTTAAAAAGTAACGTACGTTAATAAAAACTAGTGGGCTCGGCAATATTTTGCTATTGCATTTGACGTATACTACAAATTTGACTTAGTGTAACATATCTCACGTTGCCTTAGCTTGAGGCAATACATTAAGCTTAAATTAAAAATTCTCTCTGCAAGTTCGTATCAATAATGCCGAGTACTATCTGTATACAAATATAACGCAGCTATCGAAAATAAAATGTTCGCCATACAAAGCTATAGTGCCGAGAAAAGTCTGTGTATCAAATCGCTAAAAAAAAAACTAGTAAGCAAGTTTCAGTTGGGAAACCCGACTTACATAAACCCTCACCCTCAGTAAAACAAATTTTGTACATTGATATTATTACTCGACTTCTAAATTGAGCGGAATGGTACATTTGTTGGAGGTACCATAAGGGGCGTGGCTAGACCTCAAATTTTTTCTCCAAAACTTTATCCTGTAATAGCTTAACAAAATACAGAATTTGGGCACGATCGCTTTGGGACCATTACAAATATCAATCGATTTCTGAAGTGGGCGATATCAGATAGGTATGGAAGGTACCAGATGGGGCGTGACAGTACTTCCAGTTTTTTTTTTCTCCACAACTCTATCCCGCAATAGCTTTACTTAATAAAGAATTTGTTGGTTTTATTGATATTATTACTCCATCTCTAAAGTGGGCGGAAAGGTACATTTGTATGGGAGGTACCAGAAAGGGCATGGCTAGATTTCCAATTTATATTTCTAAAACCTTATCCTGATATAACTTTACTAAATACAGAATTTGGGTACGATCCCGTTGAGTGTATTGATATTATTACTCGAGATCTAAAGTGGTCGGAATGATGTTTTTGTATGGGAGGTACCAGAAGCCCATTTGCAATACCGTAAGTAGTTTTGGGGAAATATAAATTCGTGCAATATTTCATAACATTTGGTTGCGACTGTTGGGGATTTTATTTATATTTATTTAATTTTTTTATGTTTCTTATTTATTTGTTGTTAATTTTATTTATAATATTTTATTTCTGCATATTCGTCTTTTGTTTTCATATAATTAATGTTTCCTTATTCTAATGTACCTATATGCATGTATTCCATGTGTTCATATGTTCAAAATAGGTACTTCAATTTTATTTGTAAATTGCATGTATGATGCTATGTATTATTTACGTTATAGCTGTTTGCCCAACAAATCGAACAGTCGGGTAAAAGAAGTCAAACGATTAACTTATCTGCCTTGCTGCGTTATTAAGACAGTGACCTGTCCTAACATAAATAGAAATTTATTTGAATACCTACAACTAAACTAAAACTAATTAAAATAAATAACTATTTTAAGAGTTTTAAAACTAAATCAAAATCCTGCTTTTTTTTAGAACAATATTAGCCCAACGGGTAAAATTACAATATCTCATACAGCGACTATACAACCCGAGACGAGTTTTTGCATAAAATCGATTTTGTCGAATAAAATGCTGCCCATCCAAGCAAAAGTATTTAATTTGGTACATACGCTGTCTAAGTTTGAGCAAAATCGGCCATACCTAACGTCAACCGCCCATACAACCAATGATGGGTTTTTCATAAGGTTTGCATTCATTTTTTGTACACAATTCTTCCTGTTCCAAACATTTTTTAAAATTATTTCCTTCCTTAATCGATAGAAGACATTCCCACCTTTCCTTTTAATAAAAGAACGGGTTGGAGAAAAGTAGAGTTATATTATTTTGTTTCCATTGTAAATTAAAAATAAATTAAATTTTAGTAACTTATAGAATAGTTTACGACACCGTTGGGCAAAATTTATTCCAAATAACAAATAAATTTAATTTAGTTGTTATTTAGAATAACTAAACAATTTTATTTGTTTATTTGTGAAAACAAATAAAAATTTATTTGTTACCTTCCCCATAAGAACAAAGTCGGAATCGGATACGGTTTGAGTCCGACATGTCGGTATTCACTTTTGCAGGTCCGATTCGGACCCGGTCTCAGTCCGACAGATCAGAGTTCGCTTTAACATGTCCGATTTAAGTACGACATATCGGAGACCGATTTGGAATGCCCGATTCGGATCCGGTTTCAGTCCGACGTATCGAAGTTCGCTTTTGGTCCGATTTGAGTCCGACATAACGGTGTTAGACATTATGGACCAGCGCAGCAAGAAATACTTTCAGTATGCGAAAGACAGAATAACAAAAAAAAAAACTAAATATAACTTAGAAAAATGAATATAAATATAATAATAAAATATAATGTAAAAGACTTTCCACAAAGCCCCATTTTTTGCTGCTGGGAGGTTATTATAAGGATTACAAAGTATCTAAGATTGCGATTAATATTAATTTTCAATTAGATTACATTTAAAAAAGAATTGTAATAACTTTATAAATATAAACTATTTGTGATTACTAATTGACAACGAATTGTTTAATTGAGAATTATGTAATCATTGAAATTCTTTTTAAAATGTAATCTAATTGATTACTAATATTAATCGCAATCTTAGATACTTTGTAATCCTTATAATAAACTCCCAGCAGCAAAAAATGGGGCTTTGCATGCCTTCTTACAGGCCTGCAAAGGCAGTCAGAAACCCTACCCTTCAAATGCAGTGTCCATTTAAAATTAACAAAGGGCGCCATAGGGAGGCAAGGCATGCACATTCCCTTTCTCATTGAAGGCGTTTCAGTAGGCATGCCAAATACGTCCTGCATGGAGTCCTAAATACAAGGACCTTCTATGCAGGCCTGCAAAAGAGAATTTATAGAAGAACTGCAATAAAAAAAAAACATGAGAACTATTTCCATACTAAATGATTTCATACTTAGAATTTTTTAACACAATATTTTTGTTACAATTTATAGTATCTTTTTTTCACACCATCAGCAGGAATCGAACTCTCGACCCCAGTACCCATAGTTGGACATGCTACCTATTCGGCTATCACATGATATAGTTGTTGTACGACAAATAGCATACATGTGGTTCTCATAAACAACAGCATCTGTCTTACCTTCCCTTTAGAGGCCTGTCAACAGGCCTAATCGGCGAAGTGACGAGTGCACGGCTATGAGAGTCAATTTTGCCTTCTGCTAAAAGGCCTGTTTAAGGCAAAAAAGTTTGCAAGCCATTTGTGAACATATATGTAATTTTTGTGGGGTACACTGTAGGGCTGCTCACCGGCCAGTTTTAAGAAGGGAAAGAGGCATGTCTGCCGGTTCACCCTAGTAAGAGGCCTCTCTGCAGGTATCATATTAGAAGTGAAATGTGCATGGGTATGCAATTTTTTGTTAGGCTTAGTGAATGACTAATTATAGCCTGTATATATGCCTGGAAAAGGAAGGCGTACTTGAATGTCAACAAACTGCCTTTGAAGGCATGTTTGCAGGCATATTTTTACAATGTCTCGTCTTTTCCGCTGCTGGGCTATGTTAAATATAAATGTTTAAAAATATAATTTGTTTCCTTTTGCTCTTGTTTCTATTGTTGATCTATATGTGTAAATTATGAATGTGTTTTCATCGTTTGGTTCAAGATCTATCTCTATTATTTGTAATCGAATTTATTGTACAAGAGTTGTGTGAAATGGATTATATTGACAGCTGGCAGGGCGAATAGCTATTTCGATAGTTGCCAGACTATCATCATCAGCACCCTTTGCTGTGCCTTCTCCGCACATTATCTCAACCTTATGTGTTAAAAGATTCAAGAAACCTTCGAGAAGTCCAAACACACCGGTGTGAAAATGAACGATTATTTAATGCTCAATTCTCGTTTCGATATCGAAAGGGGAATTACTCCCGTTCTCGAAATCAAATCAGAGTAGTCGGATCCGAATCGAATGCTTATTGGGTTTTTATTTGGAAATTTTAAATTAAATTTCGTTTAATGTACGTACATATGTATGTGAAATTTTCTTTTTTTCTCTTGCGCACTTGTTGAATTATTCTATTTTCCTTTCACATCAAAAAATATGTTATTTTTATGACAAATATCAACTAACAAATGACAAATTAAAAGATAACAGTTGAAATTTGAAATCATCATATTCTAAATAACAAATAATGATTGAAAAATCTTTTGAGCACCCTTAGGGTGCGAGAATAGGGGGTAGTAGCTATGTTCAGGAAAAATGTTAGAAGGAAAATACCTGTGGGATCCGACATATATTTTACCCCTCTAAGAGGCACTATTGGATCAGCAGGAGCTTGTTTAAGAAAAAAATATAAAAGGATCAAATAAATTGTATGGGAACCACCTTAAGGGTTGAATATAGGTAGCTTTGTCTAAGAAATTGTTGAGGTTGCAAATATATAATAAAAAAATTGTATGGGGACCACATTAAGGTTTGCGAACAAAATTGATAAAAGAAATTATTTTTGTATGGGAGCCCCCTTAGGGAGTGAAAATGGGGCGTAGTTATGTCAAGTATGACAAAAATATTAGAAGGAGAAATGGAAAATGGTTCGGTTATACATTTTACTTTCTTGGAGGGATCATGGGGGCAATAGGAGCTGATTTCAAAAAAAAATTATGAATTTTTTTTACTCCATACAACCTAACCCACTCATATGAAAAACTTTAAGGGATGTTTTAACCTAAACTATGCGTTCAATTGTAAAAATTAGGTTAATTTGTGACCTTAATTTTAATTTTTACTAAATGTAAAATGTAAGTTTTACAGCAGTCGCTTACAAAATTTGAGTAATTTCGGTTCCACTTATATGTGATGTTCAAATTTCTTTATAACATCTGTTTGAAATTGAAGCAAACTGAATTCGAATACCCTATTTATTTAAAAATATAAAAGGCGACTTAGCATACGTTACTTTTGGAAAATGATATAGGGTGAGAGTATTTATCAGTCTGATCATCTGACTGAAATTTCTGTACTGGTTAAAATATATTTTTCTGATTACTTTAATTTGAAGGTACACTGTATAAATTATAATGAGAATAGCGATAATAATTGTTGAAGCAGCTGACAAAAAGTGACATACAATTGTACATATTTCATTTCATAAATTACTGATATAAACTAATGGGCGATATCATAAGTCACATCTAACTGACCATCACAAGGCACTATCAGCACCAATAACTTGAACAAAATATTTTCTACAATCAGCATGTGACTAGACACTTAACAATTTTGATAATGGATCACTTATCAAATATACCCACCATGATTAATCCGTACAAGAAAACTGCCTAAAAGTATACAACTGCACGTGAATAACTTTGAAATAATTTGCATATTACAAGAACAATTCACAACTCGCCTTAAAGTGTGTTGCAAAACCAATTTACCTAAATGAAATAACATATATGGTCATATTTCTTAAAACGCAAACAATTACGGTGGCCCTTTCTTCACCATTGAGCGCAGTTAACTATTAAAAATTAAAATCATGTTTACTGCTTAAAAAGCACTGTTCGACAAGGGTTGTTTTTCTTGTGTTTGAATATGTGTTTCTTAGAGTTTTTGACATGAGAAATTCAAATACGTAATCAGAATTTTGCTAGCCCATTTCCCATTAAAAATTTCTATGGAGGTGATTGTTTAAAAAATTTAGTAGAAATAGGTGGCAACATCAGCAACATGCCTTATCGCCCTATTCTGTTCTATTATATTTCATAATCACCTTATTCTCTTTTTAATATTCTACGTAAAATTAGGATGCAATATGTCCTTGAAAGTGCATTTTTGCCCTCTTATTTGGATTTCTTTTATAAATGCTGCAGCGACGTGTCCGATGAATATGGTGAAAGGTTCCACAAAGACATTCTTACTTTAGAAAAGCGTTACGAAGGAAAATATATGCCTACTATATTCGCTGACTGCTCCTGGAACATTTTAGGAGACTGCAAGGATATTCAGCATAAAATAAAAAAACTTTGTTAACTAATAGAAAATACATATTTGTTCTTCTTATTTTTCATGTTTTAAGCTCAACTAGTATCGGATATTGTTTTTAGAAAATATTTTGTTGAATCAAATAAAGTTTTCATTACATTTATGCTAAATTTATTTAAATGCAACATATAGAAAGGTGGAAAAATTTAAATCTAAACAACTAAAAAACTGTGCCTGATTAAAATCATAGGAACACCCAGAAAAATTATTTTTGTATAGCGATGTAGTTTAATGTTGTTGGCATCAACTTCGCAGTATATGTGTCGAGTCAATCGGCGTGTCTAGTAAGAGCTTCTCAAACAGTGACGTTCTCATTCATCGATAAACAAGTAGGTGCCGGTAGTTGTGAATCTAAAAATAGAAAGCGTGTAATTTCACAACAACGCGTGTTAGTTCACAACCTCATTCATGGGGTGCAAAGGGAAATTATGTTTTTTTAGTGTAGTTTAAAGAAATTCGGTCTAATTTGTAGCACATTTTCGTTTGCAGTGTACTATTTTCACTGGGAGGTTGCTTAAAAAAGATGCAAATTTTAAAATGACCAATTTTTAAATCTGGAAACAATTGAAAAACAATATTGTATGATACACAAATTAAAATAACTTTTTCATTTACGAATAATAATTGTGTACGATACGATAAAGTTTGTTTCTTTAACGCTGCAATTAAATTTTCCATTATGTTGTTATTATCGCACCATCCTTTAATATGTTTAATAAAGTGTATTGAATATCATTTTGAAATCTTATCATTTATATAGTTGAATAGCCAATGAAGTTACATAACATATAAGCGAAATTGATAACACTTTGACTTAAGGGTAAAAACCAGTTTTTCATACCTTTACCACTTATTAGCCAGTAACGTGGTTGAATATGTACCTTCACCCTGATTTGGAATTTCTCACCCCCGACACAATGAACCCGAAAATGTTTCACAGTGTATTAATTGATGTATCTACTATGTAAATACTCGTTTGCTTAATAGGAGTAATACGTGTGTAAAATATAATATATGTTACCGTGATAAGGCTTGACCTTTTTTTGTGACATTCTAATTAAAAAAATCCGAAAATTTAAAATTAATAATCCAGAAAATAGGCTATTTATTTATATAAATAACAAATAAAAAAATATCACAATAGTTTTTTATTTCTGTAATCATTTTCTTTGAATAAATACAGCGTCACTCTCATGGCAAACTTTAGCATAATCCTTCAGACTGTACACTTTCTCCATGGTAGCGTTAAAATTTCTCCTCAAATCACGGCAATCTGAAAATAAATAAGAAAAATAACACAACAAATAATCTGTTTAAAAATTATTAAAAAATGATCTCTGCATATATGGGAGGGAAATATAGCATTATTTATCTCTAATACGCCGATAGCTAGCAATGTAGGATCCAAATTATGACAAAAAGTGAAAAGCAAAACTATATGTTACATAATTCCTCGCTGAATCCATTAAATTATTATCTTAAGGTATATTTCCCTGTCAAAAATTTTATTTTTGTAAAGACAAAATATGCGATAGAATTTTAAAACAATAAAAAAAGGTTGAAACTAAACTAATAAATTCGTATAGACGAAATTATCAAGCGAAATTGTGCGTGACACAAATGCTTTAATGAGGTATAATTTTGGTAAGCACATAATTTCGCGTTTCGAAACGGTAATCTGGCAGCATAGACCTTAGAAAACTTCTGTTTTTTATTTGGGTTATATAAAATTCTTTGTCGGCATCTACTACTCAAGACTAAGTAGTTCACAGTGCTCGGCTGATAACGGTGACGATCAATCGGCATATACGGGGAAATATTTAAATTAAATTATCTTTAATTGGTAAATTTCGGAGACTGTTTAATTTATAAATAAATCAGTTGTCATAGGCATTTACGGTTTCTGATATACTTTGATGAGAGGGACAGAAGTTTTGTATTCATTTTCACGAAATAAAAATGTTTTTTTTAATTACATCACATTGTGCCTTTTCCACCCGCATACTGTTTAAAACATTTAGTCTCGATTCACATATCAATTTAACTTACCAATTCTAAGGCCACCGATGTTGATCACTTTAATATACATTGGAAATTTTGGATGATTAACTAGATTCCAAACTAACCGGTCATACTTCTGGTTTGAATAGAAAATGCAACAGAGCCGCTTTAAATTGCCGTTTAGATTAAACAAGTCCAACCAAAAGCTTAAGGCAATTCCACAAATATCCGACGGAATTTCCAGATTTCTTACAGCTGTTGGAAATCCTTGGGTTGGTACATTCAGTTTCATTTTGCGATAACCATTAGTGCATTTTCTTATGGTGAATTCCTGCATGGGAGAGTTACGTAATAACTCAGTGATGTAGTGCCAACTCAGGGCGGTCATTGGATGGGTCATCGTTAGCTGCTGTAGAGACCGTAGCTGTAGGAGAATTTCATGGGATATGACCCCTTTTTGTATGTCAAGCGTTTGTAAATTTGTGCACGATGCCAGCGAAGTAGCATAGACCACCTCATAATTCGACGACGGGTGGTACCAAGTCAATTCAGTCATCTTATTTCCTGAGTGCGGGAAATTAAAGTCAGATGTAAATATGCCTTCAACGTTCAAACTTTTGATATGCGCTGACACTTGAAAATGCACAATTTCACCATCATAATCAGTGCTTTTCGATATAAATTTCCTTAGTTTTGATTGAGTTAATATCTGGCGTAGGTTATCGTAACTCAAGCCTGTGCACCTAGTAAGTGATAGTTCACGCACTTTAGGGGCCACATAAAACGTGCGAATTTTGTGAAAATTTTACCTTCTTATTTCAAATTTTTTTAATTGCTGACACGCTTGAGCTATTGTGGCCAAGGTATCATCAGTTATGTTTCCTGTTATAATTACACTTAATGTCGTAAGCGTTGTGCAAATTTGCAGGTACGAGAAGAAATTTCCGGACCATCTGAGTGGGTCAAAAGTGCATTCTATACGCAATTCCTTTAACTGAGTGCATGTCGCTACACTTTCTTCATTGCTGCCACCATTTTCATTTGGGTCTAACGACGCTGTGAGTCTTAAAATCTCGAGTTTTCTCATAGCCACAATTTTTTTAAACTCACTATATTTGAGACTAAAAGTGAAAAAATCCTCTATGTACAACACTTGCAGGTTTATCATGTTCGGTATAATGTCTTTAATAAGCACATGGATATCAGACGTTAACCAGCAATAACCCAGGCGCAATTCTTTTAACTTTGGGAAAATATCGCCTATCATTCTCAGGTGGTCTCTGGGAATGGCAACAAGTGTGTAGGAGAGACTTTTAAGGTTTTTGAATTTCTCCAACTTGAGCCGTTCCTGTATTAAAATTTTGGCGAGTCTATGTTTGTCATAATCTCCACATGTAACATTATTGTGTTGCACCCTTAATTCCAACACTTTGTCGGCGTATGCATATTGAAATTCTTCCAGCTGTGACGTTAGTAGGCACAATAGAGTTACCCTCATTTCATTGGTTATATGGAATCTGTCTTCTTTTTCTAATATATTAAGAGTCTGATATCTTTCTTTCCATATGTACTGCTGAAAAACGCTTTTGAGGTAGCTATTTACGCGCGAAAGTCGCAATTGATCTGTGACTTCGAGGTATTTATATATTTTAATTATTAGCAAAATATTAAAGAAAACTTGTTCACAACCGTTGGAAATCATTGTACTGAGATTTCGTTTTTTGTAATTGTGGAAAATTAGAAACACTGTTACACGACAGAGGCTCGTTTAATACTGACAAACAAAAAGGGAAGAAGTCCTGGTGTGTAACGCATTTTCACTCTTGTTGTATGCATCTTTGTTACCTGCAGTATTCCACACCAGGGAGATTTTACCAACTGTCAGTATTATTTGTATGGGGATGATGAATGATTCGTCATTTTATATTCGTCATTTACTGCTAACGATAGTGCATGTGTTGTAGATAAAGGTCAACAATTCTTAAATAATTTTTACCTAGCTCAATGTTTCCAACAGATAACGATTCCATTTTTTTTTTGTTTTGCCTTCACCAAATATTTATCTGAAAACCTTTAAAATATACATATTTTGTGAGTGTTGTAGACACTGAGTGGATCGATTTAAGCAGTTCTGAGAATCAATTACGGCGTTTCAGGTGACCTTTACAACATATTGAAACTTTTATTAAAAGGGGGAAAAAACAGTTTAGTTTAAATTGTATGACCAATTTCTCAATTTTATCACTTATTATTGTCGAAAGGACCAGTTATGGCCAATTATATTGTTAAATAAAACTAAAACATTCAATTAGTTTTACATCTTATTTATTATAAGTACATATTATTAAATGAGAAACTAAACATGAAATACAATTAAGTAACTAATAATATTAAAATATTTTTAGTGCTTCGGTAAAAGTAATTGCATCGCAGAATTGAAATTGGGGGTTTATAATCAAGAATTTGTACATTGTCAAAGCATTATGCTCAATCGCTTTGTCATGTGTCGATTTTTTTTTTTATAAAGTGTGAATTTTCTCTACGGACCAAAATAAACTCATTTACAGGCTGAATATGGCATTTGATAAGATAAATCTTACACACAGAGTCTGTGATGTCTACACTGAAAACGCGGCTGCGCAGCTGCATGTAAAATGCAACGCTAATGACGTAAAATTTTCCTCTCTTATCTTGCGCTGGTGTGGGTTGATATTTACTTATGTTCTCTATCTCCCTTTTCTCTTTTTTCCTCTTTCTATCTCTGGTTAAGAATAAACCTTAACAAGAATAAACCTTAACTTAATAAATAAAATGCAATATTTCTTTATCTTTTTATCGTTGTTTTAGAACCGATAGAAACATAAAAGGGAGATAGAAAACATAAATAAAACCATGATAGAAATGGGGTGATATCCACAAGCTGCCACTCAAACGTAATAGCAGAGTGGAAAATTCAATGTCAATAGCCTTGCATACATACACTTTACACGCGACTGCGGTGGCGTAGAAAATTACACACCACCAAAAACATCACAGACCATTTGTAAAACTGTTCCTAACTCCTGCCATACGCAGTCTAAAATATAGTTTTTTTTTTAATATTCCATAAGGGGAACCTACACATTACAAAAACATATAAAAACTCATGTTCAAATCTGAATAGCGATTTATGTTCAATCGTCTCTTTGCTGTGTCCACATTCATCTTTTCCTTATCGTTTCAATTGCAATTTGTTAGTATCCTGGTGGTAAAATATTTGGAGTAGCTAAGACATTATCGATGCGCTCATCATGATATTTTAGAATAAAACAAAGCACGCTTACAAAGGAATTTGGAGGAAATTTTATTTGATCATGATGACAACACACAGTGGGGAAAAATAGTTTTTTTGGACATTTGAATTTTAGGCCGCAATTCATGACCGATTTTCAAAATTATTTTTTTGTATTATTGGTTTAAAGCTGCATTATTGCATGGCGATCTTCATCGATTTGGCTAGTAAATAAGGTTTTGTTCTAATCGGAAAATAATTGTGAGCAGGACGGACACCGAGTTAAAGTGTTAAAATAGTGCCTCCACATATTTACTTGCAGTTGAGCCAAACAAATTTTTTTGTTTAATTTTTTCACTGCGTTTAATTCGTAACATATGTATGTTCACATTAATTGAGGTCCGTCCAAAAAATATTTGACATTAAAGTCAAAAAATGTTTTTTCATCAAATTCGACAGATTTAAAAAAAAAAAACGGTAAGGAATTCAGAATAAAAAAAACTTAAATTCTGTGCACAATTTTGTTTCCAATTATACAAAAAAATAGGAATTTCGTAAATCGGTCAAGAATTGCGGCCTAAAATTCCAAATGTCCCACTATGCGTTGTCTTCATGAACAAATCAAACTCCCTCCCCATTGTAAGCAGTTTATTTTGCATACCATATCTAACTTCCTTTCTATACAAACATTTTGCTGCTATAGCAAACACAAAAACAAAGAAATCGGTGTAACAGTCAGTGTTGCCGTTTTGGGCATTTCCGCCCAAATTTGGGCTTAAAAAATAAAAATTTGGGCGGATTGGCGGCCCAATCCAATTTTGGGCATTTTTCCCAATTATTTTTTTATTTGAAACTATTTACCATGCTGCAACAATATTTTACGCATTACAATGTCGTGTTTGTAATTATAAACGGCGTTCCAAATAACTTAGTGCCAGTGTACTATTCTATGCTTCTTCGAACTTTGTGTTTACAACTCAATTATTTGGAAATAAGGAAAGAACAATGGATAAGTAAGTAGAAACATTATTTCATAAAGAATTTGTATTAATTAATAAAATTTTTCTAGGTAAATAAAAAGTTCAAATTGGAAAATGCTGACAACAACAATGAGCCAGATTGCATTTTAAGGCAATAGTAAAAGAAAATATTCATTAAATACAGTGTTTTTCTCTCTGTTTATAGCAATGCCAATTATACCGTTGAAAATTCCCAAAGAAAATGTAGATTGGAATGGCTTAACACTATTATGACTTTTGAAGGCCAATGAGAAGACGACTTTACATATACAAAACTACGCCACAAAAAAAAAAAGCAATTAAATATCCAGACGTTTTTTGATACCGAGCAGCAGAAGAAAGCAGATCAGATCAGATTAGAAATGTGGAATTTACACTCGTAATGTTTTGCATAATACACAATTTGCCGGTCCAATTAATGGACTACCTGCATTGCTAATTGAATGTTGCCAGACGCTGCAATAGCGAAACTACCCGCTTGTTCTGGTAAGCATTACGTATGTAATGATTCCATCGATGATCAGGAATGACACAGTACTTCCTCGTCAATATAACCGCCATAGGTTTTATTGACGAATTTAACATGGGGATGCCATAGGAGGTATACAATCGCCACCCTCTCGCTTACCATCCATTTTTTAAGTTTGAAGATGTTTTTAGCCACAATTTTATTAGAATACCCTAATGTTGGTTTTGTTATTTACAAAGAGTTTGCTTTTACGACTATAGCGCATATTTGTTTGTAAAAATCGGTTAACAAGTGGTTAAGTTATTCATGCATTTTGAGGAACGCTACTTTCATAACCCATACTAAAAAAAAGCCGGGAGAACTTTGCATTCAAACACGAAAAACTTCTAACATAGTTGTTGACTTTACATTTCCAGATCAAGCACTGAATGGAATTTTTCAACCACCGTTTAACATACCGATCATTAAATTATTATTTTTTATATGCTACAACCACATCAGAGAATAACGGCACTTAAAAAAGAGAAGAGTAAAAAAATATGAAAATGAATATGTCTGTTTATTTTACTATCCCCTAGTAATGCGCATGGGAGTCAATTGACGCAACGCTCGCTTACTTTGGATTAATGAAATAAGTATATACGCAGTTAAACGAAATCGTTAATGATGTTTACTATGAAAAGTATAAATTAGTAAGTACTGAGTGTTATAATCATCGAAATCATTACAGAAATGGTGTCTATTGTAGTTTTGCCGGACAAGCGGGTAGTGCATTGTGGAAGGACAAAGGCCACAGAACTAGCCGAGCACATTGATAAGCAAGAAATGATGTAATATCCACATTAAAAAATAAAAAGTTTTCTCTAGTTGTTGGCGGAACAACTGACGTTTCTACCAAGAAATGATTTGTCCTTATTGCGCGTTACGTTGATTCCGCGTTTGAAATTCAGGATAAGTTTCTGACATTATTGGAAACTACCAAATCAGACGCACAGTCGATTTTTAATAAAATCAGAGACAAAATTTTTATTGGTTTAGCAACAGAGGGTAAAAATGCTATGCAGGGCGACGTAGGCGGACTTAAGACACTATTTAAAAAAGAAATATACTTGTTTTACATAAAATGTTCATGTCATGCCTTACATCACTGCTCCAGTTACGCCAAAGAGAGACCTACATAACTAAGCGCAAATGGTTTAAAAAAGATCACAAATTTACAAAAAAAAGACAGAATGATGTATTTTTTGTTACTGTTACTATAAAACTTGGATAATAAAGACTTAATTCATGTGCTATATGTATGTATTTTTTTTCTTTTATTTTAATGTATAAAAAATTTTACGTAAAACAAATATAGCATCATAATTAAAAACACATCTCTAAAATACAAAAAACAAACTGAATTGATGTATTTTTGTTACTGTTGTATGTTTATATCAGTCTTGGGCACAGTGCACTAAATTTTTATTGCACTAGGAATTTCTTTATCACTATTGGTTTAATGGTAGTGCAATTAAAATTTCACTATCACTATCACTACCACTAACCCAATAGTGATAGTGAAATTCGGAATTGCACTACCACTAAACTTTAGTGGTAGTGCAATTAAAATTTCACTATCACTAATTAGTGGTAGTGTAATTAAAATTCCACTACCACTAAAGTTATTGCAACAATTTTGCCCATCCACTAATTTAGTGGAATTAAAAACTTTATTGCACTAACATTTTTAATTCCACTAAATTATTGCGCAACATTTTTTATTGCACTAAATTAGTGCGTTAACATTTTTAATACCACTAAACTAGTGCGCTAACATTTCTAATACCACTAAATTAGTGCGCTAACAATAGAAATGGAATAGCACTTCCACTATCGGCAATTACTCCACACATGGACTTTTTTCCGTGAAAAAATGTAGTCTTACTTTTGTTATGATTTTAAAAAATTCCTTACTAAAAATAAGTTTATTGACTCCTTCCAGATCAAGCTCTAAAGAGCCCGTTGCAGAAGCATCATTACTTTCTGGGGTTAGATCAATTACTAAAGAATCACTTGCAATTACTAATCAATTACTAAAGAAAAATTGGGAAACTCCGAGCCATCACTACCATTATTTTCCGGAGTAAATGTCGGATCATTTATGCTATCATCACTATCAAAAATGTTTTCTTTACTCATTTTTAGTGTAAACGATTTTATTATTTAATTTAGTGGTATTAGAAATGTTAGCGCACTAATTTAGTGGTATTAAAAATGTTAACGCACTAATTTAGTGGAATAAAAAATGTTAGCGCACTAATTTAGTGCAATAAAAAATGTTGCGCAATAATTTAGTGGAATTAAAAAGGTTAGTGCAATAAAGTTTTTAATTCCACTAAATTAGTGGTAGGGCAAAATTGTTCCAATAACTTTAGTGGTAGTGGAATTTTAATTGCACTACCACTAATTAGTGATAGTGAAATCCGAATTTCACTATCACTATAGGGTTAGTGGTAGTGAAATTCCGAATTTCACTATCACTATAGGGTTAGTGATAGTGCAATTCCGATTTTCACTACCACTAAAAGCTAATTTATAGTGCACTAACAAATTTAGTGCACTATGCCCAAGTATGGTTTATATAAACATCTATCGTATTAATTTTCTTTTATTTTTATGTGTAATATATTTTATGTGTAATATATTTTACAATCGATTTTGGGCGAACTTTTCGAAAATTTTGGTCGGATAAAAAATTGTTCAGCGACAACACTGGTAATTGTTAATCTCACGCTCTTTGGTCATTCTTGTTGGGAAATTTTTTGAGTAATGTCAGAAATTTTTTTATGTTTGATACAATACAATAAATCATTGTGAATTTCATATCATATCAAACATTTTGTGTTTGAATTCTTGTCGACAACCAGTGTGTCATAGTAATTAGATATCGATAACACTCCTGACAGCGAAAAACAAGTTCATGAAGTGTTTATCGTAAACCATTTGATTAACTAAATGTTTTCCGTTACATTTTCACGTGATACTACATACGGACGCACAGTGGTCGACCCCGTAGGCCAAAAATTAAAAAAAATCAAGACAAAATTTTGCGTAGCATTGGGTTAACCCTATCTCAAAATAGATCTAGAACTTTAAAATAATTGTTGTTTTTGTGTAATTGTTGTTTTTGCGTTATTCCAGGTTTTGGTAAATTGCAAGCGAAGGTCGCAAATAATGCATTAAAACTAGAGTGTACAAAACCGGAAACCGCCAAACCGGTTTTTTTTGTTGAAAACCGTCCACCGGTTTTTACAAAATATCGATTTTCGAATAACCGGTTTTACCGTTTTTTTTAGGTTTTGACGGTTTTTCGGAAATACGTTTTAAAGTAATCACTAACTTTGAAAATGGTTCGACTGATTTCTACCAATATCAGGATAAGTTGGGATGGTCTGGAGATTTATTTATGTACTATGCACTAACTTCGAAGACGGTTCGACCGATTTCTACCAAAATTTCGAACTAAAAAGTAAAGTTTTAGACCTGAGTTACATTTGTATTAATAATAATATGTTTGTATAAATATTTTTAAGTCTGAATAGAAAGAAGAACGTTGTATTGCTGTCACATTTTAACACTTCTTAAAATCATTTCTCTCTGATACACAAATATCAGATTTTGTACGTAGACTTTTGCTATGGAATCAATTAATTGACTAGAAACCGCAGCAAAGATGGGGAGCCTTTTAAACTGAAATTTTTCAGAGGTAAAGATAATGCATCACTCTTAGTTGTATTGTAACAGTTTTATCAATAGTTTTGGAGTCAGGTTAAAGTCTGCGGAGTTAGGTTAATCTCGGCCCAATCTGGTACATATAGTTTTTGTAATCTTAAAATATTGATTAAGAAAAATTGCTCAATAATTTTTTAAAAACAAATTGAAGTACTTTTACTTTAAAAAGCTATCAATAGAACTTTGTGTAACTTAACAAAATTCTGGTATACAAATTATGGAAATATGTTCAAAATAATATATTCAGATTTATTTTCTTAAAAAAAAAGAGTTATAGTTATTCAAGAATTTTGACTTCTTGTTTATTACACTATGACACAATTTGATGGTCATTGTCTCGGGGGTGAACCAAACCAATATCAAACGATAGCATTTGACCTCAGTAACAAAACCCTAAACTCCATTTTGCTCCACTACGTCACAGATTTTTTTTACAGTGGTTTGAAGTTTGATTTTTTTGGTCAAAAGTTGTATCAATGAATATGAAAAATCTTCTGTAAAAGTATGTTTGGGGTATTTCATTTCTTCGGAGACCTATATTAAAACAATCAGGGGAATATTTTTTCGGAACATTTTAACCCTCTAGCTCCCACCCGAACGGGACATTTTTGGCCCAATTTTGAAAAACTGTTTTAAAGTCAACTTTGGACGGAGGTCAAGGATTAGAATCTTCGATAAAAAATACTCTCCGGAAAATTTCACTAAGAGTCACCGAAGACAAATAACCTCTACGAGTCAAAGGTTCCAAAATAAAATCAAAATGAAATGTTAATGAAATGTTAAAAAGTATATTTTTGAGCAAACAGTGCAACGCACTTTTTCGGGAGTGAACTAAACCAATATCAAACGACAGCATTTGACCTGAGTAATAAAACCCTAAACTCCATTTTGATCCACTACGTCACAATTTTTGTATACAGTGGGTTAAAGTTGGATTTTTTTAGACAAAAGTCAAATAAAAGAAAATGAAAAATCATGTTTAAAAATATTTTTGGGATAGTTCATGTCTGCGGAGACTTACATTAAAATTTTCAGAGGAACATTTCATCAGTACATTTGAACCCTCCATTAACTACCCTTACAATGAATTTTTAAAAACAGCTTAAAAGTAAAATTTCTTAAAATGTTCAAAATGGGTGGCAGATAGAGGGTTAAAATGTTTTGAGGAAATATTCCCCGGAAAATTTTAATGTAGGTCTCCGAAGACGTGAACTATCCCAAATCTATTTTTACACATGATTTTTCATTTTCTTTTATTTGACCTTTTTCTAAAAAAAATCCAACTTTAACCCACTGTATACAAAATTTGTGACGTAGTGGAGAAAAATGGAGTTTAGGGTTTTATTACTCAGGTCAAATGCTATCGTTTGATATTGGTTTGGTTCACCCCCGAGACAATGACCATCAAATTGTGTCATAGTGTAATAAACAAGAAGTCAAAATTCTTGAATAACTATAATTCTTTTTTTGATATTGGTTTAGTTCACTCCCGAAAAAGTGGGTTGCACTGTTTGCTCAAAAATAGACTTTTTAACATTTGATTTTGATTTTATTTTGGAACCTTTGACTCGTAGAGGTTATTTGTCTTCGGTGACTCTTAGTGAAATTTTCCGGAGAATATTTCTATCGAAGATTCTCATCCTTGACCTCCGTCCAAAGTTCACTTTAAAACAGTTTTTCAAAATTGGGCCTTAAATGACCCATTCGGGTGGGAGCTAGAGGGTTAAAATGTTCCGAGAAAATATTTCCCTGATTGTTTTAATATAGGTTTCCGAAGACATGAAATACCCCAAACGTATTTTTACAGATAATTTTTCATATTCTTTGATTCGACTTTTGACCAAAAAAATCAAACTTTAAACCACTGTAAAAAAATTTGTGACGTAGTGGAGCAAAATGGAGTTTAGGGATTTGTTACTGCGGTCAAATGCTATCGTTTGGTATTGGTTTGGTTCACCCCCGAAAAAGTGTGTTGCACTGTGTTATTTAATTTTAATTCTCAGAGGTTTGAGTGAAAAGTGCAAGTTTTAATAACTTATCCCCTATCGTTTGATTTGCTATCCACCTTCCTATAATTCAATATTACTATGCTATAATTTTTTAGTGTTTGTCTTTGCTTACTCTTACATGTTTTCTAATTAGGATATCTCGCTCATGTTGTTGAGGGGATATGAGTAGATATGGGTGGATAGCGTGTAAACCATACTTTAGGGTGTGAGGATAAGGGGTAGTAGGGTTGCCAGACGGGCTGGATTGTGCAGCTTTTTTATACTTGTCCATGTCCAACTAAGATAAAATTTGTTCAGCAAAATAGTTATTTTGGAAAAAGAATTGAAGCAAAGATGTTTGTGTTATAAATATCCTTATTAGTACATTTAACACAACGAAAAAAATAATAATTTCCATTTTCTAGAATGACTTGTTATTATTTTGTTAATTAAATTTTAAATTGTTGTTCTTTTTCTATTAAGATTTTTGTTTTTTTGTGTTTATTATTTAATTTTAATTCTCAGAGGTTTGAGTGAAAAGTGCAAGTTTTAATAATTTTTTTAAAGTATTACTTAAAATCTCAAAAATTGGAAAGACAGAATTAAAAATATTTAACTTCAATTGTATTACTTTATCTTTTCAACAATGTTAAAAACTATTAAAAAAAACATTATACAAAAATAAACTTTTTTTTTTCGTAAAGCCTTTTTTTGAAAATGTCCAGCTATTTTGCAAAATCTAGTTTTTTTAATCCGAATGTCAAGCTTTTTGCGAATCTGGATCTGGCAACCCTAGGTAGTAGGTATGTTCGGGAAAAATGTTAGAAGGAAAGGTAACCATTGGAGCAGCAGAAGCTGATTTAACAAAAATTATAAAAGTATGAAATTAATTGTATGGCGTCCACCTTAAGGGTTGAATATAGGTAGCTTTGATCTGAGAAACTGTTGAGGTTGCAAAATTATGATAAAAAAAATTGTATAGGGGCCACATTAAGGTTTGCGAAGAAAAATAATAAAAACCAGTACAGAAATTTCAGTCAGGTAAACTGACTGATAAATACCATCATCCAATATAAGATATTTTTTTTCCTTTTGAGTAAATGAAATTAACAGATTTTTAATTAAAATAAAATTAATTATGTATTATTTTTTGCCTGCTTGTAGAGCAAAGTCGTAAAAAATTTGACTTACTTGTATAGGAGGTACAATTAGAGCCAGAACAACGTGTCTGCTTTTTTTCGTAAATCAACGTACATTGAACGCTTACCTTGGCATAACTTGTCTGAATTCAGTGTATATACAAAATGATATGTATGTAAAAGGGGCAATATCGATTATTTATATGGGAGGTACGAGAAGGGGTGTGTCAAATAGTTAGTGCTTCTGAGGTTTTACCTCATATTTTAAAATAAATTAAATGTCCAAATTTGATTATCCCCCAGGTGTCGGTTTAGTAATTATGGGAGAAATATTATTTTTTCAAGTAAGGTAATTTTGTATGGAAGGTACCAGAAGGGGTGATCCGATTTTATCCATATTCATTCCTGATTCAAATTTTTATAACCGTACTACTTACGCAAAATTTGACAGAATTCAGTGTACTTACAAAAAAGTTTGTAAGACTATGAGGGTGAAATCGGACATTTATATGGGAGGTACCAGAAGGGGTGTGCCAAATAGTTAGGCTCCCTGCGGTTTCGCCTCCTATCGCAACACTAATTTATCGACCAATTTTCATAACCCCCAAGTGTCCGTTTGGAAGTTATGGGAGAAATATTAATTTTTCAAATATAGGTCATTTTGTATGGGAGGTACCAGAAGGCGTGAACCGATAGAGTCCATGTTCATTCCTGATTCAAATCTTCATAACCGTACACCTTACGCAAAATTTTAATGAATTCAGTATACTTAAATAAAAGGATATGTATGTGAGATTATGGGGGTGGGTTCAGTCATTTGTATGGGAGGTTGCAGAAGGGGTGTATCAGGTTTTTTCTGAGGTTTTGCCTCCTATCACAAGATGAATTAACCGACCAATTTTCATAACCCCACAAGTGTCCGTTTAGAAGTTATGGGAGTAACATTAATTTTCCAAAAATAGGTAACTTTGTATGGGAGATACCGGAAGGCGTGAACCGATATAGTCGATGTTTATTCCTGGTTCTAATTTTCATAAGCGAACATCATACGCAAAATTTGAATGAATTCAATTTACTTACAAAAAAGATATATATATAAGATTATGGGGGTGAGTTCGGTCATTTGTATGGGAGGTACCAGAAGGGGTGTGTCAAATAGTTAGGCTCTCTGAGGTTTCGCCTCCTATCACAACATTAATTTATCGACCAATTTTCATAACCCCCCAAGTGTCCGTTTGGAAGTTATGGGAGAAATATTAAGTTTCCAAAAATAGGTCATTTTGTATGGGAGGTACCAGAAGGCGTAAACCGATGTAGTCCATATTCATACCTGAGTCTAATTTTCATAAGCGAACATCATGCGCAAAATTTGAGTGATCTCAGTTTACTTACAAAAAAGATATGTATGTAAAACTATAAGGGTCAATTCGGTCATTTGTATGGGAGGTACCAGAAGGGGTGTGGCAAATGTTTCGGCTTTCTTAGGGTTTGTCTACTTTTGCAAGATAAATAAACTGACCAGATTTAAATATCCTCCGGTAGTCTGTTTGGCAGCTATCGAAGATATATTAATTATTCAAAAATAGGTAATTTTGTATGGGATGTAACAGAAGGGGTAGGTCTATTCTGCCCATTTACAATTCCATATGTTCGTTTCGAAAAATATTAATACTTGTAAATTTTCATACCGATCCGTTAAGGTTTACTCGAGTTATCCGGCTGACCAGCCAGCCAAACAGACGGACATAGCTCATTCTTCTTAAAAAGTTCTGAAACGAAATTGGTCTTAAGATATTTGGGGTCTAACTCGTCTCCTTTAATGCGTTACACTTTTTTTCGTATCAAATGATATATACCCTCATCCCTAAGGGTGATGGTATAAAAATAATTTTTCTATGGGAGCCCCCCTTAGGGAGTGAAAATGGGACATAGGTATGTATGGCAAAAATATTAGAAGGAAAAATTACTCTGATTCGGTTATACATTTTACCCCTCTAGGAGCCACCATGGAAGCAGTAGGGGCTAATTTAAACAAAAAATTTAAATAAAAATGTATGGGGACCACCTTAAGGCTTGAAGATAGATAGATTGGAGTTACAAAAATATATAAGTCTGTTTGGGAAAAACTTTAGGAGGGAAGAATGAGGGGGGTTGGTCATACATTTGAATCCTCTAGGAGCAATTCCGGGACTTGTTATGGATTTTTTACCCAATACGAAAGGTTTCTCTTTTAATTCGTGGGCTCGATTTTGATTTAAGACCCATGCATAAAGATTTTGATTTCTAGATTTCTAAGATTTTGCCAATCTATGTGGACTTAAATCAATAGAAGTCGTATTTTTAAAGCTTTCGGCCTAAAATTTTGACTGAATGTTCCCCTCCCCCAAAGAAATGTTTGGTTAAAAAAGTGGGCGTGGCAAGGGCGTAAAAATATGAAAATTTTTTTCTATAAATTTTAAATAATTTTGTATGTTTTATTATAATTTTGACCAATTTAAAAATATTATCGAAATATTATATATAATACTAGTGGGCCCGGCAATGCTTCGCTATTGCATATTGACTTGTAAAATATTTCACATTTAGGTCTACAAAGAACTTTAAAACGGTACTTAAGCTCGACAATAATATGTTGAGTTTATTAATTTATGTAACTAATTTCAAGTAACTCCTTAACATGGAAGTTAACTAATCAACTTTTATTGTTTTAAATTCTAAATATGATAGGCTCTATAACGATAGTAAAAAGTTCATCATCAAAGTCGTATCTACAGTTTCGACATGTAGATTAAGTTTTGTCTGTATGTAGGGAGAAAAAACACTTCTTTCACAAATCGAAAACAGAAATTCCTCTAAAGATCAAAATTCAATTTTTATATTTATCTGTAGTAGCGGGAACCGTCTGTATATGTACTAACTATGTCTTTGCGCGTAAAAATCACTTTTGTTATGCCTTCTCTTCCTATTGACCGCAAATAAAAATTTCGTTTGAAGCTTCATGCCTTTAGCCATAAAAACATCCTAAACCTTTCAAATAGCCTGTTCATTAGGGCGGATCAATATTTTCGATCGGAATCCACGATCATCAATTCCTAGTTCACGCTGAGAAGCATGAAGATTTCAGGTAGACATATTTTTTTAACAATGAGCAACTATTGAAACCTTCAGACCTATGGCCCCGGCTGTAATTTTTACCTACTATTCCGATGCTTGGAGACCAAGACGAAGAGAATAGTATATTTTTGACATTGTTTTCTGTATGCCAACACTCAGAGGCCATAACTTTTTAATCAATACATAGATTTACTTCTGTAATACTTCATTTAGTTTGTTTGGAAGTCAGTTTTACGCAGGAGTTTTCGGTTTGTGCTCATTTAAAAACAAAAAAAATTTCTATCTGAAATCTTTCTGCTTTATCGTAGATTCCGATTTTGGTTACGATTTTTGCAAATAAAAAAGTGGCCCACCTTACTATTCATATCTCTAAGCGAACTGCAATATACATACTGTGGAATTTTGACAGTTATAACTACTTATTTTAAAAGGGGTGTGGAAAGCCCACTTCCACCCTTACTGTAATTCATACTGCAACAATAACATATGTTACAAATTACATCTTCATACCTCTGATGGTTCATGAGATATAGCCCTTTTGATTGTCAAGTTGTATGGGCAGTCCTACGCCCCTTTATCCAATCACAACCTATTATAGCCAGGGACTATCAACAGGTCAACAGTACCACTTGATAACATTTTCGTAACAATCGGTCTTTTAGAAAAGCCGTTAGAGCGATTTTTGGCTGTAATTAATACTGCTCCAACAACATATATCCAAAATCTCATCTTCAAACCTCTGATAGTCCATTTTATTTTCAAGTTGTATGGGCGGTGCCACGCCCCTTTATCCAATCACAACCAAATATAGCCAGGGAATATCTACAGGTCAACAGTACCACTTGGTAAAATTTTTGTATCAATCTGTCTATTGGAAAAGCCAGCAAGCGATTATTTTAAAGGGGGCGTGGCACCGCCCACTTCCACCCTGGCTGTAATTAATACTGCTCCAACAACATATATACCAAATCTCATCTTCATACCTCTGATAGTTCATGGGATATAGCCCTTTTGAGTTTCAAGTTGTATGGGCGGTGCCACGCCCCTTTATCCAATCACAGCCTATTATAGCCAGGGATTATCAAGAGGTCAACAGTACTACTTTGTAAAATTTCCGTATCAATCGGTCTATTAGAAAAGCCGTTTGAGCGATTTTTGAAAAGAGGGCGTGGCACCGCCCACTTTCTCCCTGGCTGTAATTATTACTGCTCCAACAACATACATATCAATTCTCATCTTCATACCTCTAATAGTTCATGAGATATAGCCTTTTTGATTTTCAAGTTGTATGGGCGGTGCCACGCCCCTTTGTCCAATTGGACCGAATTGTAAATCTAAACCACCCGGGGCGCCACCCAAACGCATACAAAAAAATTTATGCAAATCCGTCCAGCCGTTTAGGAGGAGTTCAGTCACAACACACGTACAGTAGAATTTTATATATAAAGATTTTTATTTTGAAATTCACCATTTGTGCTATTTTGTTTATGTTTTTTGTTGTAATTTCAAATCTTAAGATCAGAGAATGGAAAAGTTGATTTCATGTTAACGAAAATTGATAAATTAAATAGAAAAATAATTTTGAATATTAAAAAAACAAAATATTTAACTCAAAAAAACAACACAAAAATTTATTAAAAGGAGATTTAACAAGTTTATTCAGAATCTGAATTTGAATCAGAACTTTCTTCAAAAGATTGATCATAACATTTATATATATATACGTCTATTATAAGCAGCGTCTATTATAATCAGAAGCATTTAATGTGCCCTGCAGCCAATTGCATTATTGCCATAAATCGAGATTTATCTCTTCTAAATTTTCCCCACGGCAATTTAAAATCATAGCGCAATTTTCTTAAGTGCTGATTTAACCTTATATGGTCGATATTATTGCCAAAAAAAATCATAATAGCATGCTCTACATGTGAGCTAAGCTTAAGCATTCTTACGTTGCTTGACCAAATTCGAGAAACTCCTTACAAATTGACCCACTTTAATATAACATACACATCTTTTTTTAGTAAGATCGTCGAATTTAGCCAATGAAAATAGTTGTAAATATCTGACTCAGTATAATGTTGGGCAAATCTAAAAATGTGATTTTATTGAAATTTCGTTAAGCAATACGAAAATTTGTTTAAAAATTGCTACTAGATGGCTGTAACTTCTCATCTAGAAATGGATGCGAAGTGGTTTATATTTATATGAAAAACATTAATTGTTATCTCGTGAACTAAGCATCCAATCGCAATAGTTGAGAAATCATTAAGATATAGTTGGGATCTCGCCTTGTAATTTGATATTGATGTGAAAAACTTTATGTGCATTGTGATCACCATACAATTGTTGGGACATCACTCAGATATAGTTGGTATCTCACATTAAAATGGGTGGAAAGCCGTCAATATTTATATGATTACCTTTAAGTGCAGTTAACTCCTAAACTAAGTGACCAGTAGCAAAACTGAGTTTAATTTGTGATCGCCATACAATTGTTGAGATATCACTTAGATATAGTAGGAATCTCACCTTAAAATAGGTTGGAAACTCAACTTGAAATTGGTAGGAAGCCGTCGATATTCATATGAAAAACTTTTAGTGATGTTTTAAACTAAACTATGCGTCCAATTGTAAAAATTAGGTTAATTTGTGACCTTAATTTTAAATTTTACTAAATTTAAAATGTTAGTTTTACAGGAGTCGTTTTCAAAGTTTAAGTAATTTAGGTTCCACTTATATGTGAAGTTCAAGTTTCTTTATAACATCTGTTTGAAATTGAAATTCGAATACTCTATTTATTTAAAAATATGAAAGGCGACTTAGCATACGTTACTTTTGGAAAATGATATAGGGTGAGAGTATTTATCAGTCTGATCATCTGATTGAAATTTCTGCACTGGTTAAAATATATTTTTCCGATTACTTTAATTTGAAGGTACACTGTATAAATTATAATGAGAATAGCGATAATAATTGTTGAAGCAGCTGACAAAAAGTGACATTCAATTGTACATATTTCACTTCATAAATTACTGATATAAACTAATGGGCGATATCAAAAGTCACATCTAACTGACCATCACAAGGCACTATCACCACCAATAACTTGAACAAAATATTTTCTACAATCAGCATGTGACTAGACACTTAACAGTTTTGATAATGGATCACTTACCAAATATACACACCATGATTAATCCGAACAAGAAAACAGCCTAAAAGTATGCAACTGCACGTAATCAACGTTGAAATAATTAGCATATTACAAGGATAGTGCACAACTCGCCTAAAAGTATGTTGCAAAAGCAATTTACCTAAATGAAATATATGGTCATATTTCTTAAAACGCAAACAACTACGGCGGCCCTAACATCCCCAATGAGCGTAGTTAACTTAATTAATTAAAATCATGTTTACTTTACTAGTTTTAAGAAATTTGGTCTAATTTGTTGCACATTTTCGTTTGCAGTGTACTATTTTCAATGGTAGGTTGCTAAAAAAAGAAGCAAGTTTTAAAATTTAAAATCTCGAAACAATTGAAAAACACTATTGTATGATACACAAATTAAAATAAGATTTTCGCTTACGAACAATAATTGTGTACGATGCGATAAAGTTTATTTCTTTACCACTGCAATTAAATTTTCAAATATGTTGTTATTATCGCACTATCCATTAATATGTTTAATAATGTGTAAGGAATATCATTTTGAAATCTTATCATTTATATAGTTGAATAGCCAATGAAGTTACATTACATATAACACTTTGACTTAAGGGTAAAAACCAGAAGGTACATACTCTAACGTGGTAGAATATGTACCTCCACCCTGACTTGAAATTTCTCACCCCCGACACAATGAACCCGAAAATGTTTCACAGTGTATTAATTGATGTATCTACTATGTAAATACTCGTTTGCTTAATAGGAGTAATACGTATGTAAAAGATAATATATGTTACCGTGATAAGGATTTACTTTTTTTGTGACATTCTAATTAAAAAAATCCGAAAATTTAAAATTAATAATCCAGAAAATAGGCTATTTATTTATATAAATAACAAATAACAAATATAACAAAATAGTTTTTTATTTCTGTAATCATTTCCTTTGAATGACTACATAGTGCACAGAGTCACTCTCATGGCAATATTTAGTATGATTTTTCAGACTGTATACTTTCTCCATGGTAGCGTTAAAATTTCTCCTTAAATCACTGCAATCTGAAAATAAATAAGAAAAATAACACAACAAAAAAAATCTGTTTAAATACTTATTTAAAATGATCTCTGCATATATGGAAGGGAAATATAGCTTTATTTATCTCTAATACGCCGATAGCTAGCAATGCAATGTAGATCGATTGCAATGGTATAGAACAATAATTGTCATAAGCTGTGAGTATGTATTAGTTTCATAAATTACAATTCCAACAGTTATATTACTCAATAATCACAGTTTTTATTATTAGTATAACATTAGATAACAAAAAAAACTTTGCTATCAAGACATTCTTTTTATTTTTAACATTTACAAATTTTTTAAGAGTATTCGAAACTATTCAAAAATTTACATTGAAATAAAATTTTTCTTTTAACGAAATTGTAATAATTGAATAATGTGGTTCGAGTTGCCAGTTCTATTAATAGCTACCTAAAATTGTATAATTAGGGTAACGGATCGAGATCCATTCTTTCAGTCCAAGACCACCCCCCAGCCCTGAGCTAAGCCGGTAATTAAAGATAGCATAGGCCAAGAAGGAATGGAGTATAGTGCGGCGGATCGTTACAAAGCTAACGCGATGTTTGTCGCAATCTAAACTGTCCCAAAATGCAATATAGGATCCAAATTATGACAAAAAGCGAAAAGCAAAACTATGGGTTATATAATTCCTCGCTGAATCCATTAAATTATTATCTTAGAGTATATTCCGCTGTCAAAATTTCTTTAAAAAAAATTGTGGAAATCAAAGAAATTAAATTGAAAATATTATTTTTGGAATGACAAAATATGAGATATAATTTAAAAAAAAATAAAAAAATGTTGAAATTAAACTAATAAATTCGTATAGACAAAATTATCAAGCGAAATTGTGCGTGACACAAATGCTTTAATGAGGTATAATTTTGGTAAGCACATAATTTTGCGTTTCGAACCTCTAATCTGGCAGCATAGACCATAGAAAACTTCTGTTTTTTATTTGGGTTATATAAAATTCTTTGTCGGCATCTACTACTCAAGACTAAGAAGTTCACAGTGCTCGACTTATAACGGTGACGAGCAATCGGCATAATCGGGGTAATATTTAAATTAAATTATCTTTAATTGGTAAATTTCGGAGACTGTTTAATTTATAAATAAATCACTTGTCATAGTCATTTACGGTTTCTGCTATACTTAGATTCGAGGACAGATGTTTTATTTTCATTTTTACGAAACAAAAATGTTTTTTCAATTACATCACATTGTGCCTTTACCACCCGCATTCTGTTCAAAACATTAAGTCTCGATTCACATATCAATTTAACTTACCAATTATAAAGCCACCGATGTTGATCACTTTGATAGACTTTGGAAATTTTGGATGATTAACTAGTTTCCTAACTAATCGGTCATACTTCTGCTTGGAATAGAAAGTGCAACAGAGCCGCTTTAAATTGCTGTTTAGATTGAACAAGTCCAACCAAAAGCTTAAGGCAATTCTACAAATATCCGAAGGAATTTCCAGATTTCTAACACATGTTGAAAATCCTTGGGTTGGCACATCGAGTTTCATTTTGCAATAACCGTTAGTGAATTTTCTTATGGTGAATTCCTGCATGGGAGAGTGACGTAACAACTGGGTGATGTAATAAAAATTCAGGATCGGCATTGGATGGGTCATCGTTAGCTGCTTTAGAGACCGTAGCTGTAGGAGAATTTCAAGGGCTATGAACCCATCTTGTAAGTCAAGAGTTCGTAAATTTGTGCACGATGCCAGCGAAATAGCATTGACCACTTCATAATGCGACGACGGATGGTACCATGTCAATTCAGTCATCTTATTTTCTGAGTGCGGGAAATTAATGTCAGATGTAAATACGCCTTCAACGTTCAAACTTTTGATATTCGGTGACATTTGAAAACGTATTAATATACCCTCATACCTAGTGTCCTTCGATATAAATTTCCTGAGTTTTGGTTGAGTTAATATCTGGCTTAGGTTTTCGTAACTCAAGCCTGAGCACCAATTAAGTGATAGTTCACGCACTTTAGGGGCCATATAAAACGTGCGAATTTTGTGAAAATTTGACCATCTTATTTCAAATTTTTTTAATTGCTGACACGTTTGAGCTATTGTGGCCAAGGTATCATCAGATATGTTTCCCGTTATAATTACACTTAATGTCGTAAGCGTTGTGCAAATTTGCAGGTACGAGAAGAAATTTCCGGACCATCTGAGTGGGTCAAAAGTGCATTCTATACGCAATTCCTTTAACTGAGTGCATGTCGCTACACTTTCTTCATTGCTGCCGCCATTTTCATTTGGGTCTAACGAAGCAGTGAGTCTTAAAATCTCGAGTTTTCTCATAGCCACAATTTTTTTAAACTCACTATATTTGAGACTAAAAGTGAAAAAATCCTCTATGTACAACACTTGCAGGTTTATCATGTTCGGTATAATGTCTTTAATAAGCACATGGATATCCGACGTTAACCAACAACAACCCAGGCGCAATTCTTTTAACTTTGGGAAAATATCGCCTACCATTCTAAGGTGGTCTCTGGGAATGGCAACAAGTTTGTAGGAGAGACTTTTAAGGTTTTTGAATTTCTCCAAATTGAGCCGTTCCTGTATTAAAATTTTGGCGAGTCTATATTTGTCATAATCTCCACATGTAACTGTATTGTGTTGCACCCTTAATTTCAACACTTTGTCGGCGTATGCATCTTGAAATTCTTCCAGCTGTGACGTTTGTAGACACAATAGATTTACCTCCGTTTCATTGGATATATGGAATCTGTCTTCCTCTTTTTCTAATATATTAAGAGTCTGATATGTTTCTTTCCATATGTACTGCTCAAAAACGCTTTTGAGGTAGCTATTTACGCGCGAAAGTCGCAATTGATCTGTGACTTCGAGGTATTTATATATTTTAATTATTAACAAAATATTAAAGAAAACTTGTTCACAACCGTTGGAAATCATTGTACTGAGATTTCGTTTTTTGTAATTGTGGAAAAATTAGAAACACTGTTACACGACAGAGGCTCGTTTAATACTGACAAACAAAAGAGGAAAGAAGTCCTGGTGTGTAACGCATTTTCACTTTTGTTGTATGCATCTTTGTTACCTGCAGTATTCCACACCAGGGAGATTTTACCAACTGTCAGTATTATTTGTATGGGGATGATGAATGATTCGTCATTTTATATTCGTCATTAACTGATAACGATAGTGCATGTGTTGTAGATAAAGGTCAACAATTCTTAAATAATTTTTACCTAGGTCAATGTTTCCAACAGATAATGATAGTTTTTTGTTTTGCCTTCACCAAATATTTATCTGAAAACTATTAAAACTTATATTTTGTGAGTGTTGTAGACACTGGGTGGTTTTATTTAAGCAGTTCTGAGACTCTATTACAGCGTTCCAGGTGACCCTTACATTATATTGAAAATTCTTTTAAAAGAAAAAATTTAATTTTAAATTTTATTTTATGAACAATTTCTCAATTTTATCACTTATTATTGTCGAAACAGGCAGTTATGGTCAATTATATTGTTAAATAAAGCTAAAACTTTCAATTAGTTGTACTACATCTTATTTATGATAAGTACATATTATTAAATGAAAAACTAAACATGAAATACAATTAAGTAACTAATAATATTAAAATATTTTTAGTGCTTCAGTAAAAGTAATTGCAATTGAATTGAAGTTGGGGGTTTATAATCAAGAATTTGTACATCGTCAAAGCATTATGCTCAATCTCTTTGACATGTTGTACTAAAGC
This sequence comes from Muscina levida, assembly GCA_964034835.1. Taxonomy (NCBI): domain Eukaryota; kingdom Metazoa; phylum Arthropoda; class Insecta; order Diptera; family Muscidae; genus Muscina; species Muscina levida. The sequence continues at coordinate 63,484,856 of OZ035884.1, forward strand.
CGTTAATACTTGAGTTTTCTATGTTTTTATAAAGTGTGGATTTTCTCTACGGACAAAAATATATTCAATTGCAGACTAAATATGGCATTAGATAAGGAAAATCGTACACACAGAGTCTGTGATGTTTACACTGAAAACGCGGCTGCGCAGCTCTATCTCCCTTTTATCTTTTTTTCTCTTTCTATCGCTGGTTAAGATTAAACCTTAACAAAAGGATCTACGATGTTTTTAGCACAGACGCATGTGTGCGGCCGAGTATAAATAAAGTGCACTATTTCTTTTTCCTTCTAACGTTGTTTACGAAACGATAGAAAGATTAAAGGGAAATAGAAAACATAAATAAAACCATGATAGAAATGGGGTGATATACACAAGCTGCCACTCAATATACACAAGCTGCCACTCAAACGTAATAGTGGAAAATTCAATGGCAATGGCCTTGCATACATACACTTTACACACGACTGCGGTGGTGTAGAAAATTACACACCACCAAAAACATCATAGACTATGTATGTGAGTATAATTGTTCTTCTCTTCTGCTATACGCAGTCTAAAATTTAGTTTTTTTTTTAATATTCCATAAGGGGAACCTACACATTACAAAAACATAAAACACTCATGTTCATATATGAATAGCGATTTATGTTCAATCGTCGCTTTGCTGTGTCCACATGCATCTTTTCCCTCTAGTTTCAATTGCATTTTGTTAGTATTTCAGTGGTAAAATATTTGGAGTAGTTTGGAAATCATCGATGCGCTCATCTGATATTTTAGGATAAAACGAAGCACTTCGGACGTAATATAATTCTTGGGAGTAGACGTAACTACTAACGAATTGCGCTTACAAAGAAACGGGGAGGGGATTTGATTTGATTATTATGACGACGTAAGGGAGTATTGTAAGCAGTTTATTTTGCATACCATATCTAACTTCCATTCTAAACAAACATTTTGCTGCTATAGAAAACAATTCCACGGCAGCCGGTACTATGTACCGGATTAACCCGAAGCAGATTTTCTTCGGCCAGGACTGCCACCTCAGTACTATGTGTCCCTCTATATTTGTTCATATTTTTGCCTTGGGAGAGGCACATCCCGGAGTGTCTGCTCCGTATTCTATTGGTCCGTGCCGGGACGGAACAAAATCCCGGACCAACATAATATTTCTGCTCCGTCTACAGAAACCTCCCCCGTCACCGTTCAACATCAGTAAGGTATAACCGATGTATGGAATCGGTGCACTTCAGGGGTTGCTCTGGCCTCAGCCACCTGAGGGAGTATTGCCAGGAATATGTTGATGCTTGCTGTGCATCCGTATTACGCAGTTTGTCCCAAGAGTCGCAGTCGTCTTCGCCGTCGCCCTCGTCGGCTACGTCGTCAACCTCTTCGATTTACGGGACACCACCGCAATCTCCCTCACAACAATAACAGCAAATACAGCATCCAACACCACAACTAACGCCACATATAGCTGTACCAACCCCTGAACGTGCAACCTTTTTTGCAATTAATTGCAATTGCAATATACGTGGCTAAATCAGCGAAATCGTAGAATTCATGAATCGAACAAACATCAATGTAGCTGCGATCCAGCAAACTAAGCTGACTGAAGCCATCAGCTTGCACAGTTGTCAGGGTTACAATGTGCCACGAAAGGATCGCACTAGAAGTGGAGGTAGGGGACTTGCATTCCTTTTGCACCATTCAGTGCAGTACAGACCTATTTTGCCTGAGCTTGACCCGTACATCGAATGTATGGGGGTAGGAGTTGAGTCCGGGACTGCCGAGATAGAGCTGTACAACGTATATATACCGCCTATTGGTAGCTGTTCTCCGCGTTATATGCCAGACATTAGCCCGTTACTTCAAGGCAATAACCGCGTGGTCGTCCTAGGAGACTTTAAATGCCCATCACGAACTTTGGCATTCTCTCCTAGCCAATGACCAGAGAGGCACAGCTTGGCCGAGCAAATTGATGGCTCTACGTTTAGCACAGAGAATAAGAACGCCCCCACACGGATTATGGGTGACTGTAGCAACTCGCCAGATATCACCATCGTTTCGCCAGGTCTGATTAATGACGTAACCTGGCAGCCCATCATTTCACTTGGATCAGACTACCTCCTCATAATCCTCTACATTGACAGACCAGCCGATTACCATCATCTCTGAACGCCGTACTTTCTTAGACCAGAAGAAAGCAGACTGGAACGGTTCATATAATTCACCAACCACATCTTCAATGCACTACACATACCCTCAGATGTTCGGATGGCTGAGAAGAAATTTCGAAACATCATATAAATATGATTACTGGCAATATCGGGTTTCGGCACCAAGAAAATGTTGAGAAATATTCCATTTGCCTACAGCAAAGTTACTTAATAACAGCAAAGTTTAGTTTTATTTACTGGACAAAAACGGTTGTTAAGGTTTATTTGTTTAATAAGAATTTGGTTGTACACTTTTTGACGATACGAACATAATTGACAGCAGCTTAAATAATAATTTTAAACTAATATTTAGAGAAATCGATATACGTATAAAATGCAAGTACTTATTGTTGAGGGATGAGTGTTGTTGTTGTTTTAATTGTCTTTGGTTTTTGTTCTCCTTTTTGTTTCTTTTTGTTACAATTTATAACACTTGTTGTTTTCGTTTTAATTGTACAATATGAGTTTTTATTTTAAGTGTTTTAATATAACAATGTTTGTTTTGTGTTCAATATTTTCTATTTTCCAAATTATGTGTCTTCTTATGTTTTGTATTCACTATATTTGTACTTGAATGTCACTAAATGATAATGTTAACTTAAACGGGGGGATGGGTCGCGCGCGCTTTGAGATCACAAACTAGACTGCCCGAGTTGCGCTCTTCACACATTCCTTTCACTGCACATCGAAATTTGCATATTGGAAAGAATGTGTGGAGAGTACAACAAACATAACAACAATCATTACAATGTTATGTGTCGGTGGGTCTATGCGTGAGTATGTGTGGTAAACACATAACCCTGTAAATGTACATTGTTGCGCAAGTTAATAGCAACATCAATTATAAACATCCCGCCCCCCATGAGCGAGTGTTTAAAAATTCAAAATTTAACAATAAAAATATTGAAATTCATAGTAAAATCTATCTAAGTGACTTCAGTGACTTTTGATCTTTTAATTCAATGATACAAATTCGACTTATTAGATCAGTCTTATGGGTCAGTTACTTTTTTAAATTCAAAATTCAAAGTAGTTTAAAATTTAACATAATTCAAAATTTAAGGTAATTCAAAATTCAATGTGATTTAAAATTCAATTAATTAATTGACTTCAAAACTTAAATCTAGACTATATACGAAGTAAAATACTGTGATGGCGGCTTCAATGGTTGAGGACAGGTCCCACGAAGACGTAGCCGAACGCTGTTTTGAGGGCTTCAACTCGTCCCACCTCGGTTGCATTGGCCCCGTCGCGTCTTATGGCTGGGTAGACATCTGCGCCCAGTTCAATGTCTATCGGCACATTGCTTCTTGGGTCGATGTCGGCTAGAGAGTTTCGTGGCTGAAGTCTGTTGTTGGGTCTTCAATTATTGGATCCATATAGGGTCGGCGTGGCAAATCAGCGGTGACGACTGCGGTCACTTGGAGCACCCAATCTCGCTGCTGGTGGCGTGACATCTCTCGAAGGGTCGCAAATCTGTGGTCTCGTTTTCGACACGTGGCCAGGCCAAGTCGGCGTGCTATAGAAGGGGCCACTCGCGAGACTACATTTGAGGGACAGACCAGGGCTCGCATTACCGCCCACGAGTCTTTGTTGTCATCAGTTTCTCGGACCATCGCCGTGGGGATGAAAACTGATGACCGACGGAACTGCGATTCTTCGTTGATGTCGACTCGCAGTTGTTCTTCGAGCTGCTGTGCACCGTACCACATGGTATGGTGCCGTCTGTTGCAATTATGGCACCCGACGATAGTTGGACAGTCTGGCGCTAAATGGCTGCGCGCTAGGCAATTTCGGCAATAGCCCCGCCGTTCGACCGTCTCGTACCTGCGATTTGGCGTCAGCTGGCAGAAACGTGGTCTTCCTGACAGAGGCCACACGAGTATTGCCAGTCTCCAGGTCGATGGCGGGGCTCGTTAGGTCGCTCATTTCGCCGGTGGCGCCGCTCGCTAGAGTCGTCTCTGTCACGGTAACGATCGTGTGACCTGCTAGAGCGAGGTAAATAGCCAGTCATGTCTAGGGTGAGAAAAACAAATATTAATATATGGTTGATTAAAGGTTAAAATGGAAATCTTAAGTCAGTCCGAGAATAGTTTAACGACCTTCGTAATGGGTCGACTCAAGGTGCAGTTTGCGGTTTTTATGTCAATTAATGATCGGGTCCTGGGTACGTTTTTATAATACGGCCCATTCTCCATTCAGTTGGCGCTAATTTTTCATCTTTGATGACGACAAGGTCATTGACTTGGACGTTTTCTTTCTGGTACTTCCATTTGTTGCGACGGTGCAATTCTTTCAAGTATTCAGATTTCCATCACTGACAAAGATGCTGAGATATGATTTTCAGTCGCTTCCATCTGTTGGCCAGTGAAAGATTTTCGTCAGAGGTATCTGGTTCAGGTGGAGCTAATATCGGGGTACCGATTAAAAAGTATCCGGGAGTCAATGGATCAAGGTCATTAGGGTCGTCGCTAGCGGGACTTAAGGGTCGAGAATTGAGACAACCCTCAATATGGGCCAAAATGGCCGAGAATTCTTCGAACGTAAAATTTATATTTGGTATTAATTTTTTCAAGTGAGTTTTAAATTTTACCCCAGCCTCCCATAATCCACCCATATGTGGAGCAACTGGCGGAATAAATTTCCATTCGAAGTTTTGATTAATTGATTGTTTCAAAGTGCTGGTTTGAAGCGATTTCATGAACGCTAGGCGATCTTTTCTCATTAACTCAGCGGCTCCAGCAAAAGTCGTGCCATTGTCCGAATATATGCGAGCTGGACACCCACGACGACCGACAAATCTCGAAAAGGCTGCCAAAAAAGCTTGTGTTGACAAAACGCTTGTTGCCTCTAGGTGAATAGCTTTAGTTGAGAGGCAAACAAAAACGCAAACGTAGCCTTTTGTGATTAAACAGGCTCGACCCGTGTAGTTTTTAATGTTAAAGGGTCCTGCAAAATCAGCTCCAGTGTTGAGAAAAGGTCATGTTAGAGTAGTTCGTTCTGGAGGAAGTGCGGCCATAATTTGAGTTTGTGTCTCTTTTTTGTGGAGCAAACATGTTTTACAATTATGGATGACTTTTTTTGCAAGGGTCTTGAGTCTAAATATCCAGAATTCAGATCTCAAAGTACGCATCAATAATTGATTTCCATCAGTAGAGTTAAACGAGCGTCATATGGCAAAAGTATGGGATGACGTTCATTGTAGGTCAAGGCAGGCGAGTGAACTAATCGACCGTTAGCTCTGACGATGCCTTTTGAATCGAGAAACGGATTTAGGGTCAAAAGACTACTGCTATGCAAAATTCGAGTC